>JBBPFJ010000051.1:249143-585982 GCA_037975025.1 Excoecaria agallocha
TCTCCACTAAACTAGGGTTTTTCACAACTCACACACACTACTTCAACTTGGTGCTGTATTTTGGTTTGGTTCTCATCTTCAACTAAGTATCTACTTTCCTTGCTTCTTATTTATCATTTCCATATCATTCATTGCATTGTTTTGTGCCTTATTGCTTATGAATGTTGAGTTTTGAGATTACTTTGCACTTCACATTTTGTCTCATTGGATGTTTATAAGTATTACATGCATGTTATAGATGTTTAGTATGCAATTGGATAAGGAACAATCTTTGTTATGATCTTTAAATTGATGCTCAAACTTGTGCCCACAACATGCTCGATGAAATGCACCAATGAGTTTTTCTTTCAAAACATTTAACTTTCACTCTTTGGATAGCATGTTTATGATTTGCATTGATGCCGTACAACCTAGTTCACCTCCTGCAAGATTAGTTCATGACTTTATTCATGCATAATAGGCATTATTTTGACATATTCTTTGTGCCTAACCGTTGAATACATTTTATGCCTATCATTTTGATCTCCATATATATACGGTGCATTTATGCTATCAATTTTTCATTTCATCCAAGAGTGCTTCGGTTCATTCAATGCATGATTCATGTGCTTACACCTTAGTATATTTTGGGTTATGAACTAACACTTACATTATGTGGCACCTCGAAGGACCAAATATCCTAATGTAGCTAGCTCTTCTAGTGTACACATTTCGTCATATGTGGACAAGGCTAAGATCAATAAATTTGACTACTTCAGCAAGTGTACCTATGTCCAGCCCGCCTATCTAAGTCAATTGTTTCTCAATGTTTCAGATGGAAATCTATGGGATTATGATATAGAACCATTGATCCAAAATATTGGCTGGCAGCAGTTCATTGCAAAAAAACAAAAAGTATATCCAGATATGCCACGGGATTTTCTGTATTCTTTTGAATGCTACTTTAAGAGAGATGCAGAGGATGGCACAATCGGTTTTAAGTTTGGTAAGAAAGGATATTCCTTGACTTTCAGTCAGTCTTTTGAAATTTTAGGATTTATGCCAAATGCCCCAACTGAATTGGAAGATGCATCCCCTGTGGAGAATTGGGAATGAATCAAGGATCTTGAATTGGATGAGCCATGGGTAGGGGGACAATGCAAGGTACATGCTTTACGGAGTCATGCATTAAGAATCATTCATCGATTTTTGGCAAAGAGCATGTACAATAATTTGAAGAATGCAAGCACTATTAGTTTGTCTCAAGCAATGGTTATCTGATGCATGATGGATGGCATAGCAATCAATGGAGCAGGAATTATAGCAGCTCGGATTAAGGAATTACAGAAAATGCCAGGACATATGGATACTATTTCCATTGGGTGGATAGCTACAGTGATGGTAATTGTAGTTGAACATCCGAGTTATGGAGATTCACTTCCAGGAGAATTACCTTGCATTGATAATAAGATGCTCAAGCGGATGAAAATTTTGATTCTTAGGCCTCGAGCTCATTGGGCAACCCGGGAGGAATACCTAAGAGGGAACAATATTCAGATTGAGGAGTAGTAGGAGGAGCCAAATGAGGAGTATATTGCCACAGTTGTACCTTCCCCCATCAATGAACCTACAACACCTGAATGGGAAGGTCTATTTAATCAATTAAGTAGTCGTTTGGATGCTCAACAAATTAGGCTAGATCAAATGCAAGGAAGATTGGACATGCTACGAGATACGGTGATGGCAGGCAATAGGACTGTTGAGCATTTTATCCACCATTTTTGGCAGCGGTTTCCTCCACCTCCGCCTCCACCGGAATAGATCTTCATTTGCTGTGTTTTCTTTTATTTTGCTTTTTGTAAGTTTGTTTGTTTTCTTAAGTATGTAAAACTTATTGAAGACTTATGTAGCTCACCTTTTAACTTAGTTTGCCCTAGTTGACTTCAAAAATTTTAACAATTTGAGCTTGGATATGGAATATGCATGTTTTGAACCTTTGCTTAGCAAGAGAACATTTATGTTGTTTAATAAATCTTTAGATAGGTTAATCTTCAGCTTCATAAATATTTGTTAGTTTCCAAATTCTTGAAAGCACTTAGACCAATTTTTGACTTAGAGAAAAAATCAATAAAATAAAGTAGCGAAGTAAGGAAATTTAGAGCACTAAAACCTTCCTCATCACCATTCGAAGCATATGAATAACTCAAACAACTTAGAAAATGATCTAGGCAACAATTTTTTAGATAAACTTTCTTAAAGACTTTTGTCCTACCTTGATGAAATTGTCCTTTGTTAAGCCATTTTGAGCCTAATGAGGTATGCTTAAGGCGTACCATTAATACTTTCTTGTTAAACCTAATGTTTTAACCATATAACCTAAAAAGATTTTATCTCACCTTATGGAATTGGCCACTTTAGGATTAAATGGATATATGAGGAGATTAAAAGTTCTATTGGGTTTAGCAAGAAAGTCTTATCAAGTGAGAAAACTACCTTGTGTACCTTGAGATTATTCGAAGTAACTTGTGAATGCTAGTTTTCTTTAAAAAAAACGTTTGAAGATTGAGAAAAGGAAAAAGAAAGGAAAAAAAGAGCTAGCAAATATGAAAAAATATAAGTCTGGGGTAGTACAAGGAAAAATGAATGAAAAAATAATGACTTCTTGGTAAAAGGGCATATTATCTCTTAAAAGAAAGTTTGAAAGTGAGGCAAGAATGAGAAAAATATGTTGTTAAAGTTATTGGGGTTTAGTAAGCTATTTTATCTTAGAGTGGCTATTCATTTTGATTATCTTTTATGCATTCTTTGTTAACCAATACCTTAGCCCCATTACAACCTTTGAAAGACCTAAGTGATTTTAAACTTGTTTTGAGTTGTTTAGTGGAGATGACCTTCGGGTTCCGGTGCTAAAGGAGAGGCCTATTGTGTTTCTAGAGTTTCAAGCGCGAAATCGGTTGTATGCTTATGCATTCATTTATTCTATACTTCATTATCTAGTTATGTTGATGTTTTGATTTTCAAAATTGCTTAAAATTATTTGGTCTTGCACACACTCAAGGAAACTAACTTATATTCTCTTGTTCGAAGTTGATTTATTTAGAGATTATATTAAGTGCTTTTGTTAGAATGCTAAGTTTGGTTTTGAAATTGCATATCTTTGTACAAGTTTGATGGTTTTGAAAGGTGGGATTGTTCTAATTTGCTTGAGGGCAAGCAAGGTTTAAGTGTGGGGTATTTGATAAGTGTAAATTATATATAGTTTTTGATATGTTTTTAGTTTTGTTATTTAGTTATTTTGGTTTTATTTAGGTTAAATTAGATTTAATTTGTTAATATTTATGTTTTTGACGTTAATTTCATGTTTTGTTTGATTTTCAGGATAAAATTAATATAAAAGGGCTTAAATTGCAAAAAGGGCAAAGTTTAAGGTTAAAAGTTAAATTTATGCTTTAATAGACATCTGGAGAATTAATTCAGTTCTTTATGCTAAGTGATAAGTGTGAAATATATATAGATTTTAATATGTTTTTAGTTAAATTATTTAGTTGTTTTAGTTGTATTTAGATTAATTTAGAGTTAATTTGTAATATTTATGATTTTAAGGTTAATTCTGTGTTTTGGTTGATTTTCAGGGTTAATTTGACATAAAAGAGCTTAAAAGTGTAAAAAGGGCAAAATTTAGGGCCAAAGTGCAAATAGGAAGAATTGATGCAAGACAAGTTGACGTCCAGTCCAGAGCCCTGAGATGTGACCACGTGAATTGTTGAAGAGCTTCACATGTGGCCACGTGAAGAACAAAAGAGGAGAGGATGTGGCCGTATGAAGGAAGAATGAAGGAAATTGTGAAGACACGTGACCACATGGATTCCCAGTGAAGGACCACACGTGGCCACGTGTGGAAGAAGAAGAACAAGGGACGTGGGCACGTGTAGAATTACACAGGGAGGAGCCGTGGCCACGTGATCTGATTCTCCAATTGCGCGAAGGATATACGAACTTCCCTATTTGATTTTCAGAGTTTAAGAAGGAATCCACATCTTCTCTTGCCTATAAATAGCAGTCCAAAACACAGAAGAAGGGGGCTGGAACGGTCTTCAATCTTCAATTATCATTATCAAGCTTTTGAATTAGTTTTTAGAATTAAGCTTTCTTAGTTAGTTTTTTTTATTCGTTGTTTTTATAAGTTTTTCCAAAACATTGTTTTTTAGTTTTTAAGAATGTCTAGTAAATAATTTTCTTTACTTTGCTAAAGGATACTTGAATCCTTGACTTGTATTGACATGACTTGAGTTTGTTCTTAAATTTAAATACAAGTTGATTATTTCTTGGTTCTTAAAATAGTCTTGTCTTTTCTCATTATTAAATTTATTATTAACTTGATTAAGAGTTGGTTAATTAATTGGTTTAAGTTGATTAATGATTTGCATGCTCTTAGGTTGATTTAGTTGGATTAATACATGGTTATAATCTGAATAAGCTATAATTGTGTGTTAATTTGAGTAAGTTAAGATTAAGAAAAGGGTAACCAAGAATAGGTGAAAGTTAATTCTCTTGAGAAGGTTTTAATAGACATCTAGGAGACGTAATTCAGTTCTTTATGCTAAGTATTGAATTGTTCTGAATAAGGGAGTTAATACTTGGAATAATAATCTTGAATAAAGTTATTGGGTCTACTAAACTGAATTTTCCATGATCACTTGTATGTTTTCTTTTAATTAAGTCATAGCAATACTTGTTAAGGTGGATAGTCCTTTAGTAAAAGTTGTTTTATCATTAATTTTTATCTCATTAAATTTACTTGCTTTCAAATAGATTTCTTATTTACTTTAGTTTTCTCAATTATTTTAATTTAGTTTTCAAATCATCACAACTTTGGGATTTCTCTTCTCTCTTTACACACAAAATTGGTTTTGAAATTGAAATAACACACACAAGCACAAGTTTCCCTTGGGTTCGATATTTTGGGTCATAATCTTATTTCCCTATATTACTAGCCGATCTAGTACACTTGCTAGACACCGGTCACTAAGTGTTAAATTTATCTGAATAAGAAAATTTTGATGCTTGGAATGATAATCATGAATAAAGTTATCTGGGTTTATTAAACTGAATCCTCCATAATCACTTGTATGTTTTCTTTCGTTTAAGTCATAGCAATATTTGTTAAGGTGGATAGTCCTTTAGTGAAAGTTGTTTTTAATATTGATTTTTACCTCATTCAATTCACCTGCTTTCATTAGATCTTTATTTATTTTAACTCTTTATTTTTTTTAGTTTGTTTTAGTTTAAAACTTCAATCATCACAACTTTGGGATTTCTTTCTTTCTTTTACAGACAAAAATTGGTTTTGAATTGAAATAACACATACAAGCACAAGTTTCCCTTGGGTTCGATATTTTGGGTCATAATCTTATTTCCCTATATTACTAGCCAATCTAGTACACTTGCTAGAATCTGGTCACTTGCTTTAATCTATAAATGGATTTTTGAAGCTTGCAAACCTTCTTAGGATGCTTGGAATTGACAAAACCCTCAGGCTGTGTCATATACACATACTTAAGTAGATTTCCATTGGGGAAAATAGTTTTGACATCCATTTGCCATATCTCATATTCATGATATGTGGCTATGGCAAGTAGATCCTAATGGACTTGAGCATGATACAGGCAAAAAAGTCTCATCATAGTCTACACCACGAGTTTGCCAAAAACCTTTTGCTACTAGTCTACCTTTGTAGGTTTCATCAGCTTTGAGTTTAAATAGCCATTTACATTCAATTACCTTAGCACCTTACGGTGGATCAACCAGGTCCAAACTTGGTTATCGTACATTGATTGCATCTCGAATTTCATTGCTTCAAGCCAATTTTTCGAGTCAAGGCTCTTAATAGCTTCTCGATAGGTAGATGGATCCTCACGATCCACTAACTCAATAGTGTCACTATCGTGATTAGAAATCGTGTCTCTCAATCTCCCGACGTACCCTACTGGACCTTCTAGGTTTTTGTACAATGGCTTCTTGTTCCACAACTGGTTGTGAACTTGATCCCATTTCCAACTCAATCTCTATAGGAGTTTATGGCACTTGAATTTCTCTAAGTTTTACTTTACTCCCACTGTCTTTCTTGATAAGGAATTCCTTTTCCAAGAAAATAGCCCTGCGAACAACAAATACTTTATTCTCGGCTTGTGAGTAAAAGTAGTACCCTTTTGTTTCTTTGGGATAACCCACAAATAAGCAAACAATAGATTTGGACTCTAGTTTGTCAGATGTTAATTTCTTAACATATGCTTCATAGCCCCAAATCCTAAAAAATGACATATTGGCTTCTTGCCCAGTCCATATCTCGTATGGTGTCTTCTCAACTACTTTAGTTGAAGTACGGCTTAGTAGAAACGCAACAATTTCTAATGCATAACCCCAAAATGAGATAGGAAGATTAGCTTGACTCATCACCGATCGAACCATGTCCAATAGAGTTCGATTTCTCCTTTCAGATACACAATTCCATTGTGGTGTTCAAGGAGGAGCGACCTGTGAATAATTCCACACTCTTTTAGATGACCCTTCTTAAACTCTTGGCTTAAGTATTCGCAACCTCAATCTGATCGAATGGCTTTTATACTTTTGCCAAGTTGGTTTTCTACTTCATTCTTAAACTCTTTGAATTTTACAAAAGTTTCATACTTGTGCTTCATTAGATAGATGTAGCTATATCTACTGAAGTCATATGTGAATGTCAAGAAGTAATTAAAAACCACCTCTAGCCTATGTACTTAATGGTCCACATATATTTGTGTGTATTAGTTCCAATAAGTCATTAGTCCTCTCACCTTTCTTGTTAAAAAGGACTTTTTATCATCTTTCATGCAAACATAGCTCGTATGTGTCATAAGATTCTAAGTCAAATGACCCAAGCACTCTAGATTTATGGAGTCTTGAAATGCATTTTTCATTTGCATGTCCTAAACGACAATGCCAGAAGTATGTAGGTTCAATTCATTTGATTTAACCCTTTTTGTATTAATGTTGTATATGAATGCATTGTTTTGTAGATCAATGATATAAAGGCCATTTTGTAACATGGCATTGCCATATGAAATTCCTTGGCGACGAATATGAATACTGCCATTGTTAATAACATAATCGAATCCATCCATATCCAAACAAGAAACTGAAATAATGTTTTTGCTCATAGCAGGCGTATAATAACAAATTTTCAAATCTAAACAAAGTTCAAAAGGTAAGTGAGTGGTACTCGTGCTCCATTACCCACACGGAGGTCTACTTCATTCTTCCCAAGTAACCGCCTATTTCTTAACCCCTATACATTTGAACAAATGTGAGAACCACAACTAGTATTCAATACCCAAGTCATAGAAATAGAAAGGTTAATTTCAACAACAAAAATACTAGAACTGGATGCCTTGGCTCCATTCCTCTTTTGTCTACCTTGAAGATAGCACAATTCTTCCTCTAATGCCCTAACTTGTTACAATGGAAGCATGTGCTCTTGCTCTCCTTGAGCTTTTGTGCCTTGGATTGGGTTGGGCCTGTTGTGCACTCCCACTAGACTTAGGCCGAGCCAGGTCATACTTGGGTTTTACCTTTCCCTTCCCCTTTCCCTTAGTGGGTCCCTTCTTAATGCCCCCTTGAACCATAAGTATGGATTAGTCTTTCAAATGTTCTCTTCAGCATTCTTAAGCATCCCATAAAGCTCGATGACTATCTTTTTCATTGCATGCATGTTATAATTCATGATAAATGGATCATAATCATCAGTCATTGAACCCAAGATCAAGTTAGTGGCCAATTCCTTCGGGACTTGTACCTCAAGTTTCTCAAGAGTATCAAGATACCCTTTCATCTTGAGTACATGAGTACTAATGGGAGTACCCGCAACCATCTTACAAGAAATCAAGGCCTTTGTTGTCACAAACCTCTCGTGATGAGTTTGCTCTTGGAACATCTCCTTGAGGTGCAACATGATCGCATAAGCCTCTTAGTCCATGAATTACTTTTGCAAATCAGGCACCATAGTGGCCAGCATCAGACAGGTCACATCATTGGAGTCGCTCTTCTTAGTCTCAAAAGTTTCCTTTTGAACTGCAGAGGCATTCCTAGCAGGTTCTTCGGGCAAGGATGCATCAAAACATACGCCTTCTTCTCTTGCTTGAGTACTATTCTCAAGTTTCGAGACCAGTATGTGAAATTAGTGCCATTCAATTTGTCCTTTTCTAGGATCGATCGCAATGAAAAGTTGTTATTTGAAGATGCCTTTTTGAATCTACAATAATAAAACTTAGCAAGATTAAATGAGGTCTTATAATAATCCCACAAATCGAATTAATATCCCTTTAAATAATTCACGTTAGTGATTTAATGTGGCCAAGATCCACTTTTCACAACAACTCATTAGTCAAGCTAAGCTTGTACACCTAAAGAGTTAAGTTACTTAGGTAGGAAAACTCCAATCATGTCTTGTACATGACTCTTAGATGAAATGGGCTAACATCTTAATATGTTATAACACAAACCCATTTATTTGTTGCCTAGGTCCGAGCAACCCTTTCTATGTTAAGTCCAACCTACATTCACAACCCATGCCTCACAAAGATAATCGGGCGCATCTAGGACTCCTAATCTATGTGACCGATGATTGATGCCTTGACATGTTTCGAATTAGGAAGATAACTTTATTACTTACTATTTTAGGGATTCATTTTATTACGGCCTACATCGCATATGCTTTGTCATCCATTCATAGCATGTATATATATATAATTGCATAAAGTAAAGTGTGATAAACATGGGCCTGAAAACCTACAACTAAGATTCTATACTATTACACAAGAGTCTTCAAGTTTGGCTTCTCCACTTCGGTGGGCTTCGTCTTGATATACAAAGTCTTCAAATAAATTCTATACTAAGAAATAAATGAAACTTTTACAATAATCCATAATAGAATGTAGTCCATATTTAATTACATAACCCAGAGCCTATGAATGCACCATGCATATCCATTCATCACACAAACAAGCAAATAAATATACATAACATTCATAGATAAAACAAAGTCCAATTTTAATTAATTTAGCCAAGCCCATTAATAGAAATTGTGTACTTGAACTTTTAAGAGAAGACCCCATGATGGGCCTGGGCTAAAGCCTAATGGGCTAAATCACCTTATTGAATAAGTTCTCTTAAAAGCCCAAAACACAAACTAGTTAGATTTGTGCTTTAAATCAACTCTAGTATAATTTCCAATTTTACCATTTTTAATATTATGTCATACAACCCATAAATATTAAAAATACATATAATATGGACCAACATGAACTAAATAAAAATTCATGAAGAACATATGTCATACATGGCATATATACTAAAACAAACAAACAACAATGAAACTAGTTGCTTAATGCTAATATAATGCCACAAACAATGCACAAACACTTAAAATGATTTTATGAGCTATTTAATAATTTAAATAAGGTCATAAACATTGATTTAAGGTTCTATTCATATCTAATTTAAATGTGTTTTTGCCATTTTAATCAAAACATAACAAACAGTGTTGATTAAACATGCAACAAACAAAAACTAGTAATAGATTTAAGTGATTTTAAAATTAATCAATTAAATTTTCATGGACCAGAATTAAAACCATTTTTAAAACATATCCAGACATGTTATTAATGTCTAAAAATAACTTACAAACATGCCAAACACGTTTTACATTTAATTTTGAAAACTAGTTTTTAAACAAACACATATCATGCAAACTAGCACCTAGTTTCAAAATTAACATGTACAATCAGGTATGTATAATTAAAATCATCCATGAACAGCTCTAAGAACATCTTAGGATATTATATTAACATGTCATAATAATTATAATAACTAACTAATCATTTAAAATCATTTTTACACTAAAACAATGCAAAAACTCAAAATATAAAATTTCAGCATTGTGGTTTTATGCAATAACAATTTTTTAATCAATATTTAATGCATCTAAGGCACTAAAATAAGCATGGTTAGGCTCTAATATCATTAAAGGGATATCACATGGCATATACATGATGATCACACAGCAGAAAAATTAAAAATTTAGATTATACATGCCACGCAATTTGCAACAACGAATCGAATCATGCAATTTTAGGATTTTCAAAAAACTTACAACCTTAGATGCATTTCAAAACTTGACTCTTATAACACAAGAGTGTTAGCACTAATCTTTTCGTATTTTGTAATGGGATTGGTTTGAAGCCACAAGATCTGATCTTGTTCTTCCTTTAGGTTGCTATTGCTACCCAAGAACACAAGAGATGAAGAAAGAATTCTTTCTCTTGAGAGTGGCGGTACTAGAGAGAAATTGTCACCTTAGGTCAAAAGAATTAATCAATTTATATCATTAATTTAGGAAAGATGTCAATTCCAAAATACCCTTGGAATAATGAATATTTTTCATTCTCCATCACTTCATAAGTAAGTGATTTAAATTGATACAAATACTCTTAGGTTTCAAATTTAAATGGTATTAGTCATTTAATAAAAAATCAATCACTTCATTAGGGATTAATAGTTGCCGAAATGTACTAGGATTTTTCCTGAATTTTCGGTCATATTATCTCCATCTTTAGTGTTTTATTTTGATTTAAATACAATTTAGGATTTAATACTCAATTAAATTAATTACCCTAAGATAATTAATTAAATGAAATTAAACCTTGTGCATGCCGAATATTTCTCTCATGGACCAACTTTTTAATAGATTTGCCTTAAATTGCTAGCTGTTTAAGGCAAAAAACTATTTTTAAAGATTTGCCTTAAATAGCAAGTTGTTTAAGGCAAAAAATTGTTTATGAGAATCAATCCAATTAGCAATTTTAATACACATTACATACATTAATTTGAATTTAAATAAAAGTCCAAATTAATTCCAAAACACTATTTAAATATTTTAAGCCCAATGCTTTGTGTGCGATCCTATAGGTCTATTTAATATTGGCAATGAATTAATAAATTAATTCAAAGGCTATATATATTCTCTAGCAAGATATTATAGCATTCCAAATTAAATGAAAATGCAAGTGGCATTCAGTGACCAAATGCAATTTTGCATAGTCCTTTACCCTTAAATATCAGAATTAATATAAGGCAAGGAACTAGTCATCCTTTTATATACTAATTCCTTTCTTGATATTCCATTGACACTGAACTCTTAGATAAATAATGATTACTCATTATTTCATCTCGGTATGGCCATACACTTCTCAGTTCACTGATCAAGTGGCCGATGATATTTTCTCTCTTGTTGAGAGGGGTAATCCCTTCACTTCTCTCATGCTCTCTAACATGAATTAGTGCATACCCAAGCATACCCGTACTTGTCACCCTGTTATGAGTACGTTAGGTGTATGTCAAAGTATACAGTAATTCATAAAGAGTTTCATTGAGATTTTAGGTATAAGAACTCCAATGCAAAACTTGCACATGAGAAACACTTATGACTTGTACCATGTAGTGTTCTCATGAACGGATCAAATCCAGATACCATGTTCTAGACATGTATCTATGATCTCTGATTGACACTCTTGTCCTTATGATCTCTAAAACAGAACTCATCTTATCAGAGAGAGTATACTAGTCTTAATTCATTTGTTATTCCCATAACAATGACTGACTAGGGATATTTAGAATGAAGTCTCTATTGTTTCAAGGTCTTACAACCATGTGCCTCACACATGATAACTTAAACTGAAACAACATTCTTGGATAGTTCTATCAATTGATATGCACAGGAATACAATAGATAAAACAAATGCCTCATTTATTAACTTAAGTGTTTAATAACAGTGCATTGGGGCTGTGGCTTACACTAACAAAATCAAATATGATATTTTAAAGTTTATGAAATAAATAACTCAAAAATAAAAACTATTCCACAAAATATAGAATTGTAGATTCATGGCAAAACCAAGGCTCTGATACCATGTTGGGAATTATCGATTACATGCATCTCATACATAAGTGAAATTTAAAATTTTTTAACAAATAGATCTGATATTACCATGAATTTACAATATACATATTAATTAGAATAAGAAAAATCACCTTTGATTTTTGTTAAACAGTTGATTTTCCTTCTCACCGGGTTGTCGCAAACCACAATGTCCAAAATTGAACACCTCCAATTAGTATTGCACACTAGAGAAGGATTGAATGAACCAACAATGAAGGAATGCTAGGGCTAGCTAAAGTCCCTTGATACTAGCAAGGGGGGTGGCAGCTAGGGGTAAGAGAGTGAGAGAATGTTTCTTTTCAATTAATGTTCACTTATTACCCTAAAATCCTTATCACTTGGATTTTTATAGTTAGGTTAAAAATTTAACTTCATAAGAGGATTGGGCTCTTTAAAATTTCTGGAGAAATATTAAATGGGATTCTGGAATTATTAATAATTTATTTGGGCTCAATTAAATCTAATTTAAATACTTTCATAAAAGACTATGCACAAAATCCACAAACTAGGCCCTTCATGCATACACTTAGATTTAATCACCCAAATGAATTCCAAATCCATCCAAATTAAATATTTAGGCTCCATAATACTTATGAAATATATTTCATTTGTTTTAGTCCAAGAATTAGGCCTCTAAGGCCTTCTATCTAAAGTTGGCGTGAAACCCTTCCTTTAGAGGGTTTCTGTGCCAAAATCAATTATTTGGGCCACTTTAATTTCTCCAATGGATATATTAATTATTATATCAGCCCTATAACAATTATAGTTCAATAATAATTAATTATGAAATACAATATTTCAATTAGGTCCATTTTATAGAACATTTCTAAAAAGTTTTACGAAACATTTTACTCGATTGTAATTAATTAAACTCTTTAATTAATTATTTTCTTATTCACTTCTCTATTCCCATAATAATATCAAATATTATTATCCTTGTCATTTTTTCATTTTATTCTTTTCTCTATATGTGTGTGACCTATTGTGTTCCTATCCATATTGGCAGTATAATATGTAATTATAAGTTCTATTCAAAACTCATATGATTTAAACTTCTTTAAATCATTTTATCAATCCCTATTGATATTTATGATACACTATTATAAAAATCATGAGCGACCTCTAGCTAGGTATCTTGACTATCCAAATGTCAGGAAAGTCAAGTGGTTTGACTATACCCTTCCATAGAAATAGTTACCGTGTAATTACTCCTTTCACTACTCTTATCTCAATTAGATTCTGAGTATGGATTTCTGTCAACTCATATAAATCTAATTATGTATGTTCTATTAATTTATCCATTATTCCCAAAATACCCTTCATAGATCCCTATCCATCTTGGCATATTATCCTGGCCAGAGATTCTTTGAACAAGGCAATTATAGAATCATGCGAGATAACTTCCCTTAATAAATCTGGGATGGTGAATCCTTTGTCAATCACTCAACTATCTCCAAGTAGGTCATGATATACCCAACCTCCTAACTATATTCACCCCCAGTTGGAAGTAATTAGTTATGGAGTCAAAGTATACCACTTGCAACTTAAGATAACCTTGGTGATCTCAAGTCTGAGGATACTTGCACAACCGCTATAAATAGATTCCTCATTGACATAGATTTAATATCCATGTGTGGATTCTCCTTGCAGCTCTCCAATGAACTTGTTCTTCTAACAAGCATCCAAATGTTAGCTTTGATCATCTTCCACAATAACAGTTATGAGAACAATTGCTTGAACTATGTTAGAGAGTATGCCCCAGAGCCTATATAATAGGGATGTATTTCATGTGTATGAACTCATATTCCTAATAAAAGGCATCATTCATTTATTAATGCTATGATTAAATACATGAGTTTGTAAATCTTAAATTAATAAATGAAGTCTTCGATATTATAAACACAGTGAAAAGGCAATCATGAAAGTGTTCATGATATGAGATGTCTATTGCATGCAAATGTGTTAATATCTAAATATTCCTAGTCATAGAATTAACAAGATAGGATATTGTTAATTCGGACAGACTAGCACTTGTTATGCTTCTTGAATGGTTCAAGCAGTGGTTCTCAAAACTGTGATTATAGAAGATAATCAAAGCTAACATGTGGATGCTTATTTAGAACAAAAAGTTCATTGGAGACCTACAAAGAGAATCCTCACATGGATATTAAATCTATGTCAGTGAGGAATCTCTTTTATAGCGGTTGTGCAAGTATCCTTAGACTTGAGATCACCAAGGTTATCTTAAGTAGCAAGTGGTATACTTTGACTCCATAACTGATTACTTCAAACTGGGGTGAACATAGTTAGGAGGTTGGGTATATCATGACCTATTTGAAGATAGTTGAGTGATTGACAAAGATTCACCATTCCATATTTATTAAGGGAAGTTATATCGCAAGATTCTATAATTGCCTTGTTCAGAGAATCTCTGGCCAGAGTAATATGCCAAGATGGATAGGGATCCATGAAGGGCATTTTGGAAACAATGGATAAATTAATAGAATACATACATAATTAGATTTATATGAGTTGGTAGAAATCCATACTCAGAATCTAATTGAGATAAGAGTGGTGAAAGGAGTAATTGCACAGTAACTGTTTTTATTGAAGGGTAAAGTCAAACCACTTGACTTTTCTGACATTTAGGTAGTCATGATACCTAGATAAAGCCACTCATGATTTTTATAATAGTGTATAATAAATATCAATAGGGGATCTGATAAAATGATTTAAATAAGTTTAAATCATATAAGTTTTGAATAGAACTCATAATTACATATTATACTGCAAATATAGATCGGAACCCAATATGTCACACACATATAGAGAAAAGCATAAAATGATAAAATGACAAGGATAATAATATTTGATATTATTATGGGAATAGAGAAGTGAATAAGAGAATAATTAATTAACGAGTTTAATTAATTATGATCAAGTAAAATTATTCGTAGAATTTTTTAGACATGTTTTATAAAATGTGACCTAATTGAAATCTTATATTTCATAATTAATTATTATTGGACTATAAGTGTTATACGGGTGATATAATAATTAATAGATCCATTGGAGAAATTAAAGAGCCTAAAGAATTGATTTTGGTGCAGAAACCCTCTAGAGGAAGGGTTTCACTCCAACTTCAGATATAAGGCCTTAAAGGCATAATTCTTGGATCAAAATAAATTAAATATATTTCATAAGTGTTATGGAGCCTACATATTTAATTTGGATGGATTTGGAATTCATTTGAGTGATTAAATCCAAGTATATGCACAAAGGGCCTAGTTTGTGGGTTTTTGTGCATAGTCTTTTGTGAAAGGACTTAAATTTGATTTAATTTAGCTCAAATAAATTATTAATAATTCCAGCAGAAGCCCAATTAATATTTCTCCAGTAATTTTAAAGAGCCCAATCCTATTATAAAGTTGGATTTTTAACCTAACTATAAATATCCAAGTGATGGGATTTTAGGGTTAAGTGAAAAATTAAGAGAAAAATATTTTCTCTCATTCTCTAAACCTAGCCGCCACTTCCCCTTGCTAGAATCAAGGGATTTGAGCCAACTTTGTATTCCTCCATTGTTGGTTCATTCAATCCTTTTCTAGTGTGGATTACTAATTGGAGGTGTTCAATTTTGGACACTATAGTTTGCGACATTCCGGTGAGAAGGAAAATCAATTGTTCAACAAAAAATCAAAGGTGATTTTCTATATTCTCATTAATATGTATATTGCAAATTCATGGCAAAGGTCTTATCTATTGGTTATAGAAATTTTAAATTCCGCTATGTATTGAGATGCATGTAACCGATAATTCCCAACAAACATTTCAAGAATCATAACATGTTCTCGTCTGTTCGAATTAACAATGTCCTATCTTATATAATTATATGACTAGGGATATTTAGATATTAAAACATTTGCATGTAATAGATATCTCATATCATGAACTCTTTCATGATTGCCTTTGCACACAATGTTTATAATATCAAAGACTTCATTTATTAATTTAAGATTTACATACAAACTCATGTATTTAAACATAGCATTAATAAATGAATGAATGCATTTTATTAAGAATATGAATTCATACATATGAAATACATCCCTATTACGTGGCTCTAGGGCATACTCTATAACAATAGCAGCATCAGATGCAGCTAAGGAAGCAATATGGGATCAAGAAATTCATCAATGAATTGGGAGTGGTTCCTAGTATCACAACTCCTATAGACATTTATTGTGATAATAATTGTACTATAGTCAAGGCTAAAAAGCCTATATCCCATCAGAGATCCAAACATATACTCAGGCGTTTTCAATCTCATTCATGAAATCATTGAAAGAGGAGATGTCAAGATATATAGAGTACCAACAGATGACAACATTGTTGATCCACTTAACAAAGGCTCTCCCACAAGCCAAACATGATAGTCATACTAGGTCCATGGGTATTAGATACTTACATGATTAGCCCTAGTGCAGCAAGTGGGAAATTTTTAGTGGTTATACCATAGGCCAAACATTAGGCCCTTTATGTAATGTCATATTCATTTTGTAAATTTTGGTTTTTTTTCATTATTATCATATTGTTGGCATGTTACATTATAATAATGTTTGTAAATAACAATTTAATGTTATTTTGACTATCTCTAGTCATTTATCATTAAATGATTAATGATAAAGAAAGACTAGTATAAGTTTGATTGATAATCATGGGATGATTATATATATTGTGATATGAATTAAACTTATAAGTATTTGTTAGAGAACAGAGTACTGGATAGACTCGGCATGAGATACTATATGGGTTAATGTCATTAGTGATCTCATAATAGTTATGTCATCAATCTAACCTAAGATTATCACAGTATCCTATATGGAAAACATTATGTTTTAACATAATCAAACATCATCTTTAATCGGAAACTCATAAAGGTTATGATTGGACATAATGAGAATCATGCAAAGGATAGTGAATAATCAAGAAGGAAATTATCCCTCTTTATGAGAGATATCTATTGGGACCCCCTCGATAAGTAAGACTGAGAAATTCCTAGCCATGCTCAAATGAATTGATAGAGTGATCAATGTCATTTGATATTACCTAGTCTACTTAATTATTGAGAAATTATATTTTTGGACTATATAAGTTTGACATAGACCATGACTTATGTTCAAACAAGATATTATGTGACAAAGGGATTATAACATGTTCTATTAGGTTAAAATAGAATTATCGATATTCATATTATTTGGGTAGTCATAATGTCTTGCTACAAGCTACTTATGACTTGTGGGCCCATGATGGGATTGGGGCCCATTGCCAATATAATATGAACCTATTGAGGGTCGCACACATAGAATGTGATGAATGGACTAAGGGTTGATTCGGACATTTTGAATTTATTTTGTGATAAATTAAAATTCAAAATAAGCAATAATAATAATAATATTTAAGATTAATATTATTATCATTCTTATTTTAAATAAAAAATAAGGCATTTCTTATTTTAATAAGAAAAGTGGGCCCGAAGTTTTCTCTCTCTTAATTAGGGTTAGGTCAACTATATATATATATTATAACCCTAATTAAGCAAAAGAATAAGTTGTAGCCACCACTTAAGAGAGAGAAATAAAGAGAAAATCATTTTCTTCTGCAATCTTGAAAGAGAGAAAAAATCCTAGCATCCCGGGCAATTCTCTTTGTTGCATTCGCATGTGAATACCGGTAGAGGGTGCCTTTTTGCGTGAAGTCGCACCTACAATTCGATTTGTCTATGCTTCTAGAGGTTGGTAATCATCACACTCCTCCTTCTATTGAATCAATTGGATCACTTGGATCCATGGTGGGTTTCCCTTTCCTTTGCAAATTTTTAATTTTAATATTTTGAAACCCAACAATTTGATCATAAGTATTGTATTTTTATAGTTGTTAATGCTACATCAAACTCAAATTGAGAAGATAATGATCAATTATTAGCATGGATAGGAAAATACATATGTGTGCCATTTGCAAAAGCAGACTTCTTTGACTTTGTGTTTATGTCTGATATTGATGAATTGGATTTTACTTATGATCAAAATACATTAAGCATATAAATGGTTTGTCTATTTGTGTCAGCTTAATCACTAGTATATTTATTTGTTGAGTAAATAATGTGGATTTCTTTTTGTGTTTAGTGGATGCTTTGAAGAAGAAAGTTCAGGATGTAATGCCTATTGCTACTGGACATGAACAGAAGGAGCTTAAAGCAGAGCTTTAGGTACTTATTCTTGGCTTATATAGTAATGAGAAGACATGCCAAAGTTATTGTGGAAGGTAGTTTTATAAATTCCACTATATGATTAAAGACCGTGCATTATTATGCTTTTTGTCCATATCCCTTTTCCACTTTCAAACTTGAATTATTATTTACTTTCTCTTTTTAAGTATATCATGTCTTTATCCTAAGAATGTTAAGTTGCTTATTTGTCTATGGTTTTAAATTCTTAACATTAAAATGATTAGTATCTTTAAGATTGTTTTGGCTTGTAGATTTACTATAGGAAAGTGGGCCATGCATGAATCTAGTTCTCTCTTTTTGGGATGAAAGTAGCCTTTCACCTCGAAAATGTTCCCTATAACATACCCCAATCCCAACCTATAATTAAAACCATGCATCTCCTTGTTTATTTTCCTGGCAGGTTCTTTTTTTAGATGCTAACATTATGTCCCTGACCCCTTCACATTTTATAGTGCTTATAGTAAGGTTTTGAGTCCATGTGGCTACTTTCATGTATTTTGTGCTTTATTTGGATTTAGGAACTTAATATTTGCAGAGGAACTACTAGACCATATGCAGTATCATACTTCTTGTTTAGCTATAAATTATAATCATTTTTGTTTGGTTTGATCCATTTTAGAGGAGAGATTATATTTGTACGTGAACTATGTTCTTTCAACTCTTTTCTTTTGCTCTCTTTGCATATGTTACAATTAAGGTTTTAAAAGATTAGGCTAACTGAAAAGAAAATTGTGAATAAATGATTTGAATTATATAAGAAATGGCATGGAATATCAAATTACTTTTTGAAGTGTATATAATTACACTTAATGGAATTAGAATATTTTTTGCGTGAGTTGTTAAATCACTTTTAGATTCAACTAATTATTATTAATAGATCTATATTTTTATCACTAAATCATTTTGTTTTCTTATTGTAATTTTTTTGCAGTATCAAAATATAGCATTGAATTGACAATGAAGGTTTGAAGACTTCATACATATGTTGATGGCCATTTTCTTAGGAAATTGTAGAGATGTAAATCATCTTATTTTGCTAGTTATTAATTTTTTTGGGAAGGGGTTGTATAAACAATATTTTTGTTCATTTGATGGTTTTTTTGGATGTTAACTCTAAATTTTTAATTAATTACAACTTATACATATATGAAATGTTAGGATTATTATTTTTGTATGTATCTCTTATTTATGAATTATATAATACAATTGAAGTTATAGGATTAAAATTTTTATTTATTTTGGAATCAATTTGAATAATTTACCCTTTAGTGACCAGTTAGAGACTAAAATTTTTGTCTTTATTAACTTTTAGTGCCAGATTTACATATGGTCCTTAAAAGTTAGTCCCAAAACAAAATAGCAATGAGATGAAATCTTGTGCACTTTGAATTTTAAGGACCAGATTTCAGGTTATTAAAAAGTTTGATTAGTCAGGTGAGCTAATTATTTTGGATAAGAAATCTAGTCATTACTACTTTTTAGGGATCGATTATTTTCCATCCTCAAAATGTTCTAGGGATTAGATTTTTGGTCCTTAAAGGTTGTATAGTTCATGTGAGAATCATTAATTAGGATAAGAAATCTAGTCCTTAATACTTTTTAGGGTCCTGAATATTCTAGTCTTTAATAACTTTTAAGGACTAGATGCCATATCCGGTTCTTGTTAGTCATACTGGCAGAGCTTTTAAGGACCAGATTTCTAGTCCCTATTAACCTTTAAGGACCAATTTTTAAATTTATAAAGACCAAATTTCTTAGTACTTAAAGGTCATTTTTTCTTGTAGTGGTTATGGAAATATGGTATTAGAGCCATAGTAGATGTAAAAATGAATGGGTTTCTAGGTTGTTTGGCTTCGGAATGGAAATATTATCTTAATTGGGATAGTTGGCAGTTGCTGTGGTGGGATCCTAACACACATGTCTTATCTATGCTCGTTTCTTAGTAATAGAAGTCATCATAGTATTTCATTTTATTTTTATTTATTGAAAGATTTTACAATTCTGTTTTTATGATGGATGGTAAATAATGATTGTCTTTGTCATATGAAGTGAGCATAGTTATTTCATATGGAAAAATGTTCCCATGACTGTCTTTGTCTCAAGTGGTTTTGATATGGATTATGTGGTACTACTATATTTTCATTCTTCTGGAATTTTATAACCCCTCAAAAAATTATTTTTGCATGTTGTGATACTTTTTGCGTGCTGCACCTAATTTTGTACTAGTACGGAGTAGTGCTTTTGAGCAGCTGTGATATGAAAGGAGAGTAGTTATTTTTATATATAATGTTGATGAACCTGAAATTATCTAATCTTTGTAAACTAAAATATAGTTATTATTTTTTATCTTGTTGTCTATGCAGGTGTTAGTTTACCATGACCTACTGGGAATGTGCACCACCCACATCATGCCAAGGTAAGTCCTGCTAGTGCCATTGTGATTTTGTTGATTCTATTGCTGCCTCTCGTGGTTCACTAAAATAAAGGGATTGCTTTTCATTTTGTATCTAGAAAATGTTAGTATACCTATTGAAGCATCTGTATTATATATGCTATTTCCTCACATAATTTATAGGTGCTAATGATGACACGAGCTGCATTATTGTTGTGGGTGAAGATCAAAACTATTTTCCTACTTTAGATGTAATTCCTTTATGTTAACGTATAATATATATAATTATACATTTGTTTCTCTTTTGCCTGTTCTTCATTTCTTTCAAGTGCCTTGAATTCATTAATCAGAAAATGAGACCATTTTCAATTAATGGGTTTGTGTGGCTTCCTCTGTTACAGTAGCTAGGATTAGGTGTTGTGTCTTACAAGCCGAAGGGATGTTATTTTCATTTGAAATCTTGTTTTCCATTTTAGCATTTTAAGTACAATGCTTATATTCATTTTAACATTTGACTGATAATATTATATTTTAGTACAATGCTTGTTTTATATAAATTTTAGTATTTATTAATTTTAAATTTAGTATTTAGTATTTAAATTTAGTGTTATTTATAATTTAATGTAATTATTATTTTATTTTATAAGTTTTTTTTAGTATATAGTTAAATTATATAGTTAATTTACTTCAAACCATATTTAAACCGTTTTAAAACCACCCCAAACCATTATAAATTATAATGAAAAAACCACCCCAAACCACCTCCAAACCGTCTCAAACCTTCTATATTGGTTTGGGTTGGTTTTTTTAATTTTTAACCCAACCCAACCCATGAACACCCCTAGAAATAAGTATAGTACACAATTTAGAAAGATATGTATACACATGACAAAATGCATTAATTTTTTTTTGTTAATTCATAATAACAGTTTGTTAGGATACAATCAGTTCGGTGTGCACACAAGTGTTTATGCTTGCATGCATGTGCTTAGATGTCTATACTCTTTGTTTAGTATCCTCCCGTTTATAGATTTGTGATGCTAACCACATTCTTGTGGAATTCTAGCATAGATCAAAACCAGGCTTAACTGAACGTTTTGAGTTATTTGTAAACAAGTATGAGGTACCGTCATTCCATCTTTTAATATATGCTACTCTTTTTTCTAATTCATTGTTTGCTTCGTCTCTTCAATTCATGTTGCTTATGGTCAATGTCCTTGAACTGCTCAGATTTGCAATGTATATACTGAATTGAATGATCCTGTGGTACAACATGAGTGATTTGCTAAATAATTCAAGGTATGCTTTGTTCATTACAATGTTTTTATTTTTAGCAAATCATTTTGAACTTCTGTTCGAAAGGGATTACTTTTTTTTCTTTTTTTCCTTGTGACTGTAGTGAGGGGTTAGATCTGGAGTTGAGTTTGATTTCATGTGATGGGGCTGGAGATGTTGTCAAGTGATGATAAAATTTTACATTATCCAGTCATTTTTTGAAATAGTTGATCATTTGAGCCCTTGTATTAGTTAAGTAATTGAAATGTTATAACATATAACATATTTTTTTTTCTTTTTGGTTTTTGTGGTTGTTTTTCATTTTAATGTATATATTGATTTTGTTATATTAATAAAATTATTAATTGATGTATAACTTCAATTTAAATTTTAGACTGCTTGTATTGAAGTCATTGTGTTTTGTAAAAGGGAATATATAATTGAAAAATAAATAATACATTATTTTTACCGATAAAATACCGACGGATATATCTGTTGCTTTTTTTTAAAATAAATTAATATTTTGTATTAATTAAATTTATCGACCGATTACCGACGGACATTCTGTCGGTAAAAAGTCAAACCGACTAAATATCCAATCAATTTTTTAGCAAAAATACCGACGGAATATTTTTATATTTTTGTCAGTAAAATCCATCAGTAACTCATACTGACAGATTTTTTCGTCAATAATTTGGTACCTACGAGCATTTTACGGACGGAATAATTCCGTCAGTAATCCATAAAAAACCGTTGGTATGGCCTTTTTTGTTGGTAAAATTCCTTATTCAGTCGGTAAAATCAATTTTTTTGTAGTGATAAGAACATTATTGAAGAGGCAAGGTCTACGTTATATTGATAAGGTTGTGATGTTGAAAGCTCAAGCTGAGCCAATGAGGAAAAGTGGGCCGAAAGTGTAGAATTTGGCATTGTTTCTCAAAGCTGTGAGTTATATGAGAGTGAACAAAGTGTTCAAGAGAGTATAGTACTAGGGGATGTAAGTGTAGTGGGAGATTTTAGAAGAAATGAGCCTTATATCAATAGTTACAATCTAGGTTTGAGAAATCACCCGAATTTTTCTTAGAGATAAGGAAATCAAATGGCTTCATCTTCTCAAACACAACTAAGAGCTCCCTTTAACCAAAATGTCACTAATAATCGTAGTCAAACCGACCATCCATAAGTAACCACACAGTACCAAACACCATACCCACCACCACAAAATCAAAGCTGAAGTTCAAATCAAAATCAAAACCAAACATATCATCCACCTGGATTTTAGCCACGATCACCTGTGTAAGAGAAGAAGCCAAACCTTGAAGACATATTTGTTAATTTTATAAATAGTTAGCAATAATTCATGGCTAGTCAAGAGACAAGGTGGAAGTCATAAAAGCATTGGAATCATAACCTAGATGCTTCCATAAGGAAATTAGAGACATGATTGGGCCAACTTGCCAACTCAATCTTTAATAGGCAACTTGGCACTTTTCCTTCCAATGTAGATCGGAATCCCAAGCAGGAGGCCAAGGCGATCACATTGCAGAGTTTTAAGGAGGTAACATGTGGAGAAGAGCAAGGTAAGTAATCTTTACCTTCATCTCTAAATGTGGAGGAGCCAACACGAAAGGTAAGTGATTCTAAACCAATGGTAGTGGTAAATGTAAATGCTCTTATCATTGACAAAGGTAAAAATATTTTGAATTCCAATGTAGAGGATTTTGATATTAATAGGTTGCCATTCCTTGATATAGCTAGAAAGGAAAAGAAAAATGAGCAATTGGCTAGATTTTTAGAAATGTTTAAGAAATTGCATATTAATTTGCCATTTGCTAAGGCTTTAGCTCACATACCCAACTATACTAAACTTATGAGAGAACTTTGTTCTAATAAGAAGAAACTAGAAAGGTGTGGTGTAACAACCTACTTACATTTATAACTCCATATGCTACATGTTATCATTAGTGACGTTACATTATCATCAACTTGATCAATCTTTCATATAGTTGGTCAATAGCTAAATTTAATCCTTGGTTTCTAAATTCATTTTAACATAGCCGCATTACTATTCATTTGGTAAACATTTCAGCAACATAACAGCTTGTAAATTGTACTACCTAAACCTGCAAATTGGCAAAATAACACTCCCAAAAGGCAACCTCCACCTCTAATACTCTAACGACAAACACAACACTTCTAATAGTCATGACAATTCATCACTAAACATTCATCACATCAAGTACACTTTTAACAATCACATTAGCTTACATAACATAGGATATTTAAATTTAGTATTTATTACATATCACATAATCATTTTTAATCAGCTAACATATTTTACACATAATCTTATATGTCTAAAAGGGTCCCCACGTATATGTTATTCATCCTTCACTCATTGATCCTAAAATACCTATCCCTGTGCATAGTCAAACAAACCACGTGCTAAGCAACAATGTTGCCTAGTGGTGGATACAACTACATAAAATTTCATCTAATAAAACTACTTAGAATAAATTATCATTTTACCCTATAGTGTAACTTTTAGTTAATTTAATTAAATTTTATTCTCTTGTTTTCTTGATTTACTGTTTAATCCTTTTTATACTTATTTTTCTTATCAATTGTCGCATGACTCTTACTTAAATGGAAAATTACAATTTGGTCCCTAAACTTTTCTTTTTGCATATCTTGCCTTATTTTGCACTAATTTTTGTCCTTTTTGCTTCTCTTGACTTTTATTTCATTCTAATTGTAAAATTTACATTTTAGTCCTTATATTCATTTATGAAGTGTTAAATTACCATTTGGTCCCTAAACTTTTCATTAATTATGATTTTTCCCTTCTTTGCTTATTTGACTGTTCCAACTTCTTTAACCACATTTTGAATGTAAATTCACAATTTTGGCCCTAATTTCTTGTATAATTACATTTTACCCCTTAATGATCTTACATTTTTCACTTTATTTGTCAACTAATCACATACATGACATCTTTTATGTGTAATTTACCATTTAGTCCTTATTTTCTTACATATTTATAATTTTGCCCCTGTAGTGCTTAGTGAAAATTCTTAAACTTGATGTATCGGATGAATGTTTCAATGATACTAAATGGACTTAAGAGGCCACTTGGGGTGACCCAACTACTATAGAATATATTGATGGACCATTTGGGGTGATATACTCTTCAATTGTAGATCTAATGCATGTGATGGATCACTTAGTGTGATCAACTCGTCACTGTGCATCTGATGTGTGTTGAGGGATCACTTGGGGTGATCAGCTCCTCAACTAAATATCTAATGTCTTTTGGTTCACTTTATGTTTTGTATTTACATAGCGTTCCACACATTTAACATTATGCCCATATGTTCATTCGATCATTTCTCATACATTTACACCTATCATATATGTTTTCATGCTAAACATAAATAATATCATTCAAGCATGTTGAAATCATGTCATAACCATAGTTTATGCTATTTGGCTACCATATGAACATAAGCATACTTCATGGTTCCTCACACATTATCATGTCCTACATTTTTTTATGATCTTTCTAAGCCTTTACATAATAATACACATTCATTTTTCACTAACAATCAACCCATATATAAATGAACTTTATTATGTGCAACTTATGAACATTATGTACTCATGCTATGCCTTTGCAATTTCTATCCATTCATCACTATTAGGTGTGGCTTCATAACAAATATGGTGAATATCATTCAAGCTTGATGAAAACACGGCATTTTCTTTGGTATACCATTCAACTTCATCATAAACTCATACGTATAATGTATTTCCTCATTACTTCTCATATTATATGCATTCCCAATATCATTTTATTAATTCTTGTGTTGACACACATCCATTTTTGCATTAATTACTTTTGGCAACATCTATGTACATCATTATGTCCACATGTCCAATATTATATCCACATGTTATTTTACACTCTAATCAATCCTGGTATGCTTATTCATCATGGTATTACATACTTCATACTTAATATACCAATAATCATCAATTTATCATGTTATATAGTTTAAGGTACTATTCAGCCACAATTAGAACATGTGTGTATAAATTTATTTAATTAATCTAACACATTATCAACATGTTTTCCATGCATATTAACCATAATTCTAACCTTGATTTAATTTAATTCTTTATTAAACATTAATTTCATTTCCTTACATAATAGGTTGCATAACTAATATATCCTTTCTAAACATATTTTCTCATATTTAACATCAAGTATATTATTCTTGTTCCCTCAGTTACATTAATAAAGAAATTAACTAATATTTACTTAATTTACTCATAAGGAACATAATAGGTTGCACAACTAACATGTGATTGTATTTGACATCAAATATCCCATTATTCAACATTTAAGTTGATTAATTTACTATTCTTTTGATTTAACACTCACATTGCATAATTTTTCTTAAAGTGACATAATGCCTCCCTAAGCCACTTTCTCATTTTTAATCATAATTTCATGCAATTTCTCGTACTAGGCTAATTATTTCACATCTAATTTCATTTATGTACCATTAATTAAATTTTTATTCAACTCATTGGAAAAATTCCTAACTTACATAATCTTAAACACATGAAATAAATTAGTTTGAGTATCCACATACCTCATTTTCAAGCTTTCTCTATGATTTCTCTCCCTTTCCATCATTTCCTCCCATTTTCCCTTTTGGTTCAACTTGATTCCTTTAAAAACCCACCTTAGTTGAATCTTCCTTGATAATTTAATTTCTTTTTCTTTAAATTTTCTTGCATTTAGTTTAAGTTAAATGTGTGAAAATTTTCTTTTTTTTTCTTTTTGCAAGTGTTCTTCTTTCATGTTCTTTTTGTGTAAATCCCAAATACACATAAGATTTCTTTACAATACACTTTGTGTTTTCATTTGTGATTTATTACTTCTTACGTGCTTTGAAATACCCTATTCTAATGCCTTTATCATATATCATATCATACAATTCAGTCATATAAGAGTAGGTTATTAATTCAATTAAACCATCATTAATCATATCAAATAATCCAATTAATAAGATAACCTATATATTAACTAGGTGTTTCACACAACTTCCTTAACTTTAATTTCACATACCTAATGACTTATCATGCAACACATTTACCATATTCATGCTAGATACAATTGTCTTAGTCTACATCCATTGACATGCATAACATTCAGCTATTCATCTAGCATATATATGTATAAGCATTATAGCTCCTATATGCATACATATACTAGAATTCTTTTAATGAGCTTATTACATCATTTACTTTATATGACATAAATATATTAAATAGCCATTAATACATATGAAACATGTTAAGGAACATATACAAAAATTTATCCAAAGATATTTCTAACATTAATTTCTTTGAACTGGTGTTAGCTTATCCTGATGTAGAGTTCGTTCCTATGCAAAAGCCTTGGCTACAGAACGTACACAGATAAAATAACCTATGCTAAGCTATAAAGTTTAGTGGAGATACTAAAAAAATGAATGACAACCATTATGAAACATATAAAATGTGATAACTGAAAATATTAAAATAACATATCCAAAATGGGTATATAATAGAATCTAGTAACATAAATGATAGTGTAACCATATATTGAATTGAAACATATCATAAAAGGATCAATACATAACGTATATAAATATAACATATGCACTAGAAATCACAGTTAAACATATTATTAAATATATCATATGCTTTATCTGTACTATAATTAACTGTGATGCATTTACACTTTAGTTTAGCCTAATTAAGTTCTAAAGGTGGATAACGAGAATAGGGGATACCCGAAGGTATCGAAACAGCGGATATCCGAAGATATCAAAAACATGGATCCAAACAGGGTCAATAAAATAATGGACCAATCAAGCTAAACCAAACGGGGTCGGCTAACAACCCAAATGGGGCTGTTCATGATCCAAATGGGATTAGCAGTAACTTAGACCCAAACGTTGTCAACAGGGGCAGCTGCAATTTCCCTATAGGTGCCTATCTATCAACTATTGAACTCTATAGGCAGACAATAATTTAATTGATTCTCTTTTCACATAACATATTCATTCTTAGATCACACAATTTAAATGTGTCCATAATCATATAACAATTGTTTCATCGCTATGGCATATTTATATGCATTAATCATATGGTTTTTCATGTTCTGTTAACTTACTTTCAATAGCTATCTCATGTGTACAATACATACCTTTTTAATCTAGTAGTGAAACATGCCTGTTTGGTTGTTCATCATAACACATGCCTTACATATGAAACTCTATAACATACCATAACATTCAATTGCATTTTATCATATAATTTAATGAATTTCCTTGGTCATACTTTAACTATACATATATTAATACTATGCTTAGATGGAATCTTGGCATGCCATAATGTTGTACATAGTCTGTAGAGGTATTAAAATAGTATAGCAAGTTCTCTCATACAAAAGCAGGGCAAATAAAGAAGAGTTCAGGTTAAATGGGTAAGTCAAGAGCATGACAAGGGTCGCAAGCTCAACCGAGGATAATATAATAGTTCACATATAGTGCATTGTCATGAGTGTGATAGATGCAAATATACAGTCCATATATAGTGCACTGTCGCGGCCGCAATAGATGCAGATTATAATATTTCAATATCTTATCATTAACATAACTCTTATAAGGATTTATTTTTATGCCAAAATGACTTAATTAAGCTTACATAATTTAAACCCTGATTTCATGCATTAAAATTCATAGTGCTTCCAATTAACACTTTTAACTTAGATTCCATAATTTGACATGCAATAACATTTCTAGATTCTAGTCAAAAACTTCCATTTACATACATTTGAAAGGACAAGAAGAATCATATAACCTCAAAGCACACAAATCCCATACCTTGGCCGAAAATCCCTCTTAACCTTAATCATTTGCCTTTCTTTTTTCTTTACTCTTTCCACCTTTTTCTTCTCCTTTAACAACAATTCATCCATTTAACAACACTTCCAGCATTTAACTCAATCCAACCACTTAACAAAATAAGAAAAAGATGATGAGGAACTATCAAATTAATATTTTTACCTTATTGAGTTGCACTAATTCTTTTGATTAATCACCACATGCAAGATTTTTATCAAGAATTCTTAGAAAGAGAAACTTAACAATGTCTTTGAGATAAAGAAGAAGGAAATTCAGAATTCCTTCAAGGAATTTTTGCCCCCACATACTCTCTCTCTTAATAAAATGGACTTTGAATTCAGATGTTTTGAACATGCATGTTGAGAGTGTTTATATGCATCCAAGTGATGTTTCCATAACAAGTTTATATGAGATTTGCTAACTTCTATGCTTCAATTTCTCAAATGCCTTTCCTTCTTATGAGTTCTTATTGATTTACATGGTTGCTTTGAAAAGGGTATATGCAATACTTGTTAGAGTTTGGTGTTTATTGATGCTATTGATATGCTATTTGAATATAGGTTTAAGGAATGCAAAATTGGGAATTTACCCAAATTGCTTTTGTTGCTTTCTTTGAAGAATTGATGAGTTCACTAAGTTTATGCTCACTTCAATAAGTGTACATATGTGCCAACTGTGTACTTGGATTTGGCACCGCTTGATGAGTTAAAAATTAAAGAAGAAGTTCAAAGCCTCATCGCAAATATTGCGTAGAGCAATTAATTGCATGTCAATAACAGGTCTACCCTGACTTAATAAGGGACTTTCTATCTACAGGGTGCTATAGAATTAGGAGGGATAGTGTTAATAATCGAGGTTATATTTGTTTCTATTTGGATAGTATATTTTATGAGATGACTTTTGTAAGGTTTTCAAAGCTGCTAGGTTTCCCTTCATATGCACCAGATTATTTCGAGGATTAAGACAAAGACAGAGTATAAGAGATGATCAGGACCCTAATACAGACACTTTGTAAATGTCAGGGCTAACAAAGGCACATCATCTTCTAGATCATACTCTTCGAGTCATTCACAGGTTTTTCTCAATGTCGCCTATATCCCATGTCAATTTTACTGGGCAAGTTAACTTACCTAAAGCTCTATTCCTAGCATATATGGTATGTGGTTTCCAAATTAATGGTGCTACACATTAGTGGCATAAGTTGGAGGAGCTGCAGTGGAAGTCAAAAAAGGTAAATAAAATATATCCATGAGGTTAGGTGATAGTGTTGGCCAAAGGAGTAAACCATTGCTTGAGAAAGTAAAAAGTGTTACCCTCAGTTACTTACATTGATAAAAAGCTATTGAAGAATATAAAAGTGATAATTAAGGATGAAGCAATTGATTATAGCCAGCGACTAATCGACTGGAAGGTATATCTATATAAAATTAAATGGAGTTTGAGTGGACTGCCTCAAGCTCCAGATCAAGGAGCTATGACTTTAACTTCTCTCCAACATACTTCTTTGGTTGAGAAGCTGGATGTCATGGTGGCAACTCAAGCTTCATTACAGTCTCAGCTTCATCAAGTAATGTTGGGCATTACTACTTTAACATTGCATTTTGATGCACAATTTCCACCTCTACCACCACCAAAATATTAATTTACAAGGAGTCCTCTATCTCATTTTGTTGTTTATTTTGTTTAGCTTGTAGAGGAGAGAAAGGTTTTATATGTGGGGTAGGGGAGAAAATACAGCCGATTTTGATTTTTGAAGATTGAAAATGAAGATATAACTTTTTACTGGAAGAAGATGAAGAGTTTTGGAGTTTTCTTGTTGAAGTTGAAGTTAGTTTTAAATTGCTATAAATCTATGCACCTTACGGTGGCAACCAATTGGCTATGACCGTGACCAAGCAAAATCTATTTAGCTTTTGAACAAAAATAAGTTTTTTTAGTTCTTTTTATTTATGCTTATGTTGCTTTTGAAAAATTTTAATTAATTTCAGTTTCTTGTTTAGTTTAATTTTCTTTATTGCTTTATTTTATTGTTGTTTGCCTTTAATTTAGTAGTTATTTTGTCACCCCTTTTCTTAATTACTTTTTGTTTTTGCTTTTAAGTTTATATGTTTTGGTTGTGCTGAGTTGTTGTCATTTTAACATCCTTAGTTTAGTTTTCCTTCTGATTGTTCCTTATTAGAATTAATTTAAACTTTAGCGAGAATCTTTTTCAAATTACTCTCAGATTTGTTATATATCTCGTCATTTCAAATCTATTGTGCACTTTAGGCCATTTTGCAAAAATGTTGAAAAAACTAGTGTGTGAAAGCATTTGAGTGAAGGAATTCTTGGACACCTAGAACCTTCCTCATCACCCTTTGAAATAATGTAGCAACTTAGGCAAGATTAATACATAACCTAGATAGCCTTTCTTTGGTAGTCACGTAGAAATGACCTTTATTAACCCTATGTACATTTTTACCATTGCTAGCCTCGTTGAACCTATTCGGTATGATAAAAGCATACTATTCAATGAATTTTTATTGTTACACTTTGTTATTCACCGTATAACTTAAATGCTTTTACCTGCCCTCTCTAAGAATTGGCCACTCTAGGTTGGGTTGTGTTATGCATCATGAGTGTGCAAATGTGTTGTGCTTAATTGGTCAATGTGTCAAGAATGAATAAAAATTCTGAGTTTGGGGTAGTATTAGTTAAAGAAATTGTAAATCTCAAAATACTACGAAATGGCATGTTAAAGGAAGAGATTGTTGATGCCCTTTATTGTTGGATTTTAACGGTTACATGCATCACATACATGAGCGGAATTTTAAATTTTTTAACCATTAGATCTGATCTTGCCATGAATACACAATATAACTATATGAGAATAAGAAAAATCACCTTTGATTTTTGTTGAACAGTTGATTTTACTTCGCACCGGGTTGTCGCAAACCACAGTGTCCAAAATCGAACACCTCCAATGAGTAATCCACATTAGAGAGGGATAAATTGAACCAAAAAATTGGTGTTCAACTAGGGCTGGCCGAAATCCAAGAGGCTAGCAATGGAAGTGGCGCAAAAAGGGAGAGAGAGTTAAGAGAAATAGACTTTCCTTTTGTTTTTTAATCACTTAACCCTAATTCTCATTAGTTGGCCTTTTATAGTTAGGTTAAAATTCCAAGTCCTTAATGAGATTGGGCTCTTTAAAATTGCTGGAGAATTATTAATTGGGCCTCTGGAATTAATTATAATCATTTGGGCTTAATTAAATCCAAATTAAATCATTTCATAAAAGACCATGCACAAAATCCACAAACTAGGCCCTTTGTGCATCTAATTGGATTTAAATACACAAATGGATTCCAAATCCAACCAAATTAAATATGTGAGTTCCATAACACTTATGTAACATATATAAATTAATTTGGTCCAAGAAAAAGCCCTCCAAGCCCTTCTGTATGGAGTTGACGTGTAGCCCTCTTCTGGAGGGCTTCCTCCAACTTCTTCATTCCTTTGGCCCTTTATAATTTCTCCAATGGTCCTATTAATTATTATATCAGTCCTATAACACTTATAGTAGTCTTATAACACTTATAAGACAATAATAATTAATCATGAAATATATTATTTCATTTAGGCCCAATTTACATAATATTTCTCAAAAGTTCCGCGGACAATTTTATTTGATCAAAATTAATTAAACTCTTTAATTAATTATTATCATATTCTCTTCTCTACCTTCATAATAATATCAAATATTATTATCCTTGTCATTTTACCATTTTACCCTTTTCTCTATATGTGTGTGACCTATTGGGTTCCTGTCCATATTGGTAGTATAATATGTAATCGTGAGTTCTATTCAAAACTCACATGATTTAAAATCCTTTAAATCATTTTATCAATCTCTATTGATATTTTGATACATCATTATACAAGTCATGATTGGCCTCTAGCTAGGCATCATGACTACCCAAATGTCAGGAAAGTCATGTGGTTTGACTGTACCCTTCCATAGAAACAGTTACAGTGCAATTACTCCTTTCACCACTCTTATTTTAATTAGATTCTGAGTATGGATTTCTGTCAACTCATATAAATCTAATTATGTATGTTCTATTAATTTAACCATTGTTCCTAAAATGCCCTTCATAGATCTCCATCCATGTCGGCATATTACTCTGGCCAGAGATTCTCTGAACAAGGCAATTATATAATCATGCAAGATAACTTCCCTTGTTAAATCTGGGATGGTGAATCCTTTGTCAATCACTCAACTATCTTCAAGTAGGTTATGATATACCCAATCTCCTAACTATGTTCACTCCCAGTTGGAAGTAATCAGTTATGGAGTCAAAGTATACCAGTTGCTACTTAAGATAACTTTGGTGATCTCAAGTCTAAGGATACTTGCACAACCGCTATGAAGAGTTTCCTCACTGACATAGATTTAATATCCATATGAGGATTCTCTTTGCAGGTCTCCAATGAACTTGTTCCTCTAACAAGCATCCACATGTTAGCTTTGATTATCATCCATAATCACAATTATGAGAACCATTGCTTGAACCATTCAAGAAGCATAACATGTGCTAGTCTGTCCGAATTAACAATGTCCTATCTTGTTAATTCTTTGACAAGGGATATTTAGATATTAACACATTTGCATGCGATAGACATCTCACATCATGAACACCTTCATGATTGCCTTTGCAATGTGTTTATAATATCTAGGACTTCATTTATTAATTTAAGATTTACAAACTCATGTATTCAAACACAGCATTTATAAATGAATGATGCCTTTTATTAAGAATATAAATTTCATACATATGAAAAACATCCCTATTACATGGGCTCTAGGGCATACTCTTTAATAATTTCCCACTTGCACTAGAGCCAATCACTCATATGTCTCAGACCCATGCTATTTATATGGTGATCATGCTTTATCTGGGAAAGTGCTTTAGTGAGGGGATCCGCCACATTGTCATCTGTGGGAACCTTTTTTATTTTCACATCATTTCTAGCTATTATTTCCCTTATGAGATGGTAGCATCTGAGAAAATGTTTGGATCGCTGATGAGACCGTGGTTCCTTTGCTTGCGCAATGGCTCCATTGTTGTCACAATATAAAGGAATCGGATCAACAATGCTAGGCACCACTCCTAGTTCGGTTATGAACTTTTTGATCCAGACTGCTTCTTTGGCACTTCTGAAGCAGCAATGTACTTAGCTTCCATCATGGAATCAGCAGTTGTTTCTTGTTTGGAACTTAACCAACTAACTGCTCCTCCTCCCATTATGAACACATAACCAGATTGTGATTTACAATCATCTTTGTCAGATTGGAAGCTGGCATCTGTATACCCGTTTACTTCCAAACTGCCCTCTCCATATACCAAGAATATATCCTTTGTCCTTCTGAAGTACTTAAGAATATTCTTGATAGCTGCCCAATGTTCCTCTCCAAAATTGGATTGGAATCTGCTTGTGACACTCAAAGTAAATGCTACATCTGGACGTGTACATAACATAGCGTATATGATAGAACCAATTGCAGATGCATATGGTATTCTATTCATGCTCTCTCTATCCTCTAGTGTCTGCGGACACATAGACTTAGAAAGGTGTTTCCCATGCACCATGGGTATAAACCCTTTCTTAGAGAGATCCATATTGAACCTCTTCAATACTTTATCTATATATGTACTCTGAGAAAGACCTAGCAACCTATTGGATCTATCTCTACAGATCCTTATTCCCAGAATATAGGATGCTTCTCCAAGGTCTTTCATGGAGAATTGCTTGGATAACCATATTTTGACAGATTGGAGAAGAGAAATGTCATTTCCCATGATCAATATGTCATCTACATATAGAACTAGGAAGACAATTGCACTCCCACTGACCCTTTTATACACACAAGGTTCATCTTCATTATGTGAGAAACCAAACTCTTTGATTGTCTCATTGAATCGTATGTTCCAGCTCCTAGAGGCTTGCTTCAATCCATAAATGGATCTTTGAAGCTTGCATACCTTTTTGCCATTTCCTGATGTGAATCCTTCTGGTTATGTCATATACACGTCCTCAGAAAGATTTCCATTAAGGAAAGTTGTCTTCACATCCATTTGCCAAATCTCATAATCATAATGAGCTGCAATGGCTAAAAGTATTCTTATAGACTTAAGCATCGCTACAGGAGAAAAAGTTTCGTCATAGTCAATACCTTCTTTTTGACGATAACCTTTTGCTACTAAGCGAGCTTTATAGGTAACTATATTACCTTCCATGTCAGTCTTCTTTTTGAAGACCCATTTGCACCCTATGGGTTTTATCCCTTCAGGTGGTTGAGTTAAAGTCCATACTTTATTCTCATACATGGAGTCCATTTCGGACTGCATAGCCTTAAGCCATAAATCACATTCTGAACTGTTCAAAACTTATTGATAGCTTGTAGGCTCATTGTCCTCTACTACAGTTATGCCTCTATCCGAATCAACGTGAAATCCATATCTCACAGGGATAGAACGCATCCTAGTAGATCTTCTAGGATTTTGTGCATAATCAGGTTCAACTGTAATCTCATCATTATGAAATTCAATTTCGGGTTCAATCGGTTGATCATCTTCTATTTGTGGGACTTGAACTTCACCAAGCTCAATTTTACTCCCACTGTCCTCTTGTAAGAGAAATTCTCTTTCCAAGAAGACAGCATGCCTTGAAACAAACACCTTTTGTTCTAAGGGATGATAGAAATAATATCCAAACGTTTCTTTTGGATATCCCAAAAATAAACTTTTATCAGACTTAACATCCAGTTTGTCTGACATTGTCCTCTTCACATAAGCAGGACAGCCCCATACTTTCATATGAGAAAGCGTGGGTTTCTTGTTATTCCACATCTCATATGGAGTAACATCAACCGATTTACTAGGAACTCTATTTAACACATAAACAACAGTTTCTAGTGCATATCCCCAAAAGGACTTAGGCAAGTTCGCTCGGCTCATCATTGATCGAACCATATCTAATAGTGTTCGATTTCTCCTTTCAGATACACCATTGTGTTGTGGTGTATATGGAGGAGTCCATTGAGATAAAATTCCATTATCTCTAAGATAATCGTGAAACTCTTGACTTAAGTATTCTCCACCTCGATCTGATCTAAGTGTTTTAATACTTTTGCTAAGTTGTTTCTCTACTTCATTTCTGAACTCTTTGAACTTTTCAAATGCTTCAGACTTATATTTCATTAGATAGATGTATCCAAACCTGGAATAATCATCTATGAAAGTAATGAAGTAGGAGTAACCTCCTCTGACATGTGTAGTCATTGGACCACATACATCTAAATGTATTAAGTCCAAAACCATTTTAGCTCGTTCTCCTTTACCAATAAAAGGAGCTTTTGTTATTTTTCCCAATAAACAAGATTCGCATGTATCAAATGATTCATAATCAAATGATCCCAAATCACCTGACTTGTGCAATTTGGTCATGCGTTTTCATTTATGTGGCCTAAACGACAATGCCATAAGTATGAGGTATTTAGATTATCATGTTTCATTCTCTTGGTATCCACATTATGTACTTCTTTAATTAAATCAAGAACAAATATACCATTCTCAATGATAGCTTTTGCATAAAATATATTGTTCTTAAAAATATAACAACATTTGTCCTTCAAAGAAATATCATAATCGTTCATCAAACAACTGAAAGAAATAATACTTTTGGAAAAAGCTGGAACATAATAACAATTATTTAATTCCAGTACTAATCCACTAGGAAGAGGCAAATAGTAAGTCCCCACAACTGTTGTAGAGATGTTCTGTCCAATAGCTGACTGCAAACATATCTCTGCCTTTCCAACTCTTCTAAAGCTTCTAAGCCCCTGTAGATCATTACATAAATGAGATCCACATCCGGTATCTAATAGCCAAGATTGTTTTGAAGCAATAGAATAAGTATTAATTTCAATCATATGAATACCTGAAGTAGATGCAACAGCTTGCTTCTTCTCCTTAAGAGAATCTAGATAGGCCTTGTAGTTATGCTTCCAATGACCATCCTTTCCACAATGGAAGCAAGTTCCTTTGGGATTCTCTTTCTTGGCAACCTTCTTCTTGGAGATCCCACAATTTTTTGGCTGCGCCTTGGTTATCTTCTTCTTCTTCTGCTTCTTGCCTTTAGCAGAAGTGACAACCATGACACTTTTTGGATCTTTCTTAAATGATCCATCAGCTGTCTTGAGCATGTTGATTAATTCAGGAATGGATACTTGGATCTTGTTCATGTTGAAGTTAAGCACAAAAGGTGCATAACTTGGAGCCAACGAGTACAAGATTAAATCTATGTATAGATCATTATCCATAACATAGCCAAGTCTACTCAAATGCTCAATATACCCATACATCTTCAATGCATGAGCGGCAGCTGAAGTGCCTTCCACCATTTTGCAACTAAATAGAGCTCGAGCAATCTCATATTGCTCAGTTCTAGCCTGAGAAGAATAAAGCTCCTCTAGATGCAAAATGATGGTTCTAGCATCCATCATTTCATGTTGCTTCTGAAGCTCCAAGGACATAGCACCCAGCATCAGACATGCTGCTGCTTCACTATCCTCCATGTATTTTCGATAAATGCCTTTGATCTCATCAATGGAATCATCTGATGGAAGTTGTGGTGGATCTTTATCCAAGACATAGTGGATCTTTTTAACCCTAAGAACAATTCTCACTTGCCTAATTCAGTCAGAATAGTTGTTGCCAACCAGCTTGTTATCCAAGATTGATCGTATATTAATGTTTGATGTGCTCATAATGATGACCTAGATGTGAAAAAGAAAAGATATGAGAGTATGTTCATATATATGTATGCATTAATAAGGTCTTTAATTAATCCATTTACTCCCACTATTTTATTGCGAATTAATAGCCCTCACTATATAATCCGAGAAAACCCGATGGTTTTCTTAGTGGGCCAATATCCAATCCTTGATATGTAATTTGACCTTGACTGTGATCAGCAAGCCAAATTCCATACCCTTGAAAGGTAGGTATCCATATACCAATTGTGTCTCTACACAACTATTGGATCATTAGGTTATCAACTCTTGATGCATGCATATCATATATGCATTCCCTAATCTTGCCTCTAGAACGATTAGCCTTGACTGTGGTCAACAAACTAATGGGCTAGCTAAGATGACCCATTTAATTAGATTTGAACATATTCAATATAATGTGAGCTTGACTGTGGTCAACAACCCACACTATAAAGAACTCTGGTTCTCCTCAAATTAATGGAAGGCTTATATACCTTAGTATTTGTTTGAGGGTTTTAGTTAATTAAGTCTCATCATACATGGTTGGCATACATTGGTATGCATCCTATATCTATCACATAAATATAAGCATACAAATATGGTATAGTTATGGACTTCACTACATTGATTTCCCCGAGCCAAGAGGGAAATCAAAAGGTCACACCTAGGTAGTATGCATGATTCAAACAAGAAAAATAATTACATTATCTTCAAGCTTGTTGGATCTCCATCCGGCCCATCTTGCTCCTTGAAAATGGTCTCCATCTCTATTTCTAATTCTAATCTAAGTAATCTAATTACATATTACAATTTGAAATGAAATACAAACCAAAAACAAGTAGCCGGGACATGAAAGTCCTCATTGGGCCAAAACATGCATAATGCTCAATCACATTGGGCTTTGTCCATAACTATCCATCATGCCAATCATACACCCTTATATGCCTTTCTAATGCATAAAGAAATGGATTACTAACTTTGTTTCAACCTTTGAAACTATATTTTGAGTTATTTTAATGATGTGATCAAATTAGGAAACTTTTTCCATTTTGGAAACTTTCATTTTAGAAAACCTTTTTGCATGAATGTGTTCTTGCCTTAATAATCAATCAAATTGATTATTAATTAATTATAAATTGATTATTTAATTAATTAATCATATTAAATAATTAAAAGAATCAATTTTGGGCTTAAAATAAGTGTAGGCCGAAACCCACAGAAGAAAAACCCTAAGTGTGTTCACACACAAACTAGTTTTGTGTCATTTGGACCATTTGGGCCTTTTGGAATGAGCCAAGCCCACTCCAGCCCTTAAAACCCATTAATAAACTTAATTAATGTTTATAATAGTTAATTTAAATCAGCTCCTTGGGCCCACCAAGTCATTCACTAATTTAAACCAAGTCCGTAAACATAATTAAGCCCATTAAGTGGTTTTAATGAATTAAAATTCATCAAATTAATTTAAGGCCCAATTTAATTAATCCAATTAATTAAAAACACATTAATATATCATATATATCAAATTTAGAAGATCAAAAGACGTTCTAACCATTAACACATCAAGAACACACAAAGAACACCAATTTATCGAACTTTTCGACAAAACTAGTTTTTATGCAAAACTTGTTCGATTTTAATTCCGTTCGATCCTACGGCTTAATATCACATATTAAACACATAAAATATCATCTAAATGATTTTTAAATGGATCCATAAGAAATTAAATTAGAACAGCCCCTACATTACCTAGGGTTTCACGCCAAACCCTAATGGGTTTCACGCCAAACCCTAATTTTAATCATTCAAAAATTTCGTTTTTGGTTCCACCAAATTTATTTGATCACACATACAACCAGAAATCAATATTTCTCATTCATGAACAATCAAATCTAATATTTTAAATTTCATGAAATAAACAACTCAAAACAAAACAAAACTTATTCTGCAGAAAAATATAGAATTGTATATCCATGGCAAAACCATGGCTCCGATACCATGTTGGATTTTAACGGTTACATGCATCACATACATGAGCGAAATTTTAAATTTTTTAACCATTAGATCCGATCTTGCCATGAATACACAATATAACTATATGAGAATAAGAAAAATCACCTTTGATTTTTGTTGAACAGTTGATTTTACTTCGCACCGGGTTGTCGCAAACCACAGTGTCCAAAATCGAACACCTCCAATGAGTAATCCACACTAGAGAGGGGTAAATTGAACCAACAAATTGGTGTTCAACTAGGGCTGGCCGAAATCCAAGAGGCTAGCAATGGAAGTGGCGCAAAAAGGGAGAGAGAGTTAAGAGAAATAGACTTTCCTTTTGTTTTTTAATCACTTAACCCTAATTCTCATTAGTTGGCCTTTTATAGTTAGGTTAAAATTCCAAGTCCTTAATGAGATTGGGCTCTTTAAAATTGCTGGAGAATTATTAATTGGGCCTCTGGAATTAATTATAATCATTTGGGCTTAATTAAATCCAAATTAAATCTTTTCATAAAAGACCATGCACAAAATCCACAAACTAGGCCCTTTGTGCATCTAATTGGATTTAAATACACAAATGGATTCCAAATCCAACCAAATTAAATATGTGAGTTCCATAACACTTATGTAACATATATAAATAAATTTGGTCAAAGAAAAAGCCCTCCAAGCCCTTCTGTATGGAGTTGACGTGTAGCCCTCTTCTGGAGGGCTTCCTCCAACTTTTTCATTACTTTGGCCCTTTATAATTTCTCCAGTGGTCCTATTAATTATTATATCAATCATATAACACTTATAGTAGTATTATAACACTTATAAGACAATAATAATTAATCTTGAAATATATTATTTCATTTAGGTCCAATTTACAGAACATTTCTCAAAAGTTCCACGAACAATTTTATTTGATCATAATTAATTAAACTCTTTAATTAGTTATTATCATATTCTCTTCTCTACCTTCATAATAAGATCAAATATTATCATCCTTGTCATTTTACCATTTTACCCTTTTCTCTATATGTGTGTGACCTATTGGGTTCCTGTCCATGTTGGCAGTATAATATGTAATTGTCAGTTCTTTTCAAAACTCACATGATTTAAACTCCTTTCAATCATTTTATCAATCTCTATTGATATTATGATACATCATTATACAAGTCATGATTGGCCTCTAGCTAGGTATCATGACTACCCAAATGTCAGGAAAGTCATGTGGTTTGACTGTACCCTTCCATAGAAACAGTTACCATGCAATTACTCCTTTCACCACTCTTATTTCAATTAGATTCTGAGTATGGATTTCTGTCAACTCATATAAATCTAATTATGTATGTTCTATTAATTTAACCATTGTTCTTAAAATGCCCTTCATGGATCTCCATCCATCTCGACATATTACTCTGACCAGAGATTCTCTGAACAAGGCAATTATAGAATCATGCGAGATAACTTCCCTTGTTAAATCTGGGATGGTGAATCCTTTGTCAATCACTCAACTATCTTCAAGTAGGTCATGATATACCCAATCTCCTAACTATGTTCACTCCCAGTTGGAAGTAATCAGTTATGGAGTCAAAGTATACCAGTTGCTACTTAAAATAACTTTGGTGATCTCAAGTCTAAGGATACTTGCACAACCGCTATGAAGAGATTCCTCACTGACATAGATTTAATATCCATATGAGGATTCTCTTTGCAGGTCTCCAATGAACTTGTTCCTCTAACAAGCATCCACATGTTAGCTTTGATTATCATCCATAATCACAATTATGAGAACCATTGCTTGAACCATTCAAGAAGCATAACATGTGCTAGTCTGTCCGAATTAACAATGTCCTATCTTGTTAATTCTATGACTAGGGATATTTAGACATTAACACATTTGCATGCGATAGACATCTCACATCATGAACACCTTCATGATTGCCTTTGCACTGTGTTTATAATCTTTAGGACTTCATTTATTAATTTAAGATTTACAAACTCATGTATTCAAACATAGCATTAATAAATGAATGATGCCTTTTATTAAGAATATAAATTTCATACATATGAAAAACATCCCTATTACATGGGCTCTAGAGCATACTCTCTAACATTTATTTCATCAAAGAAAAAGAAAAAATAGAATAAAAATTTCTGAGTAATTAGTTATTCTTTGCAAAGAATAAGTGTGGGGTATCTATCAATTGGGAAGCAGTTTAAAATGTTTAGCAAATTCAAGAAAAAGAGAGTGATATCTCATTCTTCCTTTTCAGATATATTGAGTTGGGTGAATGTTTTCTAAGATTAATCTTGTAATATCACTAATGAAGGTATCAATTATAGGGTAGGGTTGTTTGTTGTAGAGAGTTAGGTGGAAGGTCTGGGGTAGTGTGGTCGATTTTAATTTGTTGACTTGAACTCTTCTTTGGAACTAATACCTTAGCCTTACATTATAACCTTAAAGTAAGACCTAGTGATCCTATTCTCGTCCTGAGTTGTTTAGTGGAGATGACCCTTATGGTTCTCATGCTAAAAGAGAGGCCTATGGCTATCTTAAATTTCAAGCGTGAAACCATTACGTAAAATTTTTATGTATTCTTCTTTTTGCTCGAGTGTTAAAATTCACTGGTGGTTTTTCTTTTGAAAAAGTGATGAAATTGTTTTGGCCTAATGCACACACACAAAGAAATTGATTGATATATATTAGTCTAAGTCTCTTTGGTTAAATTTTTTGTTAAGTCTCTTCTTCTAAGTTCTAATTTGGTTTGTCTGAATTTTCTTGTTGTAGGTTAGAGTTTGAATTTTCAAGAATGTGGAAAATTCATTTGCTCGAGGGTGAGCAAAGTCTAAGTTTGAGGTATTTTGATAACTCTAATTTAGTACTTAGTTTTTATTGTTTTTTAGCATTATTTTAGTGTCTTTTCTATATTTGTTGTCTTGTTTTTATTATTTTCAATAGGTTTTGGCAAATTTAGTTTAATTATGCCTTTTATATATTTTTGGATAGGATTTAATGGTGTTTTGTGTTGACTTGAAGAAAATTTAGGTACCTCATGGTGGCAACCAAATGGTTGTGACCGTGACCTAGTCAAATTTGTCAAAACACAGAGTTTTAAGTATCTCACAATTGTTAGAGAGTATGCCCTAGAGCCCATGTAATAGGAATGTTTTTTATATGTATGAAATTTATATTCTTAATAAAAGGCATCATTCATTTATTAATGCTGTGTTTGAATACATGAGTTTGTAAATCTTAAATTAATAAATGAAGTCCTAGACATTATAAACACAGTGCAAAGGCAATCATGAAGGTGTTCATGATGTGAGATGTCTATCGCATGCAAATGTGTTAATGTCTAAATATCCCTAGTCATAGAATTAACAAGATAGGACATTGTTAATTCGGACAGACTAGCACATGTTATGCTTCTTGAATGGTTCAAGCAATGGTTCTCATAATTGTGATTATGGATGATAATCAAAGCTAACATGTGGATGCTTCTTAGAGGAACAAGTTCATTAGAGACCTGCAAAAAGAATCCTCATATGGATATTAAATCTATGTCAGTGAGGAATCTCTTCATAGCGGTTGTGCAAGTATCCTTAGACTTGAGATCACCAAAGTTATCTTAAGTAGCAAGTGGTATACTTTGACTCCATAACTGATTACTTCCAATTGGGAGTGAACATAGTTAGGAGATTGGGTATATCATGACCTACTTGAAGATAGTTGAGTGATTGACAAAGGATTCACCATCCCAGATTTAACAAGGGAAGTTATCTCGCATGATTCTATAATTGCCTTGTTCAGAGAATCTCTGGCCAGAGTAATATGCCGAGATGGATGGAGATCCATGAAGGGCATTTTAAGAACAATGGTTAAATTAATAGAACATACATAATTAGATTTATATGATTTGACAGAAATCCATACTCAGAATCTAATTGAGATAAGAGTGGTGAAAGGAGTAATTGCACGGTAACTGTTTCTATGGAAGGGTACAGTCAAACCACATGACTTTCCTGACATTTGGGTAGTCATGATGCCTAGCTAGAGGCCAATCATGACTTGTATAATGATGTATCAAAATATCCATAGAGATTGATAAAATGAATGAAAGGAGTTTAAATCATGTGAGTTTTGAATAGAACTGACAATTACATATTATACTGCCAACATGGACAGGAACCCAATAGGTCACACACATATAGAGAAAAGGGTAAAATGGTAAAATGACAAGGATGATAATATTTGATATTATTATGAAGGTAGAGAAGAGAATATGATAATAATTAATTAAAGAGTTTAATTAATTATGATCAAATAAAATTGTTCGCGGAACTTTTGAGAAATGTTGCTTTTGAAAAATTTTAATTAATTTCAGTTTCTTGTTTAGTTTAATTTTCTTTATTGCTTTATTTTATTGTTGTTTGCCTTTAATTTAGTAGTTATTTTGTCACCCCTTTTCTTAATTACTTTTTGTTTTTGCTTTTAAGTTTATATGTTTTGGTTGTGCTGAGTTGTTGTCATTTTAACATCCTTAGTTTAGTTTTCCTTCTGATTGTTCCTTATTAGAATTAATTTAAACTTTAGCGAGAATCTTTTTCAAATTACTCTCAGATTTGTTATATATCTCGTCATTTCAAATCTATTGTGCACTTTAGGCCATTTTGCAAAAATGTTGAAAAACTAGTGTGTGAAAGCATTTGAGTGAAGGAATTCTTGGACACCTAGAACCTTCCTCATCACCCTTTGAAATAATGTAGCAACTTAGGCAAGATTAATACATAACCTAGATAGCCTTTCTTTGGTAGTCACGTAGAAATGACCTTTATTAACCCTATGTACATTTTTACCATTGCTAGCCTCGTTGAACCTATTCGGTATGATAAAAGCATACTATTCAATGAATTTTTATTGTTACACTTTGTTATTCACCGTATAACTTAAATGCTTTTACCTGCCCTCTCTAAGAATTGGCCACTCTAGGTTGGGTTGTGTTATGCATCATGAGTGTGCAAATGTGTTGTGCTTAATTGGTCAATGTGTCAAGAATGAATAAAAATTCTGAGTTTGGGGTAGTATTAGTTAAAGAAATTGTAAATCTCAAAATACTACGAAATGGCATGTTAAAGGAAGAGATTGTTGATGCCCTTTATTGTTGGATTTTAACGGTTACATGCATCACATACATGAGCGGAATTTTAAATTTTTTAACCATTAGATCTGATCTTGCCATGAATACACAATATAACTATATGAGAATAAGAAAAATCACCTTTGATTTTTGTTGAACAGTTGATTTTACTTCGCACCGGGTTGTCGCAAACCACAGTGTCCAAAATCGAACACCTCCAATGAGTAATCCACACTAGAGAGGGATAAATTGAACCAAAAAATTGGTGTTCAACTAGGGCTGGCCGAAATCCAAGAGGCTAGCAATGGAAGTGGCGCAAAAAGGGAGAGAGAGTTAAGAGAAATAGACTTTCCTTTTGTTTTTTAATCACTTAACCCTAATTCTCATTAGTTGGCCTTTTATAGTTAGGTTAAAATTCCAAGTCCTTAATGAGATTGGGCTCTTTAAAATTGCTGGAGAATTATTAATTGGGCCTCTGGAATTAATTATAATCATTTGGGCTTAATTAAATCCAAATTAAATCATTTCATAAAAGACCATGCACAAAATCCACAAACTAGGCCCTTTGTGCATCTAATTGGATTTAAATACACAAATGGATTCCAAATCCAACCAAATTAAATATGTGAGTTCCATAACACTTATGTAACATATATAAAAGCCCAATCTCATTAAGGAGTTGGAATTTTAACCTAACTATAAAAGGCCAACTAATGAGAATTAGGGTTAAGTGATTAAAAAACAAAAGGAAAGTCTATTTCTCTTAACTCTCTCTCCCTTTTTGCACCACTTCCATTGCTAGCCTCTTGGATTTTGGGCAGCCCTTGTTGAACACCAATTTGTTGGTTCAATTTACCCCTCTCTAGTGTGGATTACTCATTGGAGATGTTCGATTTTGGACACTGTGGTTTGCGACAACCCGGTACGAAGTAAAATCAACTGTTCAACAAAAATCAAAGGTGATTTTTCTTATTCTCATATAGTTATATTGTGTATTCATGACAAGATCAGATCTAATAGTTAAAAATTTTAAAATTTCGCTCATGTATGTGATGCATGTAACCGTTAAACTCCAATAACAATCACAACAAAACCATTGTCATCGTAACCTAAGTTTATTCAATATAGAAGTGAAATAAAAAACACCTCACAATCACAACAAATTTATATTCACCATTAGGCATTAAAGTTCAGTACAGAAGTAAGTCAAGGAACACCTTATGGTTACAACAAATTCATTGTCACTGTGAGGCATTAATGTTTTGAAGCAGAATAGAATTAAGGAGCACCTTATGATCACAAGGATTTTGTTGTGGTTGTTACTTCTGTAGCCTAGTACAGAAAACAAGCACCTCATGGTCATGAGGAATTCATTTTTCTTGTGACCTCTTTGGGACTATATTTGTAGAATTACTATTTATCAAGGGAAGATTCTGAATTTCAGATCTATTTTTCTTTGAACTTCTTATGTTCTTTAGTTCTTTACATTTTTTACATTTTCCATATGTTAAATACACAAATATAGATTAGATTTACAAGTTTTAGAGATTAGATTTCATCTTTTTGGATCAAGATCATCATCCATTAGAGATTTAAAGAAGGAGCAAATTTGGATTCAGTTGGGTTTTCCTCTCAATAATGATTTTTTGGGTTTATTCTCTCCTCTCTTATCTCTTTTATGTAATGAATTGTGAGTAGTTATTAGTTGTTTAGGGGATCTTTGAATCCCTTATACCTATGTGAATATTGAGCTGATTTGAGTTTACATATAGATTAATGATTAATTTTATAGGTTTTTGAATGTTGTTTCATGAGTTTTTTATGTCTTAATCATATTATCTAGTTTAGATGATTGATTTTAGTACTTGAATGCCCTAAATGTATTAATGCTCTTTTCTCTATCTTAGATGTTGTAACCTTAAGATTGCTTCGGAATATGACTTGATAGGTTATGGAAATATGGTATTAAAGCTAGAGTAGATCTAAAGTGAATTGGTTTCTAGATTGTTTAGATCTAAAGTGAATGGGCAAAAATTGTGTTGGTCGCGGCTGAGACGAACAAACCCAGCCATGGCCCATAAAAAATTTTGGTGAGGCAGAAGATAGCCACGACTGAGACTAATTGTCTCATCCATGGCCAATTCCATGTTTTAGAGACAAAAGGTAGGCACGGCTGAGACAATTAGTCCCAACCGTGGCCAATTTCGTACTATATTGCACTTTGGAGTCCAGTAGGTAGGCATGACTAAGACAATTAGTCCTAGCCGTGGCATATTTAAAAAAAAATTGCTTTTAGGATGCTACAATCCCGGTTTGACAACCAGTTCCCGCCTCTACCACCGCCTTCCTCGGCATGATTTCAGGGATTTTCCTCCACTCATCACTCCCTTGTTGTTTATACTCTTTTGGTCTTTTGTTGGGGACAGCAAACATTTTAAGTGTGGGGTGAGGGTTTGAGGATAAAGACTGTTTAACTTAGTTTTTTTGTATTTGCTTTTGATGTTGTTTCTTTCTAGTTGTGGGATGTTTTCAGTTATTTGCTATTGTGTTATGACTGTAGTTTGCTAATCGAATTTCTTTCATGTTTTCCATATTTTTTCATAGTTTTTATCTTGGATGTTTGATTTTGGTATTAGTTCTTATCTTTTGTGTTTGAAATTTTCATTACATTTTGCATTCCTTTAGTGTCGATTTAGTTTAGTTTCTTAGGTTGTTAATTACTCTTGCAATTAGCCTGAGCTTGCTAGTTAATCTTGTTTTGAATAAATTTTAACTTAAAATTTGAATTGCTTACTTAGGAGGTTTGAGTAGCCAGAGAGTAGTAATATTGTTTAGGGAAGTTCTTCTTTTGAATTGATCTCGATTAATTATATACCATTAAATTTCTAACTTAATGAGCACAGTAGGCTAAGTTTTATGAAATTAAGTTTTATGAGTAAAAGCATTCGAGTAAAGAAATTCTAGAATAGTTGGAACCTTCCTCATCACCCTTCAAAACGAATATTCAACTCAGATAAGATTAGGATATGACCCAGGCAGCCTTCCTTGGTAACCAACTTTTAAATGACTTTTGACCTACCCTTAGTAAATTTTACCATTGTTAGCCCTTTTGAGCTTAATTGGTATGCTAAAAGTGTGCTATTTAATTTTTCTTGATTCTTATGCTAAACCATGCAGCCTAAAATGCCTTTTTCTGTCCCACTTTGGAATTGGCCACTCTAGGTTGGGTAATGAAATTTGCATGTTAGGTTTGATAAATTTTTTATTATCAATTCAGAAGTAAAAGGAAGTTGAAGTTTTTTTTTAGGGATTATTGAGCTTAAACGTTCTAAATATTTTGGGACAAGGATGATAAACAATTAGTGCTTTTGGTGCCCTTTTTAGTAAGTGAATGAAAAATTCACTGTTACTTACTTAAAAAAAATCAGTTATTATGCTGCAGAAAATAAGTGTGGGGCACCTAGCATTTATTGGAAGTGTCATTTATCTTGCTTCCTATAAATTTTGAGAATCCAACTAATGTCCTGAGATTAGTTTTCCCTTCTTACAATGATAGAGCATAGATTTTAAAGGAGTTATTTTCTTGAGAAAGTTAGGTGGTTTGTATTTCTAGATAGTGTGGCTAATTTTGTCTTGCTAACCTTATCAAAATTTTTTAGAACCTTTGCCTTATCCCCACTCTAACCTTAATGTAAGCCCTGGTGATCCTTTTTTGTTTTGAGTTGTTTAGTGGAGATGACCCTTGTGGTTCAGGTGCTAAAGGAGAGGCATATGACTGTTCTAATTTGCAAGCGCAAAATTGTTGTAATTCTTTATTTGCTTGATTGCTAGAATTCACTGGTAGTTTTGGTTTTTGAAAGAAAATAAATCTGTTTTAGCCTCGCACACACACATAAGAAATTGTCTGGTATAGATAAGTTTGAGTCTTTTTAATTGAATTCTTCATCTGAGTGTCTTCTACTAAGTGTTGCTAGAATCTCTCTGAATTTCGTGGGGTTTGAATTTTCAAGATTATGGATGATTCGTTTGCTCGAGGGCGAGCAAAAAGCTAAGTGTGGGGTGGTTGATAATCTTATTTTTAATGTTTATTTTTTGGATAATTTTGTGTGTTTTAGTGTCTCATCTTGCATGCTTTTAGTGTTTTAATGCTAAAATATTTTTTCTTATGTTTATTTTAGTCATTTTGATAAATTTAAAGTTTTTGGGTGATTAATGGTCTTAAATTTCATTTTATGCAGGAAATTTTGCTAAGGCACGATTGAGACAAACTATCCCAGTCGTGTCCAACACAGAAGTCAAAACTCACCATTTAGCCAAGGGTCATGGTTGAGACAAACTATCCTAGCCGTGGCCATCGCAGAATTCAAAACGCGCCATTTCATCAAAGGTCGCGGCTGAGACAAACTATCACAGCCGTGGCCATCGCAGAATTCAAAATGCACCATTTCATCAAAGGTCGTGGCTGAGACAAACTGTCCCAATCGTGGCCATTACAACCTGCGAACACACTTTTGATCCAGAAGCTTGCCACGGCTGAGACCAATTGTCCCAGCCATGCCCATGGAAAATTACTACTTTGTCTCCTTCTGTCGAGGCCGAGACAAAAGTGTCCCAGCCATGGCCTCCTAGACAGCTCTATAAAAGCTTAAAATTTTTGTGCTTAAAAAAGGTCTTTTTCTAGGGTTTCATGCATATGGTGTTTAGGTAGAGAAAAAATGTAGTTTTTCATTTTTTTAGGGTTTTCATACTTAGTATTAGAGTTTTACTTGTAAAAATCACTCTTTTAGTTTAGTTTTACTTCAAGAACACAAAGATAGTCATAGTTTTAGTTTCTAGTTTGAAGATTACAACTTACAATCAAAGTGCTATTTGGAGAAGAAGAGAAAGAGCTTCATCAACTTCAATTCTTCAGCTTCAAATGGGTTTTATAGTTATCACTCTTACTTTGTTCATCATTTACATTATGGATAGTGAGTAGTTATCTTTATTGCTTGGGGAAGCTTTGAATCCCCTACTCACAATGTGAATATTGAGCATATTTTGATTTTTACATGAATGAATGGTCTATTTCATTGTTACTTATTTATATTTCATGGGTTTTCAATCTATTTATTTAATTTCCATACATGGATGAATGATGTTCATCATATATCTTTGAAAGTGTATTAAGTCTAGTGGATTGAAGTCTATGAATAATCTTGCTCAGTTTTTCTTTCATGAATGATGTATTATTTTAGACGGCTCAGGAATGGGATTCTAAATGTGCAGTAATTGTGATTTTAGGACTAGAGTGTGGAGTTAAATGGATGAGATTTGGATTGTTTGGCTCCAGAATGGAAAGGCAACCCAAACTTAGGATGTTAGACTCATGCATAGGCTAGTTGTTGGGCTGGCTCCGAAATGGGAAGTTTAGCAACTAGAATAGCTGGCACCAGAATGGGAAGCTTGGGTTAGAGGGTTATCCTGAATTCGTTCATGTATACTTTAAGATAAAAATTAATTCACATTGGGTATGGGGTGGAGGAGTAAACCTACTCAACGTTTTAATTTCTATACATTTTCATATTTGTTAATTTTTCTGAATTAAATGCATACTCAATTTACTGTCAGTAGAATTAAATTTCCCTTCATTGCATATTTTAGCTTTTAAAGTTTGTATTATACAAATTAAACAACTCATACACACACAAAATTGGGAATTCTTTAGCATACAATTCATTTCCACAGTTTTCATTCACATTTCCCTTGTGTTCAATATTGAGGGTCTTAATCTACCCCACTTTATTACTTGTCGATCTAGTGCACTTTCTAGGACCACAACAGTCCACTCTTTACATCAAAATCACACAAAATGATTTTTACTAATATGCATGAGGGAACCAATAATTTCAATCCAATGAATATCCCGATTTATGTAAGCCATTTTACTTGTATTATTTATTTCTTTCACGCCTTTCTTTATTTATTGCAAATAAAAATTTTTTGAGTGATAAACTTAAAACTCACAAAATTATTTTATACAAGTTTGAGTGGAATTTTTCTACAATAAAAGGGACCAATGTCCCGATTTTTACCCAAAAAATAACGTGTAGAATTAAGGATTTTTCTTTATAAGTTCAAATGTTTCTTTTACCTTTAAAATTAACTAACACGAATCTTTTAAAACTGTGAGGGATCTAATGCCCTCGTTTTTATCCAATATACACTCAAAACTATACCTTTTTTTGTAAATATTCATACGAGGACCAACGTCCTCATTAAAGTGGATATTCTAAATTAATTCCCTAATTTATATATGATTTTATCTTTGTATTCATGCTTATATTCTTTAAATGCTCTCTATGCCATGCTTTTATAGCTTACATGTACATGCTTTATGGCTTTCCAACGTGTTTGAGTACGTTTTACTTTTCTAGCACGATATCTCGTGTCAGAAAAGAGATAAAATAAATTAATTATTAAAACTCATTTATATAATGCTAACCAAAGGTATAAATAAGAGTGAGGTCCCAAACTATCTTTGGTTTTGGCCTTATAACATTATAACTCATTTCTCAATGTTTTATTGGATGGAGACTCCATGATACCTACATTGTGGTGCCCAATAGACGCCCTCGTATGTTAATTACCAATAATGGAACAGGGGTACCACGAGATTCTATCTTATACCTTTTTAAGTGTTGAGGCATGGTGGATTTGATTGGATCCCTACCTATTGTGAAATGATTGGCATTCATGAGCTAAATGAACCTCATTCGGTCTCGAACCTTAAAAGCGAATTTTCAAGAGCAAGTCAGATGCCTTTGAGGTTCGGCATGCATCATAGTGGCAACTCTTTCGGGGTACCCTAAGATTTTTCTTTGAAAGTACCTTTGGTTAATTTAATATAAATGAGTTTAGAGATTAAAATGTCTTATCTCTTTTCAAAAAATTGCATTGCTTTCATACTAGGGCTTTAGAATTAAGCTAGGCATGCCTCTGTTAACCTCGATGTATTCCTAAAGCACAATCCTACATTCACTCAATATAGAGAAGTGTTAGTAAGGACTACCAGCCTAAGCCTCGTGCATGTTGGTATATTAAACGGTGACCTAATCGGTCGTTATACTCGTGATGAGCTAGACCCACTAGCAGGAACTATGCTTGGATGGCTTTAAAGCTATATCACTAGACCAAAATCCCAGGTAATTCCATAGACACTTCCACTAGGGGGTATGAACCATAATACATTGCTTATGATGTGGGCCTCTAGGTATTGAATAAATCCTAATAAATTTAGATCTTTGTTCATCAAAGGCTTTTATACCCCGATGGGTGTATTTTAGTTTACTTGGTTTATTTAAATACCTAGTGGCAAAAATTCATTTGCATGTGCTTTCAATAAAGAGGGGTTATGCTGTCGAGTTTTTTTCACTATGCACCATAATGTTCATAGGGTTTCTTGATGACCCATGAGCTAAGCCCACCCAGGAAAACACTACATGACCCCTTATGCGAGAAGTAATAAGGCTAAAAGGTTTTCTTCCTATTTTTGTTTGTGTTTCTGAATGATGCAAATCACGATCATGCATTACATTGACAATCATGTATCATTCAAATGATTTTTTCCTTTTTTAGTCATCATAGAATCATCTAAGTGGTTTAGGGGTCCAAACAGCCATTTTGTCAAACAGCCTCTATCAGAACAATTCAAACTAGAATCAAGGATAAATTTGGGTTTGGTTGATATTTTTTGAATCAACTTCAAAAAATATAGCAATGGCAGATCTATCACAAATCGAAGCTCCTAATCATCAAGAGTTAGAAATAAGATTTTATAAGTTTGAGAGGAAGTTGAGGGCCATGATGAGTGAGATGATGTCCACTTTTGTATAGATTGCTAGACAGCAACCTTTAGCACCTGTTGTTGTACATAAGGAATCAACTATTGCTAGCGACTCTTCTATCATAGCTACTACCGTGGTGCCTTCTTTAGCTATTGAATCTAAAGGTCTGACATCAAGAGTTTTACCCATTGAGTAGTGGAAGGAAAAGGGTGTTACCCTCGAAGAAGACTTTATTCTTGAGGAAAAAAAAGAGCCAACGGTGACACAGGCCCTAAAAGGAAAGGCATCTAGAATAGAGGATCCGATTCTAAGAAAAATGAAGGAAAAAATAGAAGTGATGGCCCGAACATTGTCTGCTGATAAAGGAATTAGACCAGATGATAAGGATTTAGAGAGTGAAGATATGCTTCCCTAGTAGTTCAAAATGCTAGACTTGCCCAAGTCAGACGGTACATCTGACCCATTTGCCCATATAAAACAACACACTAGTCATATAGGGGATGGCCCTAACCAAAAAATAGAAGATTAAGTATTTTTGCCTTAGTCTGATAAGTCCTACCATCGATTTGTACCATGGGTTAGATCACAAGACAAAGGAGGATTAGGATCCGTTGATGGAGGAGTTTATGAAGCAATATAGCTGGAATAACAAGATGGAAGTGTCCCTGAAAGATTTATAGTTGTTACAATAAAAATCTATTGATTCCTTCAATAAGCATCTCACTCAATAGAGGAATAGGATCATGGACGAAGCAAAAACCAGACAATCCTAATCAGATCAGACTTTTCATTAGGAATGTAAGTCCATACCTGAAGGAGGGACTTAAAATGAAGGGGCTGAAAGACTGGGAATCTCTCAAGGACATTGCCATTGAAGCTGAGAGGGAATATTTGGAAGAAAAGGCCTGAGCTACAAATATATAAAGAGGCATTATGGAAATGAGTAGAAGAATGAAGACTCAAGTAGCGGTATTGATGGATTTGCAAAAGTTTTAGCCAAAAGAACAAAAAGGAACCATTATACCATCATGAGTAAGCCAATGTTCAGGTAACTCACTCATCTCAATAGGCAAGGGAAGTTACAACCATTGCCAACAAAGCCAGCCATAAGCCAAGGGAAACCTGGGCATAAAACTAATTGGTATTGTGCTTACCACTAACACATAGGATATATAGCCAATTACTGCCATCCCTTAAGAGATATTGTTTAGGATTTGGTTGACACCCAGCAAGCACTGATCCCTGAAGTGGGAGAATTAAAGTTTCCTTTACTAGCTTCATGTCATCGCCAACTTTAAGGGCATCACCTACAAAAAGATGGTGCTTGAATGGTTTTTGTTCTTTTTTATAATGTAATAAATGTCTTTAAATTAAGATAACCTTTTTCCTTTTGATTGTGTTAATAATATGAGCTTTTCTTCTATATGCAACATGTTGTCTTATTGCATCATGCATGGTAATAATTATAACTTAAAAGACATTAATTCAATAAATATTGTTCCATTTAATCTCAAGGAAAAAAGAATGTCTTGATTGCATCATATATGATTCTTGAGGTGAGAAAGTTTGAGAGAATCAAGATAATAATAAAATTAGAAGAAAAATGGAGAAAAAGGATATTTGCCTGAACCTGAAGAGACATGAAGAGAGTTGATAGACACTATAAGACATGTTATCCAAGCTTATCTGAATAAAAAAATATTTAAGCAAGAAATTTAAGGACTTAAACCATAGGGCAGAAGATATAAGACAAAAATTCCACTTGATGACCATCAAGGAAACTAAAGGGAAACCATAGCCCTATTACTTAAAAGAGCCAAAATTTCTAGGAAATGCCTCAAAAAAGGACCAAAGAATGATCCACAAGATATAACCTTGGCTTATTATCTTAAGTGAAGCATTGTGCAGGAAATAGGCTGACAGGACCTAGTCAAGATAAAGAAAAGAAAAGGAAAATGGAAAACTTATATAGAAGCCCACATGGCTAACATAGACGAAGAAATGAGATAGTAAGTGAATTTCCAAAGATCGCTCTTTTTGCTTAACACTTAGGGATGAGCACTATCCATCCAATCTAGATTAAGCTTTAACTAATAAATGTTACTTCAAGAGCTCAACTATTAGAGTTAGAATGAGCAAAGCAAGTCCTTTTGTAATTTAAAAAAGAACTCACCATTTTGGCTAAGTTTGCAAAGAAAAGAAAGGTCCACTTAATCTTCTGAAATATGGGTCAAAGGCCATTGTTTGGAAGAAGCAACTTAAATCAAGTGCTTCAGGATACACGAGCTAAAGTCAAACCCTTTATGCTAAAAAAGCTACAGTTAGGTGGCACAACCATTTCTCAGTAGCAATGATCAAAAGGAGTTTATTGAATCAAGCAATCCTAAAGGACTGAAAAAGGATTCCAAGTTAAAAACAAAAAAATCAATTAAAAAACAAAAAGAAGAGAAAATATAGCATTGCAGGTTAAAAATCAAAAAAGGCAACCTTGTTAAAATTGGGGAACCCTGCTAGGGAAAAAATTGAAAAAAAAGGCATCTTAGGCAAAAATGAGGGGTTAAGAGAAAATATTCAATCAAGAAAACCTGTGAGGGATGATTTATAATAGGATTCAAACACAAGGTGTCACCTATGAGATTGAATGGGACATGTGTTTTTGCATTACATGTATGAATATGATTGCTCCTATTGCTATATGATGCATGTAAATAAGAATGCATGCATAAGCTAGGCATGAACATATGTTTAACATGTAGAAAGAAACTTATTGCACACATAAGCACATGTATTAGGGATAATCTCTCAAGTGACAATGGTTATGCCTCATGTATTAGATGCTCCTTCTAATGTTCTTATCATGACATCCCTACCAAGACAATATTTCAATAGTTATACACTATAAAGGAGAACCACCTCTTCGTGTCCATAAGTTTTTTCTTGATAAATATTGCAAATGGAATCTGGAATGGATCGGTAAGGATAAAGCTGCACCACTTGAGCCAAATGAAGTAGAATTGCTTTTGTGATGTTTCTAGAGACTACAGGTGATAGTTGTGAATTATAGTTATGTTGTTAGTGTATTTTTAGGTCTTTTAATTGTTAATTTAGTGTTAATTTGGTTAATTTCGTGTTTAATTTTATTAATTGTGATTTATGTGGACTTAATTATAATTTGGTGTTTTTGGGGCTAAATTGAAGAAAAATAGGAAGTTAATTGAAGAAAGGAAGAAAATTGGAGCAATTATGTAATTTTAAAGTCAAGTTTCACGTGGATTATAGAAGCAAAGTACTCTCTAGAGTGCCCAAAACACTCACCCGAGTGTCTAAGTACTCTACAGAGTGTTTACAGAAAAAGAATAGGAAATAAAAACGCTATCTCGAGTGTTTCAAGCACTCACCTGAGCGGAGCTATTCTAAACTCAATAAAACTCTTCTTCAATCTAGTTTAGGACATTTTAAGTCATCAGACTTCTTCTTTTAACGGTATAAAAGGACACTTAAACATCAAAATAAGGAGGGTAGGAGAATTATGAATTTTTAACTTAAGTTCTTAACCTAATTTTTGAAGACATAAAAACAGAGGGTTAGAGGTTGAAGCTTGGTGTTTTGAGAAGAGATCAAGAGATGCTTTTTAGCTTTATGTGTTTGTATCTTTATTTCATTTTTTCTTTTATCTTTAAGATAATGAGTGAGTAGTTTTCTTTTTTTTTTTTGCTGAGGGAACTTGGACCCTCATACTTCTATTTGTAATAACTTTAATTTGAGTTTTAATTCAATGCAAATGTATTATTTCTTAATTCCTGAGCAAATTATTATCTTGAGTTGATTGTTAATGTATTGAGTAAATGGTTAATGATCATTTTCAAGCATGACTTATGATATGTATGTTTTTTGTTTAATTCACTTGTATTGATGCATGATTATGTTTTGAAAATTGAGATAATTCTATGTTGGTAAAGAGTGAAATTAAAGCTATGAAAGTTGAATTAAGAATAGACTGGAGTTAGATCTCATAAAAAAGGGTCTAATGAATGTTTAAGAGTTAATAAATTGGATTTTTATTTTGAGTATTAGATTGTTCCTAATAAGATGATTTACTACTTAGAATGATATTCTAAATAAGATATCTAAATTTACACTGGTTTTCTATAAGCACTTGTGTTATCTTTAATTTAGTCTTTACAATAGAAGTTAAGGTGGATAGTGCCTTAGCAGAAGTGCCTTTTATTATTGAATTTTACCACCTTTCATATTTTGCTAACTATAATCTAACACATATGTATTAACACATTAGATATACACCTCCCCACACTTGAAGGACACAATGTCCCCTATTGTGCAAGGAAACAAAAGAAACACCACATAAGCATAAACAAAAGGAAGCACAAAAACACAAATCACATGTAGACAAAACAAAAAGAAAACATAAAAACAAAAACAAAAATAAACAAAAAGGAGTAAAGTACTGCCCTCATGTAGCTCCACTAGGCGAATCCGGTGGAAAGGACTGAAATCAACAATGTTTCTTTTGAAAAAGGACAACAACCTCCTGCTTAGACTTTTTTGACTCTTATGCATATCCTTCAGCCTTTTCTCCATGTGGACCACCTTGGCCTCCAAACTCTTATTGGACTCATCCATTTTGTCCAATTGATCTAACACTTTTTGCCACCTTGAGGAACTCCCTCCTTCACCAGCAGCAAAAACATCCTTAAATTCATCTTCACTTGCACTAGCAATAATATCAACATCAGCAGCAACAAGGGATTGATTTCGCCCTCCTTCAGCCCTGCCATATCTTTCCTCATAAGAGAAAAATGCAAGGGGATAGCCACCCCACTTCGACAACCTAAAATTTTGCAAGAATTTGACATCCATCATAGTGACCACCTTATTCTCCTCAAGCTCAAATCCCTGCAATTTTCCCAAACAACCTAACACAATTCCAGTGGCAATGGAAGCATGATATAAACCATCAAAAATAAAGTCAATAGAGCAAGGTATCTTTTTGTCTTGAATAAGTGACAAAACAAATAAATCTTTAGCTTGAACTTAGTTACTCTCTACTCTACCAAATAAGACATGGCATCAAAACTTATGAAACAATAACAGAACATTATCTTTAATCTGCCTATTTGTAGAATTCTTATTATCAAAATGAGCCAAACGAGACAACTTCTTCCACACATCAACAGCAAAAAATTGTTAAGGTACAAAAGTTTGGCCATTTAAAGGAAAACTAAACCATTCATGCATTTCCTCAAAACCAAAAATATATCCAATGCCTTCATGCCTAAATTTCATTTTTATCTTCCTATCATCCACATAAGACAAAGTAACAAAGAATTCAATAGCCCAATCCTTCTTAACAGGCAATTTCATCTTAACAAATTACTCCCATTTAATGTATTTAAAATATTTTCCAAATGCTTGAGCAATTCCTAAATCCTCTAACAAAGCAAAGTCTAAATGCCATATACCTACATATTCTTTCTTAGAGAAAAAGTAAAATTTCTGACCTTCAATCTCATTATAAATTGGAAAAGGACAATCATACATATCTTGGTGAATGGTTGTTCCCTTAGCTGGTTAAGAAGAACTCCCAGCAGTCTTCCTTTTGCCCTTATTCCTGTTAGCTATAGTCTTCAATCTCACCATGTTGAACCAACAGAAAGAGTGCAAACTCACAAAGAAACAAGTTAAAACTGAAAAACTTAAAGAAGATTAAACACAAAAGAAAAGAAATGAGAAAGAAGAGATGAAGAGGGAAGAAAAGTGGAGAGAAATCTAAAGAAAAAGGGGCAAAAACTGTTGAAAATGATAATTTAGGTTTCAAAAATCTATTTATAGGTAGAAATTAACACTTGCAATGACTAGATATTACTCTAAAAATTCAAAATCTATGCTTTGTCACGCTCGTGACATAATTCATTTTGTTATTCATCGTGCTCGCGATATGATTCACACTCGTAATAGAACCCAACTTAGAAATTCCTCCTTATGCAATCGCGCTCGAGACATATGTTGTGCTCACTACAAAATTGAAATCTTGAACACTTTTAAAAAAGAAAAACAAATAATGAAAAATTTCACACTTGAACATCAACAAATATTTAAAATACAACACTACTTAAACTTAAAACATCAAAAATGAAAAAATAAAAGTAAAACACATGTAAAAATACATATATAAATAGGTAGAAAGAGTTAGCAAACATGACTTCAAAGATTAACCATCTTGAGAGAGACACAAGAAACCTCTCTAGCATGAAAACTTCCTTCCAAATACACCTCACGCCTTTGACCATTAGCTTTGAATAATTCACCTTTATCATTTTTAAGTTCTAAATACCCATGGTCAAATACTTGAGTTACAAGAAATAGCCCACTCCAACGAGGTCTCAATTTTCCAAGAAATAACTTCAATTTAGAGTTAAAGAGTGGAACTTAATCTCCTACTTTAAAACTTTTATACTTAATGTGAGCATCATGCCATTTCTTTGTCCTTTCCTTATAAATTCTAGCATTCTCATAAGCACTAAGTCCTAACTCATCCAATTCATTCAATTGCAAACACCTTCGCATAGCAGCTTGTTTGAGATCAAAATTTAAAGCCCTAATAGCCCAATAAGCTCTATGTTCCAATTCTACAGGAAAATGACATGCTTTTCCATACACTAACCTATATGGAGTCATACCAATAGGTGTTTTAAAAGTTGTCCTATATGACAAAAGTGTATCATCTAATTCATATGCCCAATCTGACACTCTTCTCTAAAATCCATTCCAATTCTCTATTAGAAATCTCTACTTGACCACTTGATTTGTGGATGATAAGGTGTAGTCACTCTATGATGCACCCCATACTTATGCAACAATGACTCAAATGATTGATTTATAAAGTGTGTACCTCCATCACTTATAATGGCACAAGGCACTCCAAACCTTGAAAATAATTTCTTAAAGAACTTAACAACTACTTTAGCATCATTGGTTAGGGTAGCTTTTGCTTTTACCCACTTGGACATGTAATCCACTCCAACCAATAGATAATTTTGGCCAAATAATGTAGGAAAAGGACCCATGAAGTCTATACCCCATACATCAAGGACCTCTACTTCCAAAATATTTGTTAACAGCATTTCATCCCTCTAACCTAAATTTCCTGTCCTTTGGCATTTGTCACATTAGGCCACAAACTTCTTTGCATCTTGAAAGATCGTTGGCCAATAGAACCCACATTCAAGGGCACAAGCTGCCATCTTCCCACTACCATTATGTCCTGTATACATAGCTAAATGGTAATGAGATAAAATATCAAGATACTCATCTTCACTTACACATCGACACAAAACTCCATCTCCACAAACTCTGAACAAATATGGCTCTTTCCATAAATAGTGTTTGATATCATAGAAACAATTCTTCCTTTGCTGAAAAGATAAACTATAGGGCATAATTCTTGCAACAATATAGTCAGCATAGTTCACATACCATGGTGTATTAAAGTGATTAACTAACATTAAGGATTCATCAGAAACTCCTCATTTATTTCATCATCATCACCTATAGGCCTATCCTCATTCTCTAATCTCGATAAATGATCAGCCAATAAATTCTCACTACCCTTTTTATCTCGAATTTCTGTTGGGTTTCAAAATATTAAATTAAAAATTCACAGTGAAAAGTGAAACCCACCACGGTTCTAAGCAATCGAATTGATTCAATAGAAAGAGAAGTGTAACGATTACCAACCTCTTGAAGCGCAGATAAATCGAATTATAGGTGCAAATTCACACAAAATGACACCCTCTACCAGTATCCACATGAAAATGCAATGAAGAGAATCATATGGGGTGCTAGCTCCCTTCTTGGTAGCTAGGGTTCTTTTCTCTCTTTTGAGATTACAGAAGAAAACAATTTTCTTTCTCTTTCTCTCTTAAGTGGCGGCTACAACTTATTTGTTATGCTTCACTAGTGTTTTATATATACATCACTATATATATATATATATATATATATATATATATATATAGTTGACCTAACCATAATTAAGAGAGAGAAAACTTCAGGCCCCACTATTCTTATTAAAATAAGAAATACCTTATTTCTTATTTAAAATAAGAATGATAATAATATTAATCTTAAATATTATTATTATTATTTTGTGTATTTTGAATTTTAATTTTTCACAAAATAAAATTCAAAATGTCAAAATTAACCCTTAGTCCATTTATCACATTTTATGTGTGTGACCTAATAAGTTCATATTATATTGGCAGTGGGCCCCAATCCCATCACAGGCCCACAAGTCATAAGCAACGTTTAGCAAGACATTGTAACTACCCAAATAATATAAATATCGATAATTCGATTTTAACCTAATAGAACATGTTATAATCCTTTTGTCATACGATATCTTGTTTGAACATAAGTCATGGTCCATGTCAAACTTATATAGTCCAAACATATAATTTCTCGATCACTAAGTAGACTGATAACATTAAATGATATTGATCACTCCATCAATTTATTTGAGCACGGCCATGCATTTCTTAGTCCTACTTATCGAGGGGCCCAATAGATATCTCTCTCATAAGAGGGATAAATTCCTTCTTAATTATTCAATATCCTCTATATGATTCTCATTATGTCCAATTATAATCTTTATAATTATCCAATTAAAGATAACATTTGGTTATGTTAAAACATAATGTTCATCATGTAGGATACTATGATAATCTCAAGTTAAAGGATCAATAACATAACTATTATGAGATCATTGATGACATTAACCCATGTAGTATCTCATAGCGGGTCTATCCAGTTCTCTATTCTCTAACAAGTACTTATAAGTTTAATTCATGTCACCATATATAATCATCACATGATTATCAATCAAACTTATACTAGTCTTTATTTATCATTGTTCATTTAATGATAGATGACTATGGATAGTCAAAATAACATTAGATTATTATTTAACAAATATTATTATAACGTAACATGCCAACAATATAATAATATAAAGAAAATCCAATTTTATAAAATGAAATGTGATAATACATAAAGGGCCTAATGTTTGGCCTAGGGAATAACCACTAACAATTTCTATGTCAAATTCTTGTAATAAGATAACCTAATGAATTAACCTAGGTTTAGCATCCTTCTTAGTAAACAAATACCTTAAAGCTGTATGATCTATAAAAACAACAACTTTAGATCCCAACAAGAATGATCTTAATTTATCACAAGCAACACAACAACAAACATTTATTTTTTTATGGTTGTATAATTCAATTAAGGACCCGAAAGAGTGTGACTAGCATAGTAAATAACATGCAACTTCTTATCTTTCTGTTGACCTAAGACACATCCTACAGCTAGGTCACTTGCATCACATATGATCCCAAAACCTAGGTTCCAATCCGGTGAAGTTATGACAAGTGCACGTATGAGAGCTTTCTTCAATTTCTCAAAAGCTACTAAGCATGCATCATTAAAATTGAAAGGAACATCTTTTATTGAAAAATTAGTCAATGGCTTTGCAATTAAAGAAAAATCCTTAATAAATCTTCTATAAAAACCAGCATGTCCTAAAAATGACCTCACACCCTTTAGTGTAGTAGGTTGAGGCAATTTCTCAATCAATTCAGTCTTAGCCCTATCTACCTCAATCCCTTGCCTTGAAATTTTATGCCCCTAAAACAATCCCTTTCTCAACCATAAAATGACATTTCTCCCAATTAAGCACTAAATTTGTCTCCTCACATTTAGCCAAGACTCTATCTAGGTTATTCAAGCAAAGCTCAAATGAATCTCCATATACAAAAAAATCATCCATGAATACTTCCATTATCTCCTCAATCATATCCCTAAAAATTGAAGTCATACACCATTGAAAAGTTACAGGTGCATTACACAAAGCAAAAAGCATCCTCTTATATGCAAAGGTACCATAAGGACAAATAAAAGTGGCCTTCTCTTGGTCACTAAGGTAAATAAAAATTTGGAAATAACCTAAGAAACCATTAAGAAAACAATAATGAGAATGACCAGCAATCTTTTCTAACATTTGATCTATAAATGGTAAAGAAAAATGATCCTTCCGAGTGGCTGCATTCAATTTTCTATAGTCAATGCAAACCCTCCACCCCGTGGTTTTTCTAGTAGGAATCAAATCCTCATTCTCATTCCTTACCACAGTTATCCCATCCTTCTTTGGCTCACATTAAATAAGGCTAACCCATTCACTATCCGAAATAGGATGTATAATCCCAGCATCTAACAACTTAATGACTTCCTTTTTAACAACTTCTTTCATGTTAGGATTTAACCTTCTTTGCCTATCAGCCTTAGGTTCATATCCTTCTTCCATATGAATTTATGCATGACCATATTTGGGCTAATTCCCCTTAAATCTGAAATCTACCAACCTATACTTCTAATTCTCTTCCTAACCACTTGTAATAACATATCCTCTTGCTTACTCAAAAGTCTATTAGAAATAATAGTTGGCAAAGTAAAATTTGCTCCAAGAAATGCATACCTTAAATGATTAGGTAACTCATTCAATTCCACATTAGGAGCACTTACAATTGATGGAGGTAATGGATCCTCACTCTGATGCAAAATTTTTGGCTTGTGAACACCTTGATCCACCTCCTCATTGTTCTCTTCGTCTTGAGATTTTACCATGGAAACTTCAATCCCTAACACTTCCAATACACATTCATCAATTACATCAATCTTTATGTATACATTATCTTTCGTAGGATATTTTAGTGCTTTGTCCATGTAGTACTTTACACTATCATTCCCTACTCATAAGATTAATTTACCTTCTGACAGATCAATTAAAGGCCTACCAATATTCATGAAAGTTCTACCTAAAATTAATGAGCAATTAGCATCATAAGCAAAGTCAAGTAACATAAAATTAGCTGGTAAAATAAACTTATCAACCTTAAATAACACATCCTCAATAATACCATATGGTTTCTTTAAAGATTGGTCAGCAAGTTGTCACACCATAGAGGTATTTTTCACATCTTCTAGACTTAATTTCTTAAAAATGGAAAGTGACATGAGGTTAATGCTAGCCCTTAAATCACAAAGACACCTAGGAAACTCTATATCCCCTAAAGTACAAGGAATAGTAAAGTTACCAGGGTTTTTCAATTTAGTTGGTAAGTTATTGGTGATAATTGAACTACAATCCTCAGTCAAAGCAATAATGGCTACATCCTCCCAACTTCTTTTCTTAGAAATTAAATCTTTTAAAAAGTTAGCATAATTAGGAACTTGGATAATAGCCTTAACAAATGACAAGTTAATATGCAAATTCTTTAATTTATATAAAAAGTTAAGAAATTTCTTATCCATATCCTTTTATTTCAAACATTATGGAAATGGCAGACGAGGTTGATACACTTTTCCTTTAGAATTTCCCTATGTTGTGCTCAAATCATGTGTCGTGCTTGTGATAGTGCTCAGACTCCCTTATGTCGTGCTCATGGGTTTTGTCGCGCTCGTAACAGGAGCTTTATCTTCCTCCTGAATTTCCTATAAAACTCCATTCTTGTTAGCTAAAAAATTATTTACATATGACTTACCTGACCTGAGTGATATGGCCTTCAACTACTCCCATGGGTTATCCTCCGTGTTGCTTGGAAGGCACCCTTGAAGTCTTGAAGGTAGTGCATTCGCTAACTGACTCATTTGAAACTCTAAATTATGTATGGATGATGATTGATTCTTCGCTATTTGGTCAAACTTAGCTCTAATCTCTTATAATGTTCATCTTGAGAGTTTAGTTTTAAATTAATGCCCTCTAAGAACCTATCCATTTTAACTTTCAAAGCACCAAATCTATCTTGATCTAGCTTAAAACCTATAGTTCCTCTGTTTTGGCCACTCCCCTAAAAGAAATTAGGATGGTTTCTCTACCCAGGGTTATAAGTGTTTGAATACATGTTCCCATAACCTTGACCTTGCACAAAACTTACTTGTTCGTCCGTACTAGCCAAACCTACCCTATAACTCTCACTTACATGCCCTTGTCGACTATAAAGGGTACAACCATTAGGTGGGGTTCCTCCTATACTTAAATTATGAATTTTATGTGACAATGCAGCAACTTGGGCTTGTAAAGCCACAACTACATCTATAGAATTGGCTCCTTTAGTAGAGGAAGGAGGTGATACCTTGGCTCTTTTCGTAGGCCACATGTAATTTTTTATTGACATTTCCTTCAATAACTCAAAGGTTGTATCTGTGGTCTTCCTCATAAGAGATCCTCTAGCAGATGCATTAATGGTTCCTCTAGTGGTGGGTTTACACCATTGTAAAAGGTCTACATAAGTAACTCCTTTGGAAGATTATGATGAGGGCAACTCCGCTGTAATTCATTAAGCCTTTCCCATGCCTCGTACAAAGATTCATTATCGTGTTGCATGAAAGTGGTGATTTCTTTAATAATCTTAGTGGTCTTAGCCAATGGAAAATACTTTAAAAGAAATGCTTAGGCCAATTGATCCCAAGTGGTAATTGAACCTCTTGCAAGCGAGTTTAACCAAGCTTTGGCCTTATCCTTCATTGTAAAACAAAAAAGCCGAAGCTTAATTGCATCTGTAGAAACTCTATTTATCTTAAAAGTATCATAAATTTCAAGAAAGCTCGCTAAATGAGAGTTAAGATCCTCATTTGGCAATCTATAAAATTGAATGCTATTCTGAACCATTTGCAAAAGAGAGGGTTTTATCTCAAATTGATTAGTATTTACCATAGGTCTTACTACTCCTTGTTGAGTACCATTCAATGCAGGAGTAGCATAATACATCAACCGTGGAGCATTATCTTCAGCCATGGTTGGTCTCTTAGTCTTCTTTTTCTTTGGTTTTCGGTTACTTAACAAAAATCTTTCTATCTCCGAATTTAAGCGTTTAAGTTCTCCTTGAGAATTCATTATTCTAGGCATGCACTTGAACTCCTAAATCTATAAGTCAAAACAAACAAACAAACACTTATTAACTATTGTAATCCAAAATCTTGAATCAAGCATTATAATGGCAATCTACACAAGCATCTTTTATTTCCCCAGCAACGGCGCCAAAAACTTGTTAGTGCTAAATCCGCAAGTGCACGGTTTACCAATTATAGTACTTAAGATATCAATCATATAGGGAAATAATGAATGATGACGCACTATTACTCAATTCTTAATCTTGTTTACAATATTCAAGTTTTGTTAAATCAACTAAATTCTAAACTAAATTATATTTGATAGCTAGAAATAATTTAACCTAATTTATTGGTAATCAAAGAAGACAATTAAAGATTGATATTATAATGTATAAATTGAACTTGAACTAATTCTCTCGCTTAAATTTCTAATCTTGCAATGCAAACCAAGTTGGATTAATGCCCTAATTCATTCTCTCGACATGAATTAGTTAATCTTAAAACATGCATGTACAATGCTAACCCTTAATTCTCATTAATGTGTTAGTTAATTGTAAACACTTATTCTAAGATTTGAGAGCCAACTTATAGTAATTACCCTAGTATCCCAATCTCTCAAGTGATATTTTGATAATGAATCTTTACTAGCTATAAGGGAGAATATATTTCTCAATCATACTCTCGCTTATATTAATCAAGTATAAAATACTAATAAAGAATTCTGCAAATAAGACTAAGTATATATTACTGAGAACATGAAATATATAAACATTAATGTTCAAATTCCTAAAGTGAATATCATCCAACTAAGTACAAGAAGAAGTATAAATAAGAGATAGTAAAAAGAAATCTCTTAACCTTTTTCCACTCTCTAAGTAGATCTTCTTCTTCTTACTTGTCTTCTTCTCAAAAGATCAAAAACTACCAATGTACTAATTACATTCAAAGAAAAATAGGAATAGTTAATTGTTCTTTTTACAACTTATGTCTATACTTTCTAACTACTTATGTTAATATATATTGGATTCCAATCCTTGTGTCTTTCAAAAATGCCCCTCCAGAAGTAGGCAACCCTTGATGGAATGGCATGAATCTTCAAGTGTCTTTTCAAAAGTAACTGCCAGAATTCCTTTTGTTGTCATACCCGTAAATGATGTCGTGCTCACGACAGGGCACGCTCCATCAATCTTAACTTTTTCTTGTTGTGTTGACCTCCTACTTTAAAGCCTTGTTGTGTCGTGCTTGTGACTACTTTTGCACTCGCAATAGGACTTCTTCTTTTGCTTGATTTATGCCTCTTTGCTTTAGTTCTAGCTCCTTTACTCCCTACACACACTTACAATAAAAAAAACATAAAAGGCACCCTATTTCACATAAAAAAACTTACCTAAAACTAGATATTTACTACACAAAAACATTCACAATTTATGCACAAATCAACTAACATCACACAGAGCTAATTCTACTTTAATATAAAGCATGCATGTGATCATAACATAAAGTTATATTGCAAAAAATGAATAACTCATATCCTTAATATTACCTTTATAATATCTAACACTTAGAAAGAGATTGGATAAAGCTAGAACTGATAGTGGTAGCTCTCATTATCAATCTTATTTGTACTAAAATTGAAGCATCTAAAAATATTCTGAAAAGGATATTCTACACAAGTAGCAACTTGAAGTTTAAGGTAATATTCTACATAAGTGGCAACTTCAAGAACATTGAACAAAACTAATCTAAAAAGTTGGAACAAGCAAATTTAGCCCTCAAGAAAGTGTATGTTGAGGCATACGCATCATAATCGAGCTCTTTTCTTACCAGGGGTAATAGATGCAGAAGCATGGAATCTAAAACATGGTTCTGTTTAAATCAATATTCCCTTTTTATTTGAGTTTATATTTTTCTACTAGTTTTTTCTCTCTTCCATCTTTGTTTAAGATTTGATTGACGAGTCTCTTAATTTGCTTACTATTCCTTTTAATTGAAAATTAAAGTTCCTCCTAAATAGTAAATAAAGTTGTTAGTATACAAAATCAATAATTGCATTTTATTTAGATTTTTGTTTACACCTAGTCATTTTATACAGTTCCAAACACCATATTCTAGATTTGAATATTGAGATTTAATTTCTCTAAGCTTTTCGCTATGCCACTTAAACAATAAAACTCAGCTATGCTTAGCTCATTTATAGCCCTATCTCTACCAATCATTTCATCTTTTAAAAAAACAACTGCAAATGAAATATGATAGAAGATAGAGAAATTTTAAGGCTACAAATACCTAGAGGCTAGTAATCATCTCATCTCTTAAAAAAGAATTTTAGCTCATATTGTCTTCCTAATCAAAATAGAAAGAGTCCTAGAGATGCCGAAGTTAAGGTTGCCAATACCTAAAAGCTAGTAAAACACCCATTTGAGTAAAAGCATGAAGACTTAAATTACAAAACTTCTTCTCTTTAAATTAACAATAAACCAATAAGTGAGCAAACTACAAATTACCATAACTAAAAACCATCAAAACTAATAGTAAACATTTCCAAAACAGTGATAACAAGCATGAATAGCTGTAGTGGTTAGGTTGGTGGTAAAAAGGTCAACTTTTATAAGGCTTTTGTGCATGTAGCAAAAAACTACTCTATTAGCTTTTTCAAACTTCTACTAACACTGATCTTTCTTCCACAAAATAAGTCTTTAATGAGTTAATAGATGATAATAAAAATTATTATAGTATTCCTAAGAGAAGTGAATCTAGCAAAGGGCATTACAGAGACGAATTTACAATTTTTTATAAAAACACTAAATAAAAAAGAAAGATTCATAACTAACATGAGATATATGAAGCATCAAATTGCCCGTAGCCATAAAAGAAAAGGCATGTCATAATTATAACATAGATAAGATCCCGATAGCACACATGAGGTAGCGTGGAACATAATAGCTTCTAGTTGTTTAGATCAAATGTATATAACCACTCAAACTTATCACCAACCATGATTTAGAAAATTCTAAAGCTTTTTCTAATTTCTATCTACACCATTTCTTCCAAAAGTAACTAGTGCTTAGTTTAATTTCTTAATATATAGACCCGATCAACTAAACACAAGCATTTTCTAATTTTTATCTACACCATTTCTTCCAAAAGTATCTAGTGTTGAGTTTAATTGCTTAATATATAGACCTCATCAGCTAAAAACTATGCCTTACTTTCTAAAATTACATTGGTCTTTTTCCTTCAATTTTATTTTTGAGTTTTGTTCTAAAATATAATTTGAAGTGAACACAAATAATTTTGAAGTAAAAAATATAATTATTATAATGAAATTCTATATATTTTTTGGAACTAATAATAGTTTCTCTATCTAAAATATAAAATTTTATTGGTAAAAATGTAATATCAAAAATTTCAGGGAGTTGATATATATATTTCAGTACTTACCGTTGCCAAAACCTATGGTTATGTTACCTGAAAACCAATAAAGCACCAGAGACAAGGGTTCTAAAGCACCAGAATAGGGAGAGCAATAAAACCATGAAAACTAGTAAAATAGATTTATAACAACCCAACTAAAAAAATAATAAGCAAATTCAACAATACTCTACAATCATCAAAGCGGGAAAGAGACCAAAGAGTGGAAAAAAGAAAAATCAAAAACCAAGACAATACAAAAAGCTAAAGATAAAGAAAGTAAATAAGAAACAAAACATAAACCTCTCCTTGAATTAATTTGAAAGATATAATCCTACATGTATGTATATATAGTAAGCTTTAATGAGAGTCAATGAATTAAAATCTTCACCATTTTTATATGCTGCAGAATCGATACCCTGAAATTAGAATCAGCATATCATGTTTGCTTTGAGAGGTATAACATGAGAAAATGATAAACTTTATAAATAGTATAGTCAAGATAAACATATATCTATATTTCAAGTTACTATCTCCATAAAAAAACATTTACATAAACAATAATATACAAGTTTTTAATTTTTTTTGGTAGCCAGAGATGTCAAGTGAAGTGCATAACACAATTAAAGTTCTAGATCTAAGAAACCATTTACATAAAAATGGAAATACACAATTCGGAAAGCTAAACCCATAATTCACAGACATTACGGATCTATAAACTAAGTAAGAACAATAGATCTGGCAATTCAACTACAATAATCAACAAAACCAAAATCCTAACTCTTAACGAGCTAACTATATAAAATAAACTCAGTCCACATCATCAATCAATAGAATTCAGCTGCCAATGATCTAGAAAATGCACAAACCAAAAAAGATCAGTTAAAAGATTTACCTTGCTATGTTCTAAGAATTACGGTTAGAAGCAAGAGAAGAAATGGAAGGAGATGTGGGAAAAGATGTAACTGTGAATAAGAAGATCAAGACATCCTCCTTTGTTACCCCTTTATATTTCCATGTTCGATCTAACCCCTCTGCTCAGTTGCTGTGGGCTTTCGAAAAAAAATGTAAATTTTTTTCGAAAAGAAAACAAAGATAATACTCATCAGAATTATGATAAATGTTACACAGAAACCCTATCTTACATAATCCAATCGACCCATATCTCAAATCAAGGAAAACCAAGCTCAAAATAAAATATTATAGAAAGAAAAACCCAAAAATTTACACACCTTAGCTGCTTGGGCCTCTATAATATCAATGGCAACTAGTAATAGTGGTGTCTGGGAGATGATTGGTGGTCGAAACGGCGAGTCACTGAGGTGAGGGTGACTGTTTCAATGATTTTTTAAAGAGTGAAAACTGAAAGGGAAAATGAGTGAGAGAGAGACAGAAAGAAGGCAAATTGGTCGAGGGCGAAAGAGAGAGAAGGGGCAAATCAAGTGATAGATTAAGGCAGTAAGATATAGAGATAGATTAAATCGAGTGAGGGTGAGACAAAGAGAGATAGATCGAGTGAGGGTGAGAGATGGCAAGAAGAGGGTGGGGTGAGTGATAAAAAATTTACTCTTCTAGGGTTTGCTTCTTAGCATTTTGAAAAGTATTTTATCCAATACAAATTAAAATCTTCTAACTATTTAAAATTTTGCAAAAATTTTAAAAAAATATAAAAATAATAATCATAATAATAAAATAACTAATAATGATAAAATATTTATTAAAAGGTAAAAATTTAAGAATCAAATTTATTTAATAATGAGATTAATCTATAAAAATCTATAAAATGCCTAAAATATTTTCTAAACATAATCAACTTTCGAATTGAATAAATGATGACTATACAAACAGATGTCTAACTACATTTTTATATAAACATATATATGTATCTATTATAAAAAAAATATATGTATCCATTAAATTTTTGTTGTATAAAAATAATAATAAAATATTATTTTTTTAAATAGAAAAGTCGTTATCCATGATAATAATATAAAAATTTAAGTTAAAAGTAAAATTAAATTAAATTTTATACTATAAATTATTATGAATTAATCCTTAATTCGATTTAAAATTTTAGAGTAACATGAGTTGCTTTATATACTAATCGAGTCGAATTTAAATAATAAAAAAAAGCCATATGAATCGAATTTGTATATCATATTAAAATAAAACAAATTTTTATTTAAATATTTATATAACTAAAAATTTTGTATATATAATTAAAATATATGTGTATGACTAAAATATATTAATTATTTATATTAAAAATTATATATAATAAAAATAGAAAAATCTCTAGTCTAAAATTTATTTGGAAAAAAATGATATTTTATTAAAAATAAAAAAGTAAAATTTAAACATTTATTTTGTATTAATAAAAATAATAGCAACAGATTACCGACGAAAACAATCGTCGCCAAAATATTCTGCCATTATTATTTACTGACGAGACAGACATACCATCACTATTCTGTCGCTAAAACATTTAAAATTAAACAACATTTATATTACTAACAGAAATTTTGTTATTACATAAACTAAAATGTTTGATATCTTTACCATCGCGAGGTTATGTCCTTTAAAATGGCGTTATTATTTTCAGTCAATTTTACCGACCATTTTTCTTTTTCATTGCTAAAAACATTGTCATTCTGCAACTTCTTTATTTTTATCGATGGCTCTGTTGTTCCGTAGCTAATCCATCGGTAATATCTTATTTTTAGCAACGGAATATGTATCAATCAATAAAATCAATTTTTTTTATAGTGAACAAAATCCAAGTTTTCCATTCTGAAGCCAACTATTCTAGCTATACATTTCCCATTCTAAAGCCAATTGAATAACTAGCCTAAGCACTAGTCTTAAAAATCCTAGATATAGATTGACTTCCCATTTTTGAGCCCATCAACCTAATACCCATTCATTCTTCTTCTGTTTTTGGATCTACAAAACATAAACTATAGATTAATAGTCTCCATTCCAAAATCACTATTAAACTTACAACAATGGCATGCAAAAATAGAGCATTCAAATACCCATATAAACCAAGCATGAAAATCATTCACCCAATGCATAAGAATAATTAAAAACTTAATAAAATGAATATTTAGATCATCACACAGAAGAATGAAACCATAGATCATATATTAATCACAAAATAGATCAATGTGTTACATGAGTATGGGGATTTATAGATCCCCAAGCAACTAAGTTCACTACTCAGTACACATTGATGAAATCAAAAAGAAAAGAGAGAAAGGAAATGTAAAACCCATTTGTAGAATCTGATGAAGAAATATGGACTAGCTTCTTCTCTTCAAGTTTCAGTAAAACTTTAATTAAATCTAAACTATACTTTCATAAACTAAATGAAAAACAAGTGTTTAATCTAAGAATGCTATTGAAATTAATTTAAATAGAGTGTTTACAATTGAAGAAAATATTAAACACCTACAAACTATAGAGAAAACTAAAATCTTTCTTATCTGTCTTACCAAACAAAAAGTGAGTATTTAAAGGCTAAAAGGGTTATGACTAGAATAGAATTATCTCTACTGTGACCAAGCTGTTGAAATCTGAATTTTGAACGGGTGACAGTTGGAACGAAATTGTCTCATATGTGATGAATACTTCTAGAGTAAACTTCATAAAAACTATCGAGGTCACAATTGGAACAAATCCTTCCGAACTGTGACCTTTATGAAATGGTGAGTTTTAAAGATTCTTCAGGGTTTATAGCTGGAAAAATGTTGTCTCAGCTGTGACCTAAGCCAAAATTTTGCAAAATATTAAAAATTTCACCATTAACCACAAATTTGATCATAATTCATCAAACTTATCACATTTTGCAAAGATATTAGTGATGGACTATGACATGGCATATATATGATGATTAGGCAGTGGAAAAATAATAAAATTGATCATACATACCATGCAATCCATAAACAAGAATCTAAAACATGCAATTTTAGGGTTTTAAAACTTACAACTTTAGATGCACTTCAAAACTTGATTTTGATGATGACCAGCAATTAGGATGAACTTATATACTCCAGATATTGTTCACCAATGCCAAAGAAACAGCCTTTATGCCACTCCTCTCTATGTTCACACACACAATTGCAATAAAAGCTTAAAATTGAGAATGCTAGCTCTATCTATAAATAATTGGCAATGGTAATGGATTGAAGCTACAAGATCTGATTTTGTACTTCCTTTAGGTTGCTATTGCTGCCCAAGAACATAAGAGAATAAGAAAAAATCCTTTCCCCTTGTGTATTTTGGCCAAGAGTGTGAGAGAAAGAGAGAATCACGCGTAGGGTTTTTCTTTTGTTCACAAACTATATATCATTTATTTTGGTAAGTACTAATTCCGAAATTTACTACCTAAAGATAGTAAATTCAGCCTCAATCACTTCCTAAAATCAAATGACATATATTAATTCAAACTCTTTTAAATTTTAAATTCAAATTAATTTGAAATAAACATAAGACATTTAATCAAAATAAATCACTTAATTTAGGGATGTGGTTGCCGAAATTCCTATTAAATTTATCCTTGGATTTTTAGTTACCTTATCTCCATTTAATTAATTTATTTTAATTTAAATGCCATTAGGATTTAATACTCAATTAACTTAATTAATAGAAGATAATTAATTAATTAAAATTAATCCTATTGGGCCGAATTTATCTCTCTCATGGACCAAGGTCCAATAGCAATTTTAATACCCATTACATACATTAATTTGACTTTAATTAAAAGCCCAAATTAATGCCCAATCTTCAATTTAAATATTTTAAGCCCAATGCTTTGTGTGCGATCCTATAGGTCCATTTAATGTTGGCAATGAATTAATGAATTAATTCAAAGGCTATATATATTCTCTAGCAAGATATTATAGCATTCCAAATTAAATGAAAATGCAAATGGCATTTAGTGACCTAATGCAATTTTGCATAGTCCCTTACCCTTAAATATCAGAATTAATATAAGGCATGGAACTAGCATTCTTATATATATTAATTCCTTTCTTGATATTCCAGTAACACTGAACTCTTAGATAAATAATGATTTCTTATTATTTCATCTCGATATGGCCATACACTTCTCAGTCACTAATCAAGTGGCCAATGATATTTTCTCTCTTATTGAGAGGGGTAATCCCTTCACTTCTCTCATACTCTCTAACATGAATCAGTGCATACCCATACTTGTCACTCTGTTACGAGTACATTAGGTGTATTTTAAAATGTACAGTAATTCATAAAGAGTTTCATAGAGATTTTAGGTCTAAGAACTCTGATGCAAAACTTGAATATGAGAAACACTTATGACTTATACCATGTAGTGTTCTCATGAACGGATCGAATCTAGATACCATGTTCTAAACATGTATCTATGATCTTTGATTGACACTCTTGTCCTTATGATACATAAGACATAACTCATCTTATCAAAGAGAGCATACTAGTCTTAATTCATTTGTTATTCCCATAACAATGACTGACTAGGGATATTTAGAATGAAGTCTCTATTATTTTAAGGTCTTACAACCATGTGCCTCACACATGATAACTTAAACTGAAACAACATTCTTGGATAGTTTTATCAATTGATATACACAGGAATACAATAGGTAAAACAAATGCCTCATTTATTAAAAATACTTTATAACAATGCATTGGGGCTAGGGCTTACACTAACAATTATAATTTAACACACTAAACACTAAAAACAAACTAAAACATATAAAAATTTCAAACAAAATCACACAAAAAACAAACACTAAATTAGAGTTATCAAATACCTCACAAGTAACTTTTGCTTGCCCTCAAACAATTGAATATACCACATTCCCGCAATTCCAAACTTTAAGAAAGAAAAAGCAAATTTAGAAAAATCAAACAACACTCAGTAGAAGTAACTAAACAAAATTCTAAACCAAAAAGATTTAACCTAAATCATATTAGCTGGTTTCCTTACGAGTATATGCCAGGCCAAAATAAATTACTAAAGTTAAAAACCTAAATTTTAGTACTATTTGGTAACCAAGCAAACAAATTAAGGTGCATAAGAATAAATTACCTCTTATGCATGAAGATACTTAATTTAGTCGTTCTGTTCGGACTCTATTATGGATTTCTAACCACATTCTCTATGGGGCCCTCCTACAGATTTTATACCTTCTCCTACAAAAAAAACCGGTAGCACCAACTCTATTGATAATTCCATCAATTATTCATTTTTATAATCATTAAAATTCATATATAATGGAATTATACTAAGTATATCTAAGTTAGTAAGTCTAGAATTGATTCTTCTTGGGTCGATGCCCGAGACACCAAAATATCAAACCATGAACGAAGAAAGGCATGAGAAAAAAAAACATATATTTAGTGATTGTGAGGCCCCAATTCTTGACTAGATGAGACACCAAAGGCCTCTGCCCTTCCATACCATGGATCAATAGAGAGGGAAGGCAGAGCTTTTGGAACCACTTTATGAAACTTTTTATCTAGATGGAAATTAACAAAATTCGAAGTTAGAAATATTGATAGATAAAAAAAATAAAGACCTTTTATGGTTTATAAAATATCAACAGAAAAAAATAGAAAGTCAAATTCATTTAGGCTAGTCTCCCACTTCAAATAAAAAGCAACTAGATCTAGTATGAGTTGGCAATCAAAGTGTATATGGATAGAACTTATAGCGAGGTCTCAAAAACTTTAGGACATTATAGCTATCCTTAGGTTGGACGAATTATCCAAAGTGGATTGTTTAACTATAGCAAAAGCATGAAAAATTGAACATTTCTTATCACAACCTTAAGTAGTTGATTGAATGAGTTTGGTAATGGCATCACATGTTACACGTCTATCTTTCATTTTGCTTACTATTTCTCTATTAATTAATTAATTTATATTACCCACCCCCTTCTCTTTTCCTTTTATACACATTAAATTCATTATTCCATTTATACACCATCCCTAATTTTTGTCATGTTTCCATTCATCAATTACATAACATAAGCCCTCAAGTTATAGCCTTTTGGCTTTTTTAAAATTGTTCCATATCTTAGTATCATTGGTAAATAAAATTCTCCAAAAACATTCCTTATACTAAAAAAGACTCGAGAACATCAAAGTCCATTGACATTAACTTTTACTTTGCTGATAACTAGATTGTATTGATCAATAGTTCTTAAGTTTTAAATGCTAGCAGCTCAAAAAATGGGATAATAGCATAGTTTTAAAGCATGCTTATCTTTGACTAATTCCAGTTACCTTTCTTGTTATAATACCAAGATATCAGAAACCATTATAAGCACATAATAGAGACTTCTACTATGCCCTTAGTATTAGAGAGTAGGCCCTAGAGCCCATGTAATAGGGATGTTTTTCATATGTATGAATTTATATTCTTAATAAAAGGCATCATTCATTTATTAATGCTATGTTTAAATACATGAGTTTGTAAATCTTAAATTAATAAATGAAGTCCTAGATATTATAAATACAGTGCAAAGGCAATCATGAAAGTGTTCATGATATGAGATGTCTATTGCATGAAAATGTGTTAATATCTAAATATTCCTAGTCATAAAATTAACAAGATAAGGATATTGTTAATTCAGACAAACTAGCACATGTTATACTTCTCGAATTGTTCAAGCAGTGGTTCTCATAACTGTGATTATGGAAGATAATCAAAGCTAACATGTGGATGCTTGTTAGAAGAATAAGTTCATTGGAGACCTGCATAGAGAATCCTCACATGGATATTAAATCTATGTCAGTGAGGAATCTCTTCATAGCGGTTATGCAAGTATCCTTAGACTTGAGATCATCAAAGTTATCTTAAGTAGCAAGTGGTATACTTTGACTCCATAACTGATTACTTCCAACTGGGAGTGAAAATAGCTAGGAGATTGGGTATATCATGACCTACTTCAAGAATAGTTGAGTGATTGACAAAGGATTCACCATCCCAGATTTAATAAGGGAAGTTATCTCTCATGATTCTATAATTGCCTTGTTCAGAGAATCTCTGGCCAGAATAATATGCCAAGATGGATAGAGATCCATGAAGGGCATTTTGGGAATAATGGTTAAATTAATAAAACATACATAATTTGATTTATATGAGTTGACAGAAATTCATACTCAGAATCTAATTGAGATAAGAGTGGTGAAACGAGTAATTGCATGGTAACTGTTTCTATGGAAGGGTATAGTCAAACTACTTGACTTTCTTGACATTTGGATAGTCATGATACCCAGCTAGAGGCCAATCATGACTTGTATAATGATGTATCAATAATATCAATAGGTATTGATAAAATGATTTATAGGAGTTTAAATCATGTGAGTTTTGAATAGAATTCACAATTACATATTATACTACCAATATGGACAGGAACCCAATAGGTCACACACATATAGAGAAAAGGATAAAATGGTAAAATGACAAGGATAATAATATTTGATATTATTATGAAGGTAGAGAAATGAATAAGATAATAATTAATTAAAGAGTTTAATTAATTATGATCAAGTAAAATTGTTTGCGAAACTTTTGAGAAATGTTCTGTAAAATTAGATCTAATTGAAATAATGTATTTCATGATTAATTATTATTGGACTATAAATGTTATAGGACTACTATAAGTGTTATAGGACTGATATAATAATTAATAGGTCCATTGGAGGAATTATAAAGGGGCCAGAGGAATGAAGTTGGTGCAAAAGCCCTTTTATAGAGGGCAACACGCCAACTCCCAGACAGAGGGCCTTAATGGCATATTTCTTGGACCAAGTTAAATTATATACATTAAATAAGTATTTTGGAACCTACATATTTAATTTGGTTGGATTTTGAATCCATTTGGGTAATTAAATCCAATTAGTTGCACAAAGGGCCTAATTTGTGTGTTTTGTGCATAGTCTTTTATGAAAAGGTTTAAATTGAATTTAATTGAGCCCAAATAATTATAAATAATTCCAAAATCCCAATTAATAATTCTCCAAAAATTTTAAAGAGCCCAATCTCTTTATAAAGTTGGTGTTTTAACCTAACTATAAAATGCTAACTAATGAGGAATTAGGGTTAAGTGATATAACACTTAAGAAAGACTTCTTCTATTATTTTCTCTACCCTAGCCGCCCATACCCTTGGTAGCTATAGGGTTTTTTGGCTAACACTTGTCCTCTACCAATTTTTTGATTCATTCTATCAATCTCTGGTGTGGATTACTCATTGGAGGTGATCAATTTTGGACACTGTGGTTTGCGACAACCCGGTTCGAAGTTAAATCAAATGTTCAACAAAAATCAAAGGTGATTTTTCTTATTCTCATCAATATGAATATTGTACATTCATGGAAAGATCAGTAACATTGGTTAAAAATTTTAAATTCCGCTTATGTATGAGATGCATGTAACCAATAAATTCCAATATGGTATCAAAGCCTGGTTTTACCATGAATATACAATTATATATTTTTCTGCGGAATAAGTTTTATTTTTTTTGAGTTATCTATTTCATGAACTTTAAAATATCAGATTTAATTGTTCATGAATGAGAAATATTGATTTCTGGATATATGTGTGATCAAATAAATAAAGCAGAAACAAAAACAATTTTTTTGAGAAAAGAATTCTGTGTTTTTGCATGTAGAGTTTTTAGAGTTAGGGGCTGTTCTAAATTAATTTTTTATAGATCCATTATAAGATCATTTAGATGATATTTTATGTGTTTAATATGTGATATTAAGCCATAGGATCAAACGAAATTAAAATCGAACATGTTTTGCATGAAAACTAGTTTAGTCTAAAAGTTCGATAAATTGGTATTCTTCGTGTGTCTTGATATGTTCTTGGTGTGTTCTTATTTAGAACGATTTTTAATCTTCTAAATCTGATATATCTGATATATTAAAGTGTTTTTAATTAATTGGATTAATTAAAATGAGCCTTAAATAAATTTAATGAATTTTAATTCATTAAAATCACTTAATGGGCTTAATTATGTTTACGGACTTGGTTTAAATTACTGAATGACTTGGTGGGCCCAAGGAGCTGATTTAAATTAAATATTATAAACAATAATTAAGTTTGTTAATCGGTTTTAAGAGCTGGAGTGGGCTTTTCTCATTCCAAAAGGCCCAAATGGTCCAATAGACACAAAACTAGTTTGTGTGTGAACACAATTAGGGTTTCATTTGGTGGGTTTCGGCCTACCCTTAATCCTAAGCCCAAAATTGATTCTTTTAATTATTTAATATGATTAATTAATTAAATAATCAATTAAGAATTAATTAATAATCAATTAGATTGATTATTAAGGCAAGAACACATGCATGCAAAAAGGTTTCCTAAAATGAAAGTTTCCGAAATGGAAACAAGTTTCCTAATTTGATCACATCATTAAATAACTCAAAATTTTGTTAGTAATCCATTTCTTTATGCATTAGAAATGGATATAAGGGTGTATGATTGGCATGATGGATAGTTATGGACAAGACCCAATGTGATTGAGCATTATGCATGTTTTGGCCCAATGAGGACTTTCATGTCCCGGACACTTATTTTTGGTTTGTATTTCTTTTCAAGTTTTAATATGTAATTAGATTACTTAGATTAGAATTAGAAATAGAGATGGAGACCACTATCAAGGAGCAAGATGGGCTGGATGGAAATCCAACAAGCTTGAAGATAATGTAATTATTTTTCTTGTTTGAATCATGCATACTACCTAGGTGTGACCTTTTGATTTCCCTCTTGGCTCGGGGAAATCAATGTAGTGAAGTCCATAACTATACCATATTTTTATGCTTATATTTATGTGATAGATATAGGATGCATACCAATGTATGCCAATAATGTATGATGAGACTTAATTAACTGAAACCCTCAAAATAAATATTAAGGTATATAAGCCTTCCATTAATTTGAGGAGAACCAGAGTTCTTTATAGTGTGGGTTGTTGACCACAGTCAAGCTCACATTATATTGAATATGTTCAAATCTAATTAAATGGGTCATCTTAGCTAGCCCATTAGCTTGTTGACCATAGTCAAGCCTAATGGTTCTAGAAGCAAGATTAGGGAAAGAATATACGATATGCATGCATCAAGAATTGATAACCTAATGATCCAATAGTTGTGTAGAGACAATTGGTATATAGATACCTACCTTTCAAGGGTATGGAGTTTGGCTTGTTGACCACAATCAAGGTCAAATTACATATCAAGGATTGGATATTGGCCTACTAGGAAAACCATCGGGCTTTCTCGGATTATATAGTGAGGGCTATTAATTAGCAATAAAATAGTGGGAGTAAATGGATTAATTAAATACCTTATTAATGCATACATATATATGAACATACTCTCATATCTTTTCTTTTTCACATCTAGGTCATCATCATGAGCACATCAAACATTAATATAAGATCAATCTTAGATAATAAACTGGTTGACAGCAACTATTCTGACTGGATTAGGTAAGTGAGAATTGTTCTCAGAGCTGAAAAGATCCATTATGTCTTGGATAAAGATCCACTACCACTTTCATCAGATGATGCCATTGATGAGATAAAAGGCATTTATCGAAAATACATGGAGGATAGTGAAGCGGCAGCATGTCTGATGCTGGGTGCTATGTCCTCGGAGCTTCAGAAGCAACATGAGATGATGGATGCTAAAACCATCATTTTGCATCTAGAGGAACTTTATTCTTCTCAAGCTAAAATTTAGCAATATAAGATTGCTCGAGCTTTATTTAGCTGCAAAATGGTGGAAGGCACTTCAGCTGCTACTCATGCATTGAAGATGTATGGGTATATTAAGCATTTGAGTAGACCTGGCTATGTTATGGATAATGATCTATACATAAATTTAATCTTGTACTCGTTGGCTCCAAGTTATGCACCTTTCGTGCTTAACTTTAACATGAACAAGATCCAAGTATCCATTCCTGAGTTAATCAATATGCTCAAGACAGTTGATGGATCATTTATAAAGGATCCAAAAAGTGTCATGGTTGTCACTTCTGCTAAAGGCAAGAAGCAGAAGAAGAAGATAACCAAGGCACAACCAAAGAATGGTGGGATCTCCAAGAAAAAGGTTGCCAAGAAAGAGAATCCCAAAGGAACTTGCTTCCATTGTGGAAAGGATGGTCATTAAAAGCATAACTGCAAGGCCTATCTAGATTCTATCAAGGAGAAGAAGCAAGCTTATGCTTCTACTTCAGGTATTCATATGATTGAAATTAATACTTATTCTATTGTTTCCAAACAATCTTGGGTATTAGATACCGGATGTGGATCTCACTTATGTAATGATCTACAGGGGCTTAGAAGCTTTAGAAGAGTTGGAAAGGCAGAGATATGTTTGTAGTCAGCTACTGGACAGAACATCTCTACAATAGTTATGGGAACTTACTATTTGCCTCTTCCTAGTGGATTAGTACTGAAATTAAATAATTGTTATTATGTTCCAGCTTTGCCAAAAGTATTATTTCTTTCAATTGTTTGATGAACGATTATGATATTTCTTTAAAGGACCAATGTTGTTACATTTTTAAGAACAATATGTTTTATGCAAAATCTATCATTGAGAATGGTATATTTGTTCTTGATTTAATTAAAAAAGTACATAATGTGGATACCAAGAGAATAAAACATGATAATCTAAATACCTTATACTTATGGCATTGTCGTTTAGGCCATATAAATGAGAAATGCATGACCAAATTGCACAAGTAAGGTGATTTGGGATCATTTGATTATGAATCATTTGATACATGCGAATCTTGTTTATTGGGAAAAATGACAAAAGCTCCCTTTATTGGTAAAGGAGAATGAGCTAAAATGGTTTTGGACTTAATACATTCAGATGTATGTGGTCCAATGACTACACATGCCAGAGGAGGTTACTCCTACTTCATTACTTTCATAGATGATTATTCCAGGTTTGGATACATCTATCTAATGAAATATAAATCAGAAGCATTTGAAAAGTTCAAAGAATTCATAAATGAAGTAGAGAAACAACTTGGCAAAAGTATTAAAACACTTAAATCAGATCGAGATGGAGAATACTTAAGCCAAGAGTTTTAAGATTATCTTAGAGATAATGGGATTTTATATCAATGGACTCCACCATATACACCACAACACAATGGTGTATTTGAAAGGAGAAATAGAATACTATTAGATATGGTTCGATCAATGATGAACCGAGCAGACTTGCCTAAGTCCTTTTGGGGATATGCACTAGAAACTGTTGTTTATGTGTTAAACACAGTTCCTAGTAAATCGTTTGATGTTGCTCCATATGAAATGTGGAATAACAAGAAATCCACGCTTTCTCATATGAAAGTATGGGGTTGTCCTGCTTATGTGAAGAGGACAATGTCAGACAAACTGGATGTTAAGTCTGACAAATGTTTATTTGTGGGATATCCAAAAGAAACGTTTGGATATTATTTCTATCATCCTTTAGAACAAAAGGTGTTTGTTTCAAGGCATGTTGTCTTCTTGGAAAGAGAATTTCTCCTACGAGAGGACGGGGGAGTAAAATTGAACTTGGTGAAGTTTAAGACCCACAAATAGAAGATGATCAACCGATTGAACCCGAAACTGAATTTCATAATGATGAGATTGCAGTTGAACCTGATTATACACAAAATCCTAGAAGATCTACTAGGATGCATTCTATCCCTGTGAGATATGGATTTCACATTGATTCGGATAGAGGCATAACTGTAGTAGAGGACAATGAGCCTACAAGCTATCAAGAAGTTTTGAACAGTTCAGAACGTGATTTATGGCTTAAGGCTATACAATCTGAAATGGACTCCATGTATGAGAATAAAGTATGGACTTTAACTCAACCACCTGAAGGGATAAAACCCATAGGGTGCAAATGGGTCTTCAACAAGAAGACTGACATGGAAGGTAATATAATTACCTATAAAACTAGCTTAGTAGCAAAAGGTTATCGTTAAAAAGAAGGTATTGACTATGATGAAATTTTTTCTCCTGTAGCGATACTTAAGTCTATAAGAATACTTTTAGCCATTGCAGCTCATTATGATTATGAGATTTGGCAAATGGATGTGAAGACAGCTTTCCTTAATGGAAATCTTACTGAGGATGTGTATATGACACAACCAGAAGGGTTCACATCAGTAAATGGTGAAAAGGTATGCAAGCTTCTAAGATCCATTTATGGATTGAAGCAAGCCTCTAGGAGCTGGAACATATGATTCAATGAGACAATCAAAGAGTTTGATTTCTCACAGAATGAAGATGAACCTTGTGTGTATAAAAGGGTCAGTGGGAGTACAATTGTCTTCCTAGTTCTATATGTGGATGACATATTGATCATGGGAAATGACATTTCTCTTCTGTAATCTGCTAAAATATGGTTATCCAAGCAATTCTCCATGAAAGACCTTAGAGAAGCATCCTATATTCTGGGAATAAGGATCTATAGAGATAGATCCAATAGGTTGCTAGGTTTTTCTCAGAGTACATATATAGATAAAGTATTGAAAAGGTTCAATATGGATCTCTCTAAGAAAGGGTTTATACCAATGGTGCATGGGAAACACCTTTCTAAGTCTATGTGTCCGCAGACACTAGAGGATAGAGAAAGCATGAATAGAATACCATATACATCTGCAATTGGGTCTATCATGTATGCTATGTTATGTATACATCCAGATGTAGCATTTGCTTTGAGTGTCATAAGCAGATTCCAATCCAATTTTGGAGAGGAACACTGGGCAGTGTCAAGAATATCTTTAAGTACTTGAGAAGGACTAAGGATATATTCTTGGTATATGGAGAGGGCAGTTTGGAAGTAAATGGGTATATAGATGCCAGCTTCCAATATGACAAAGATGATTGTAAATCACATTCTGGTTATGTGTTCATAATGGGAAGAGGAGCAGTTAGTTGGAAAAGTTCCAAATAAGAAACAACTGCTGATTCCACGATGGAAGCTGAGTACATTGCTACTTCAGAAGTAGCCAAAGAAGCAATCTCGATCAAAAAATTCATAACTGAATTAAGAGTGGTGCCTAGAATTGTTGATCCGATTCCTTTATATTGTGACAACAATGGAGCCATTGCACAAGCAAAGGAACCACGGTCTCATCAGCGATCCAAGCATATTCTCATATGCTACCATCTCATAAGGGAAATAGTAGCTAAAAATGATGTGAAAATAGAAAGGGTCCCTACAGATGATAATGTGACGGATCCCCTCACTAAAGTACTTTCCCAGATTAAGCATGATCACCATATAAATAGCATGGGTCTGAGACATATGAGTGATTGGCTCAAGTGTAAGTGGGAGATTGTTAGAGAGTATGCCCTAGAGCCCATGTAAGAGGGATGTTTTTCATATGTATGAATTTATATTCTTAATAAAAGGCATCATTCATTTATTAATGCTATGTTTAAATACATGAGTTTGTAAATCTTAAATTAATAAATGAAGTCCTACATATTATAAACACAGTGCAAAGGAAATCATGAAAGTGTTCATGATATGAGATGTCTATTGCATGCAAATATGTTAATATCTAAATATCCCTAGTCATAGAATTAACAAGATAAGGATATTGTTAATTCGGACAGACTAAAATATGTTATGCTTCTTGAATGGTTCAAGCAGTGGTTCTCATAACTGTGATTATGGAAGATAATCAAAGATAACATGTGGATGCGTATTAGAAGAACAAGTTCATTGGATACCTGTATAGAGAATCCTCACATGGATATTAAATCTATGTCAGTGAGGAATTTGTTCATAGCGGTTGTGCAAGTATCCTTAGACTTGAGATCACCAAAGTTATCGTAAGTAGCAAGTGGTATACTTTGACTCCATAGCTGATTAATTCCAACTGGAATTGAACATAGTTAGGAGATTGGGTATATCATGACCTACTTCAAGAATAGTTGTTATCTCTCATGATTCTATAATTCCCTTGTTCAGAGAATCTCTGGCCAGAGTAATATGCCAAGATGGATAGAGATCCATGAAGGGCATTTTGGGAACAATGGTTAAATTAATAGAACATAAATAATTTGATTTATATGAGTTGACAGAAATCCATACTCAGAATCTAATTGAGATAAGAGTGGTGAATGGAGTAATTGCACGGTAACTGTTTCTATGGAAGGGTATAGCCAAACCACTTGACGTTCCTGACATTTGGGTAGTCATGATGCCTAGCTAGAGGCCAATCATGACTTTTATAATGACGTATCAAGAATATCAATAGGGATTGATAAAATAATTTAAAGGAGTTTAAATCATGTGAGTTTTGAATAGAATTCATAATTACATATTATACTGCCAACATAGACAGGAACCCAATAGGTCACACACATATAGAGAAAATGATAAAATGGTAAAATGACAAGGATAATAATATTTGATGTTATTATGAGGGCAGAGAAATGAATAAGATAATAATTAATTAAAGAGTTTAATTAATTATGATCAAGTAAAATTGTTCGCGAAACTTTTGAGAAATGTTCTGTAAAATTGGACCAAATTGAAATAATGTATTTCATGATTAATTATTATTGGAATATAAATGTTGTTGGACTACTATAAGTTTTATAGGACTGATATAATAATTAATAGGTCCATTTGAGGAATTATAAAGGGGCCAGAGGAATGAAGTTGGTGCAAAAGCCCTTTTGTAGAGGGCCACATGCCAACTCCCAGACATAAGGCCTTAATGGCCTATTTCTTGGACCAAGTTAAATTATATATGTTACATAAGTGTTATGGAACCTACATATTTAATTTGGTTGGATTTGGAATCCATTTGGGTAATTAAATCCAATTAGTTGAACAAAGGGCCTAATTTATGGGTTTTGTGCATAGTCTTTTATGAAAAGGTTTAAATTGGATTTAATTGAGCTCAAATGATTATAAAGAATTCCAAAAGCCCAATTAATAATTCTCCAGCAATTTTAAAGAGCCCAATCTCATTATGAAGTTGGATTTTTAACCTAACCATAAAAAGCAAACTAATGAGGAATTAGGGTTAAGTGATATAACACTTAAGAAAGACTTCTTCTATTATTCTCTCTACCCTAGCCGCCCAAGCCCTTGCTAGCTCTAGGGTTTTTTGGCTAGCACTTGTCCTCTACCAATTTGTTGGTTCATTCTATCAATCTCTAGTGTGGATTACTCATTGGAGGTGTTCGATTTTGGACACTGTGGTTTGCGACAACCCGGTGCGAAGTAAAATCAATTGTTTAACAAAAATCAAAGGTGATTTTTCTTATTCTCATAAATATGAATATTGTACGTTCATGGCAAGATCAGTAACATTGGTTAAAAATTTTAAATTTTGCTTATGTATGAGATGCATGTAACCGATAAATTCCAACATTTACTTTATTACATTATAAAATCTCTCACTACAACCCATACTTTGTTAATCCTTAAATAATTGATAATGTCAAACATTTTATCATGGTTTACTCATTCTATGATAAAACAAACCACTCCACACAATTTTTGACATTCCAAGACAATTGAAGAGTAACGATTATCTTCCAACATTCAGTGCAGATTAACATTTAAAAGCCAGTGTTCAGATGCAAGTAGTCTTGTTCTGAGTGAAAGCTCATAACAAGGACACATATATTGCAGACGCAATGCTCTTGATACATAAAGAAAGACTAGCATAGGCAACTAACTAGTTTTTTTTAAATATGAGAATAAAAAAATAAAAAAGACAAGCAAAGAATGCTTAATAAACTAATATTAATTTGTAACAAAATCCTAGAGGATAAACTAAAATTAATGTCTAGTTGAATAACCTTTCCTGGGGACTCAGCTATTATGAAGCAAAGAAATCACACAAATTCCAAAAATAATATGACAAAGTCAACAATTTGAAAATATAGCATGACAAAAATGGAAAGGGAAATTTTAAAAAAGAGGCAAAGGAAAATCATTAATTAGAATGAAAATATCTGGGTGCGATCATAAATATAAGACACTGGTACAGAACATGGAATCAATCTTCAAAGTAAATGGGAGCTTCCAAGGCCTCGCGCAGTATTGATATACATACATCTTCCAAGAATGTTTACTTGAGTCCTAATATACAAGCTAAGAATTTTGGTTTCCCATAGGGAGACCACCAGTCTAATGAAACCTGCAGAAAACACAACTGTAAAATTCTTAAAGGAAAAAAAAACTTAGATTATTAATTAAGATGTTATGCATGTCAAAAGAAAAAGTCAATCAATGACTAAAAGAGATTAAAGAGAGGTTTGTATGATTGTATGACCCACTAAAAGAGAGATGTATGATACAATAATATTAGCTTGTTACCTTATAAAATATAACACAATCAAAAGATACGGTAATTGTGCAGGAACTCAATTGTTGCTTCTAAAATGGTACAAACATAAGCTAACAACCGATTTATGTTTTCATTGAGTTCATCAATTTTCTTTTTAACAAAATAGAAAATGATAGCTCACAACTCCATCACATAAAACTATTAATTTCTAAACAAAAATAAATAAAATTTTCATTTTCTTGTTATAATAGTCAGCAACCATTATTGACCTTGCAAGGTTGAAATGAAAACCACAACATCCTTCTAATGGAATATGACATGGTATGAATGTGATGATAGCACAGCGGAAAAACAAAAATTTTTATCATACATGCCATACAATTCCATGACAAGAATCGAAACATGCAATTTTAGAGTTTTAAACTTACAACTTTAGATGCCTTTAAAACTTGATTTTGATGATGACCAGCAACCAAGAAGGATATGTCCACCTTAGATCTTCACCACCAATGCCAAGGAATAGCCTTTACGCCACTCCCTCTATTCTCACACACACACTTGCAAAGATGGCTTAAAATAAAGAGTGCTAGCTCTATGATTGTGTATTCAGCAATGGGAATGATTTGAAGCCACAAGATCTGATCTTGTTCTTCCTTTAGGTTACTGTTTCAGCCCAAGAACACAAGAGAACAAGAAAGATTTCTTTCCCCTTGAGTATTTCGGCCAAGAGAGAAAAATAGCAAAACGGCATACCTTTTTATCCATTTAATTCATTAATATATATCACTTAATTTAGGTCAAGTGTGAGTGCCGAAAATTAAGTGTTAATTTCAGCCTCCATCACTTCCTAATTAAGAGATATATCTTAATTTAAATTCTATTAGAATTTAAATTCAAATGGCATTAGTCATTTAATCAAAATAAACTTACTTTTTTAAGGTGATAAGTTGCCGAATTCAACTAGTATTTTAGTTTGAATTTTGGCTACTTTAATTCCCTCTCAAGTATTATATTTTGATTAAATACAAATTAGGATTTAATACTCAATTAACTTAATTATACATAGATAATTAATCAATTGAAATTAAACCTAGCACATGCCAACAAATTTCTCTAGTGACCAACTGTTAACAGATTTGCCTAAAACAGTAAGCTGTTTTAGGCAAAAAGACAGTTCAACATACTAGCTATTTTAGGCAAAAAAACTCGTTTCACAGATTTGCCAAATCGTGGCTTAACAGCTGTTTTAGGCAAAATCGCACCTTGACAGTTTTGCCTAAAACAGCTAGCTGTTTTAGGCAAAAAAACTGTTTTTACAGATTTGCCTAAAACAGTGTTTACCCATTTTATGCATTAATTTGACTTTAAATAAAAGTCCAAATTAATTCCCAATACACAATTTAAATATTTTAAGCCCAATGCTTTGTGTGCGATCCTATAGGTCCATTTAATATTGGCAATGAATTAATAAATTAATTCAAAGGCTATTTATATTCTCTAGCAAGATATTATAGCATTCCAAATTAAATGAAAATGCATATGGCATTTAGTGACCTAATGCAATTTTGCATTGTCCCTTACCCATAAATATCAGAATTAATATAAGGCATGGAACCAGTCATCCTTATATATATTAATTCCTTTCTTGATATTCTAGTGACACTGAACTCTCAGATAAATAATGATTACTCATTATTTCATCTCGGTATGGCCATACACTTCTCAGTTCACTAATCAAGTGGCCGATGATATTTTCTCTCTTAATAAGAGGGGTAATCCCTTCACTTCTCTCATGCTCTCTAACATGAATCAATGCATACCCAATCATACCCGTACTTGTCACTCTATTACGAGTACGTTAGGTGTATGTCAAAGTACACAGTAATTCATAAAGAGTTTCATAGAGATTTCAGGTCTAAGAACTCCGATACAAAACTTGCATATGAGAAACACTTATGACTTGTACCATGTAGTGTTCTCATGAGTGGATCTAATCCAGATACCGTGTTATAAACATGTATCTATGATCTCTGATTGACACTCTTGTCCTTATGATCCGTAAGACAGAACTCAACTTATCAGAGAGAGCATACTAGTCTTAATTCATTTGTTATTCCCATAACAATGACTGACTAGGGATATTTAGAATGAAGACTCATTTGTTTCAAGGTCTTACAACCATGTGCCTCACACATGATAACTTAAACTGAAACAACATTCTTGGATAGTTCTATCAATTGATATGCACAGGAATACAATAGATAAAACAAATGCCTCATTTATTAAATTAAATGCTTTATAACAATGTATTGGGGCTAGGGCTTACACTAACAATCTCCCACTAGCACTAGTCCTAATTGGGCATAGCCCTAAGACCGAACGCTCTCAAATGAGCTTCGTGCAGATTTGGACGCAATTGTTTCGTCAAAGGATCTGCTACATTGTCTTCACTTGCTATCTTGCTAACCTTAACGTCCCCACAATCAATGATTTCTCTGATCAGGTGGTACCTCCTGAGTATGTGTTTGGATTTCTGGTGTGACCGGGGCTCCTTGGCCTGTGCTATGGCCCCGTTGTTGTCACAAAAAATTTCTAATGGATCTAGGATGCTTGGGACCATTCCTAATCCAGAAATGAAATTTTTAATCCAAACAGCCTCTTTTGCAGCCTCACTTGCTGCAATATACTCAAATTCAGTAGTTGAGTCGGCAACGGTTTCTTGCTTTGAGCTTCTCCAGCTGACAGCACCACCGTTCAAAACAAAAACAAACCCAGATTGCGATCAAGAATTCTGAGTGCTGGTCTGAAAAGCAGCATCGGCATAACCTTGTATGACGAGCTCTTCTTGACCACCATACACTAAGAAGTGATCCTTAGTCCTTCGCAGGTACTTCAGAATCCCTTTTACAGCTGACCAGTGCTTCTCACCAGGGTCTTGCTGAAACCTACTGGTTATACTTAGTGCATGAGCAACATCCAATCTAGTACATAACATAGCGTACATGATAGATCCAATAGCAGATGCATATAGGATTCTACTCATGTTGTCCCTTTCCTCTTTGGTTTTAGGGCACTGTTCTTTAGTCAAAGGAACTCCCAAAGCCAAAGGTATGTACCCTTTCTTTGAGTCTCCCATACTAAAATGCTTTAGTACTTTGTCTATGTACTTTTCTTGACTTAGTCCCAAGAACCGATTCGATCTATCTCTATAGATTCGAATACCAAGTATTGTCTCGGCTTCACCTAAGTCTTTCATTGAGAAACATTTTCCCAACCATTGCTTAACCTTTTACAATGTTTGAATGTCATTCCCAATGAGAAGGATGTCGTCCACAAATAGGACCAGAAATACTACTATGCTCCCACTAACCTTCTTGTACACACAAGGCTCATCTTCGTTCTTGATGAAATCAAATTCTTTGACTGCCTCATCAAAACAAAGATTCCAACTTCGGGATGCTTGTTTTAATCCATAAATGGATTTTTGAAGCTTGCAAACCTTCTTAGGATTCTTGGGATTGACAAAACCTTCAGGCTGTGTCATATACACATCCTCAAGTAAATTTTCGTTAAGGAAAGCAGTTTTGACATCCATTTGCCATATCTTATAATCATGATATGCAGCTATGGCAAGCAAGATCCTAATGGATTTGAGCATAACTACAGGCGAAAAGGTCTCGTCATAGTCTACACCATGAGTTTGTCGAAAACCTTTTGCTACTAGTCTACCTTTGTAGGTCTTATCAGCTTTCAGTTTGAATAGCCACTTGCATTCAATTACCTTAGCACCTTCCGGTGGATCAACCAATGTCCAAACCTGGTTATCGTACATTGATTGCATCTTGGATTTCATGGCTTCAAGCAAATTTTCCAAGTCTGGGCTCTCAATAGCTTCTCGGTAGGTAGTAGGATCCTCACGATCTACTAACTCAATAGTGTCATTGTCAGTGATTAGAAATCCATATCTCTCAATCTCCTGACGTACCCTACCGGACCTTCTAGGTTCTTGTGTAATGGGTTCTTGTTCCACAACTGGTTGTGAACTTGATCCCATTTCCAAACCATCGTCTATAGGAGTTTGTGGTGCTTGAATTTCTCCAAGTTCTACTTTACTCCCACTGTCTTTCTTGAGAAGGAACTCCTTTTCCAAGAAAACAGCCTTGCGAGCAACAAATACTTTGTTCTCGGCTTGTGAGTAAAAGTAGTATCCCTTTGTTTCTTTAGGATACCCCATAAACAAGCAGACACTGGATTTGGACTCTAGTTTGTCAGATGTTAATTTCTTAACATGTGCTTCACAGTCCCAAATCCTGAGAAAAGACATATTGGGTTCTTTCCCAGTCCATACCTCGTATGATGTCTTCTCAACTGCTTTAGTTGGAGTACGGTTTAATAGAAACGCAACAGTTTCTAATGCATAACCCCAAAAAGAGATAGGAAGATTAGCTTGACTCATCATAGATCGAACCATGTCCAACAGAGTTCGATTTCTCCTTTCGGACACACCATTCCATTGAGGTGTTCCAGGAGGAGTGAGCTGTGAAATAATACCACACTCCTTTAGATGACTGTCATACTCTTGGCTTAAGTATTCGCCACCTCGATTTGATCAAATGGCTTTTATACTTTTGCCAAGTTGGTTTTCTACTTCGTTCTTAAACTCTTTGAATTTCTCAAAAGTTTCAGACTTGTACTTCATTAGATAGACATAGCCATATCTACTGAAGTCATCTGTGAATGACACGAAGTAGCTAAAACCACCTCTAGCATGTGTACTTAAAGGTCCACATACATCGGTATGTATTAGTTCCAATAAGCCATTAGTCCTCTCACCTTTTTTATTAAAAGGACTCTTTGTCATTTTTCCATGCAAACATGGCTCGCATGTGTCATAAGACTCTAAGTCAAATGACCCAAGCACTCCAGTTTTGTGGAGTCTTGAAATGCATTTTTCGTTTGCATGTCCTAAACGACAATGCCAAAAGTAAGTAGGGTTCAATTCGTTTGATTTAACCCTTTTTTTATTAATGTTGTATATTGACTCTTTGTTTTGTAAATCAAGGATATAAAGGCCATTTTACAACATGGCATTGCCATAAGAAATGCCTTGGCGACGAATATGAGCATTGCCATTTTTAATAACAAAATCAAATTCATCATTATCCAAACATGAAACTGAAATAATGTTTCTGCTCATAGTAGGCACATAATAACAATTATTCAAAACAATACAAAGTTCAGAAGGTAAAGTGAGGTGATAGTCGCCTATCTCTATGGCAGCAACTCGTGCTCCATTCCCCACACGGAGGTCCACTTCATTCTTCCCAAGTAACCGCCTATTTCTTAGCCCCTACACATTTGAACAAATGTGAGAACCACAACCGGTATCCAATACCCAAGTGGTAGAAATAGAAAGGTTAATTTCAACAACAAAAATACCAGAACTGGACGCCTTGGCTCCATTCTTCTTTTGTTCTTCCTTGAAGAGAGCGCAATTCTTCCTCCAATGCCCTATCTTGTTGCAATGGAAGCAAGTGCTCTCACTCTCTTTGAGTTTTGGCGCCTTGGGCTTGGATTGGGCCTGAGGTGCACTCCCAACTGACTTGGGTTTTCCCTTTCCCTTTCCCTTAGCAGGTCCCTTCTTAATTCCCTTTTGAACCATTAGTACGGGATTGGTCTTTCGAATGTTCTCTTCAGCATTCTTAAGCATCCCATGAAGCTCAGTGACTGACTTGTTCATTGCATGCATGTTATAATTTATCATAAATGGATCATAAGCAGCAGGCAATGATCCTAAGATCAAGTCAGTGGCCAATTCCTTTGGCACTAGTACCTCAAGCTTCTCAAGAGTATCAAGATACCCTTTCATCTTGAGTACATGGGTACTAACAGGAGTACCCTCAGCCATCTTGCAAGAAATTAAGGCCTTTGTTTTCACGAACCTCTCGTGACGAGCTTGCTCTTGGAACATCTCCTTGAGGTGCACCATGATCACATAAGCCTCTTGGTCCATAAATTGCTTTTGCAAGTCAGGCACCATAGTGGCCAGCATCAGACAGGTCACATCATTGGAGTCGCTCTTCTTGGTCTTAAAAGTTTCCTTTTGAACCGCAGAGGCGTTCCTTCCTGGTTCTTCAGGCAAGGGTGCATCCAAAACATACGACTTCTTCTCTTGCTTAAGAACTATTCTTAAGTTTCGAGACCAGTCTATGAAATTGGTGCCATTCAATTTGTCCTTTTCAAGGACCGATCGCAATGAGAAATTGTTGTTTGAAGATGCCATTTTCAATCTACAATAAAATTTAGCAAGATTAAATGAAGTCTTATTTATGATCCCACAAACCGAATTAATATCCCTTTAAATAATTCGCATTAGTGATTTAATGTGGGCCAAGATCCACTTTTCACAACAACTTATTAGTCAAGCTGAGCTTGTACACCTAACAAGTTAAGTTACTTAGGTAGGAAAACTCCAATCATGTCTCGTACATGACTCTTGGATCAAATGGGCTAACATCTTAAGATGTTATAGCACAACCCATTTATTAGTTGCCTAGGTCCGGGCATCCCTTTCCATGTTAAGTCCAACCTACATTCACAACCCATGCCTCACAAAGATAATCGGGCGCATCTAGGACTCCTAGTCTACGTGACCGATGATCTATGCCTTGACATGTTTCGAATTAGGAAGGCAACTTTGTGACTTACTATTTTAGGGATTCATTTTATTATGGCTTACATGGCATACGCTTTGTCATCCATACATAGCATGCATATATATATAATTGCATAAAGTAAAGCGTGACAAACATGGGCCCAAAAACCTACAACTAAGATTCTATACTATTACATAAGAATCTTCGAGTTCGGCTTCTCCACTCCGGTGGGCTTCATCTTGATTTACAAAGTCTTCAAATATATTCTATTCTAAGAAATAAATGAAAACTTTTACAATAAAATATAATGGCTCGCAGGCCATATTTAATTACAAAACTCAGGGCCCATGAATGCACCATGCATATCCATTCATCACACCAAATTAGCAAATAAATATACATAGCATTCATGGATAAAATAATGTCCAATTTTAATTAATTTAGCCAAGCCCATTAATGGAAATTGTGTACTTGAACCTTTAAGAGAAGACCCCATGATGGGCCTGGGCCAAAGCCCAAATGGACTAAATCCTCTTATTGAATAAGTTCTCTTAAAAGCCCAAAACACTAACTAGTTAGATTTGTGCTATAAATCAACTCTAGTATAATTTCCAATTTTGCCATTTTTAATTTTATGTCATACAGCCCATAAACATTAAAAATGCATATAATATGTGCTAACATGAATGAAAAAATATAAAATCATGAAAAACACATATATGGTACATCGCATTCATGCAAAAACAAACAAACAACAAAAACTAGTTGTTTAATGCTTATGTAATGCCATAAAATGCACAAACATTTAAATCAATTTTATGAGTCATTTAATAATCTAAATAATTCCATAAATATTGATTTAATATTCTGTACAAATCTGATCTAAATGTGTTTTTACCATTTTAATCAAAACAAAAAGAACAATGTTGATTAAACATGTAACAAACACAAACTAGTCTTAGTTTTAAGTGATTTTAAAATTAATCAATTAAATTGTCATGGACCAGAATTAAAACCAAATTTAAAATATGTCCAGACCTGATAATTAATCTTTAAATATCACTTACAAACATTCCAAAATCGTTTTTACATTTAATCTTGAAAACTAGTTGTTAAAAATAGCAATTTACATGCCAACTAGCACCTAGTTTCATAATTAACATGTACCATCAGGTATAAATAATGAAATCCGACCATTACCAGCCTTAATAACATCTTAGGACAGTATATTAACATGTCATATTAATTATAATACCTATCTAATCAATTAAAATCGTTTTTTAACCAAAACAATGCAAAAAAACTCAAAACAGAAAATTTCAGATTTGCATGTTTTCATAATGACGATTTTAATTAATTTTTTTTATGCATATAAAGCACTAAAATAAGCATGTTTAGGCTCTGATACCACTGATGGAATATGACATGGTATGAATGTGATGATAGCACAGCGGAAAAACAAAAATTTTTATCATACATGCCATACAATTCCATGACAAGAAAACATGCAATTTTAGAGTTTTAAACTTACAACTTTAGATGCCTTTAAAACTTGATTTTGATGATGACCAGCAACCAAGAAGGATATGTCCACCTTAGATCTTCACCACCAATGCCAAGGAACAGCCTTTACGCCACTTCCTCTATTCTCACACACACACTTGCAAAGATGGCTTAAAATCAAGAGTGCTAGCTCTATGATTGTGTATTCGGCAATGGGAATGATTTGAAGCCACAAGATCTGATCTTGTTCTTCCTTTAGGTTACTGTTTCAGCCCAAGAACACAAGAGAACAAGAAATATTTCTTTCCCCTTGAGTATTTCGGCCAAGAGAGAAAAATAGCAAAACGGCATACCTTTTTATCCATTTAATTCATTAATATATATCACTTAATTTAGGTCAAGTGTGAGTGCCGAAAATTAAGTGTTAATTTCAGCCTCCATCAATTCATAATTAAGAGATATATCTTAATTTAAATTCTATTAGAATTTAAATTCAAATGGCATTAGTCATTTAATCAAAACAAACTTACTTTTTTAAGCTGATAAGTTGCCGAATTCAACTAGTATTTTAGTTTGAATTTCGGCTACTTTAATTCCCTCTCAAGTATTATATTTTGATTAAATACAAATTAGGATTTAATACTCAATTAACTTAATTATACATAGATAATTAATCAATTGAAATTAAACCTAGCACATGCCAACAAATTTCTCTCGTGACCAACTGTTAACAGATTTGCCTAAAACAACAAGCTGTTTTAGGCAAAAAGATAGTTCAACATATTTGCCGTTGTTTTAGGCAAAAAAACTCATTTCACAGATTTGCCTAAAACAGCTAGCTATTTTAGGCAAAATCGTGGCTTAACAGATTTGCCTAAAACAGCTAGGCAAAATCGCACCTTGACAGTTTTGCCTAAAACAGCTAGTTGTTTTAGGCAAAAAAACTGTTTTTACAGATTTGCCTAAAACAGTGTTTACCCATTTTATGCATTAATTTGACTTTAAATAAAAGTCCAAATTAATTCCCAATACACAATTTAAATATTTTATGCCCAATGCTTTGTGTGCGATCCTATAGGTCCATTTAATGTTGGCAATGAATTAATAAATTAATTCAAAGGCTATATATATTCTCTAGCAAGATATTATAGCATTCCAAAGTAAATGAAAATGCATATGGCATTTAGTGACCTAATGCAATTTTGCATAGTCCCTTACCCATAAATATCAGAATTAATATAAGGCATGGAACAAGTCATCCTTATATATATTAATTCCTTTCTTGATATTCCAGTGACACTGAACTCTCAGATAAATAATGATTACTCATTATTTCATCTCGGTATGGCCATACACTTCTCAGTTCACTGATCAAGTGGCCGATGATATTTTCTCTCTTAATAAGAGTGGTAATCCCTTCACTTCTCTCATGCTCTCTAACATGAATCAATGCATACCCAATCATACCCGTACTTGTCACTCTGTTACGAGTACGTTAGGTGTATGTCAAAGTACACAGTAATTCATAAAGAGTTTCATAGAGATTTCAGGTCTAAGAACTCCGATACAAAACTTGCATATGAGAAACACTTATGACTTGTACCATGTAGTGTTCTCATGAGTGGATCTAATCCAGATACCGTGTTCTAAACATGTATCTATGATCTCTGATTGACACTCTTGTCCTTATGATCCGTAAGACAGAACTCAACTTATCAGAGAGAGCATACTAGTCTTAATTCATTTGTTATTCCCATAACAATGACTGACTAGGGATATTTAGAATGAAGTCTCATTTGTTTCAAGGTCTTACAACCATGTGCCTCACCCATGATAACTTAAACTGAAACAACATTCTTGGATAGTTCTATCAATTGATATGCACAGGAATACAATAGATAAAACAAATGCCTCATTTATTAAATTAAATGCTTTATAACAATGTATTGGGGCTAGGGCTTACACTAACACCTTCTCTTCCAGTGTCATATCAAACAAACCCTCCTTTTTTAAACTTTTAGAAATAGAAGTTCTAAAAGTTTTTAGAAATCACTACTCTTAACTTTCTGATTTTGCAATTTAGTTTGTGACATGTACTTATCTTTTCTTTTTCCACCATCAGATTCTTAATAATTAAAGTTTTTAATATCACAAATGAAACATATACTTGAACTTGTTAAACATTAGAGAGAAATACAGATACTTTGAAACCATAAAAACCAGGAAAGGATCTAAAAAACTGAGTAGAACAGGGAGAAGAAGAGAATATAAACCAAATGAAAATAATCGGACCAAAATATAATAGTAAAGAGAAGAGTAGAAAGATACTAACCATCATTGCAGCTTTGTAGGAAGAATCGAAGAAGGGGAGAGAAAGGAAGAAGAGGTGGCTGGCTGCGTAGTTAGGGTTCGGGATTTCGATAAGAATTTATGATTTAGTATTAAACACACATACACACACACACACAAAATGAACAAAATAGTGAGTTTTAATAATTTTGATTGATTGGTTATTTCAATTTTCCAATTTTAAAAATCGAACCAAATTGAATTAACTAAAATATTATATAAGTTCAAAACTAGACAAACTAAAATAATCGAAACAAATATACCAAAATCCATTTGGTTCCAGTTCGATTTTACACAGGCTTACCTATTAATTTCACCATCATTGCTAAAACAAAATTTTTCCAAGATGCAGAACAATTATTCCATAAGAGCACAAAAGAGAAAAGGTCTCCTGAAATTTTTACTTCAATTATGAAAGCTTAGACAAATTTTTTGAGAGTTTTAAGTTGTTCTCCTTTCTAAAGTAAGTATCCCACACTTAAGTATTACCATCACTGTTAGCTTTTTGAACTAGATTTTTTTTTTGTTAACAACTAGCTAAATTACTTATAAAATGATAAATAGGGACTTTCAATAATTTCAACTAAAATGGAACAACACTCTGAATCTTTGTAAAAAACTAACTTGGTAACATGGCTATAAAATCATGCTATCCAAACCTATTAAGCGTCAAAATTACACTCCTAATATTTATCCTCCACCTTCAATACTCTAACAACAACACAAGCACTCCTAAATATCAATTCACAATCCATCATCACAAAATATATCACATAACCATAATCTAAGTATCCATACTAATTTGCAAAACTATATGTTCACTAATGTTCCATATCTATTACATATTAAATGTCAAGTTCCAAATGATTAATACATTATACACATACATTTTTATACTCTATTCTCGGTGTACATGTACATGTCATTTGAATTCCTTCTCCATTGCCTGTCCCTAAGTGTAGTCAAACAAAATCACACACTAAGCAAAGTTTGACATCTTTATGTGCATAATTTACCATTTGTCCTTATTTTCTTATATAATTATATTTTTACCCTTAGTGGTGCTCGATGGGAACCCTCAAATAGGATATGCAGGATGAGGATTCCAGTGGTCCTAAATAGGCTAGAGAAACCACTTAGCGTGATTTTACTACTCTATGATGTAGGAAGGTAACCACTTGGTGTGATCAAATGCCTCCAAATGTGTTGAGGGATCACTTGGGGTGATCAACTCATCAACTATGAATCTAATGTGTGTTGAGGGATCACTTGGGGTGATCAACTCCTCAATAGTGCATCTATTGTGTGTTGATGGATCACTTGGGTTGATCAACTCCTTAACGGTGCATCTAATGTGTGTTGAGGGATCACTTGGGGTGATCAACTCCTCAACGATGCATCTAATGTGTGTTGAGGGATCACTTGGGGTTATCACCTCCTCAATTGTGAATCTAATATGTGCATCAATCCAAATCAATTCATTATTCTATTGCAGTATTTGTCCTTATAGCTAGCCATTACATTCTAAAATCTCGAATTACTCACTATATACTAGGGGCAAATGAATTACTTATCTCATTTATACTCTTCACATAATTTGACATAAATTTTACATTATGTAACACATACACTTGTGTAATTGCCATTCATTTACATTCATCAATCATAATATTATTATTTATTGACAAATAAATGTCATAATAAATGAATATATTGTGGCGAAATACAATTTAGTCGCCAATACAATCAATTTGTGACAATAATAATATTCCATTACAATTTTTTTGCGATATTAATTTACGACAAATAAAGTATATCATAAAAAATAATTTTATTTATGACAAAGAAATGCGTCACAAAAAAAATGAATATATTGTGATGATGTATAAGTTTGTTACTAATATAATCAGTTTGTGAAGGTAATAATATTTTGTCACCATCGACTGTAATAAAAATATGTGACAACTAAATTACATCATACAGGATATTGTTGGTTATAGCATTAATATCACACCCTCACCATGATGGAATGTGACATGGTATGAATGTGACGATAGTACAGCGGAAAAACAAAAATTTTTATCATACATGCCATACAATTCCATGACAAGAATCGAAACATGCAATTTTAGAGTTTTAAACTTACAACTTTAGATGCCTTTAAAACTTGATTTTGATGATGACCAGCAACCAAGAAGGATATGTCCACCTTAGATCTTCACCACCAATGCCAAGGAACAGCCTTTACGCCACTCCCTCTATTCTCACACACACACTTGCAAAGATGGCTTAAAATCAAGAGTGCTAGCTCTATGATTGTGTATTCGGCAATTGGAATGATTTGAAGCAACAAGATCTGATCTTGTTCTTCCATTAGATTACTGTTTCAGCCTGAGAACATAAGAGAACAAGAAAGATTTCTTTCCCCTTGAATATTTCGGCCAAGAGAGAAAAATAGCAAAACGGCATACCCATTTATTCATTTAATTCATTAATATATATCACTTAATTTAGGTCAAGTGTGAGTGCCGAAAATTAAGTGTTAATTTCAACCTCCATCACTTCCTAATTAAGAGATATATCTTAATTTAAATTCTATTAGAATTTAAATTCAAATGGCATTAGTCATTTAATCAAAACAAACTTACTTTTTTTTTAAGGTGATAAGTTGCCGAATTCAACTAGTATTTTAGTTTGAATTTTGGCTACTTTAATTCCCTCTCAAGTATTAAATTTTGATTAAATACAAATTAGGATTTAATACTCAATTAACTTAATTATACATAGATAATTAATCAATTGAAATTAAACCTAGCACATGCCAACAAATTTATCTCGTGACCAACTGTTAACAGATTTGCCTAAAACAGCAAGCTCTTTTAGGCAAAAAGACAGTTCAACATATTTGCCTAAAACAGCAAAATCGTGGCTTAACAGATTTGCCTAAAATAGCTAGCTATTTTAGGTAAAATCGCACCTTGACAGTTTGCAAAAAAACTATTTTTACAGATTTGCCTAAAACAGCAAAAATCTGTTTACCCATTTTATGCATTAATTTGACTTTAAATAAAAGTCAAAATTAATTCCCAATACACAATTTAAATATTTTAAGCCCAATGCTTTGTGTGCGATCCTATAGATCCATTTAATGTTGACAATGAATTAATAAATTAATTCAAAGGCTATATATATTCTCTAGCAAGATATTATAGCATTCCAAATTAAATGAAAATGTATATGGCATTTAGTGACCTAATGCAATTTTGCATAGTCCCTTACCCATAAATATCAGAATTAATATAAGGCATGGAACCAGTCATCCTTATATATATTAATTCCTTTCTTGATATTCCAGTGATACTGAACTCTCAGTTAAATAATAATCACTCATTATTTCATCTCGATATGGCCATACACTTCTCAGTTCACTGATCAAGTGGCCGATGATATTTTCTCTCTTAATAAGAGGGGTAATCCCTTCACTTCTCTCATACTCTCTAACATGAATCAATGCATACCTAATCATACCCGTACTTGTCACTCCGTTACGAGTACGTTAGGTGTATGTCAAAGTACACAGTAATTCATAAAGAGTTTCATAAAGATTTCAGGTCTAAGAACTCCGATACAAAACTTGCATATGAGAAACACTTATGACTTGTACCATGTAGTGTTCTCATGAGTGGATCTAATCCAGATACCGTGTTCTAAACATGTATCTATGATCTTTGATTGACACTCTTGTCCTTATGATCCGTAAGACAGAACTCAACTTATCAGAGAGAGCATACTAGTCTTAATTCATTTGTTATTCCCATAACAATGACTGACTAGGGATATTTAGAATGAAGTCTCATTTGTTTCAAGGTCTCACAACCATGTGCCTCACACATGATAACTTAAACTGAAACAACATTCTTGGATAGTTCTATCAATTGATATGCACAGGAATACAATAGATAAAACAAATGCCTTATTTATTAAATTAAATGCTTTATAACAATGTATTGGGGCTAGGGCTTACACTAACAATCTCCCACTAGCACTAGTCCCAATTAGGCATAGCCCTAAGACCGAACGCTCTCAAATGAGCTTCGTACAGATTTGGACTCAATTGTTTCGTCAAAGGATCTGCTACATTATCTTCACTTGCTATCTTGCTAACCTTAACGTTCCCACGATCAATGATTTCTCTGATCAGGTGGTACCTCCTGAGTATGTGTTTAGATTTCTGGTGTGACCGGGGCTCCTTGGCCTGTGCTATGGCCCCGTTGTTGTCACAGAAAATTTCTAATGGATCTAGGATGCTTGGGACCACTCCTAATCCAGAAATGAAATTTTTAATACAAACAGCCTCTTTTGCAAGCCTCACTTGCTGCAATATACTCAAATTCAGTAGTTGAGTCGGCAACGGTTTCTTGCTTTGAGCTTCTCCAGCTGACAGCACCACCGTTCAAAACAAAAACAAACCCAGATTGCGATCGAGAATCCTGAGTGCTGGTCTGAAAAGCAGCATTGGCATAACCTTGTATGACGAGCTCTTCTTGACCACCATACAATAAGAAGTGATCCTTAGTCCTTCACAGGTACTTCAGAATCCCTTTTACAGCTAACCAGTGCTTCTCACCAGGGTCTTGCTAAAACCTACTGGTTATACTCAGTGCATGAGCAACATCCAATCTAGTACATAACATAGCGTACATGATAGATCCAATAGCAGATGCATATGGGATTCTACTCATGTTGTCCCTTTCCTCTTTGGTTTTAGGGCACTGTTCTTTAGTCAAAGGAACTCCCAAAGCCAAAGGTATGTACCCTTTCTTTGAGTCTCCCATACTAAAATGCTTTAGTACTTTGTCTATGTACTTTTCTTGACTTAGTCCCAAGAGCCGATTCGATCTATCTCTATAGATTCGAATACCAAGTATTGTCTCGGCTTCACCTAAGTCATTCATTGAGAAACATTTTCCCAACCATTGCTTAACCTTTTACAATGTTTGAATGTCATTCCCAATGAGAAGGATGTCGTCCACATATAGGACCAGAAATACTACTATGCTCCCACTAACCTTCTTGTACACACAAGGCTCATCTTCGTTCTTGATGAAGTCAAATTCTTTGACTGCCTCATCAAAATGAAGATTCCAACTTCGGGATGCTTGCTTTAATCCATAAATGGATTTTTAAAGCTTGCAAACCTTCTTAGGATGCTTGGGATTGACAAAACCTTCAGGCTGTGTCATATACACATCCTCAAGTAAATTTCCGTTAAGGAAAGCAGTTTTGACATCCATTTGCCATAGCTCATAATCATGATATGCAGCTATGGCAAGCAAGATCCTAATGGATTTGAGCATGACTACAGGCGAAAAGGTCTCGTCATAGTCTACACCATGAGTTTGTCGAAAACCTTTTGCTACTAGTCTACCTTTGTAGGTCTTATCAGCTTTGAGTTTGAATAGCCACTTGCATTCGATTACCTTAGCACCTTCTGGTGGATCAACCAATGTCCAAACCTGGTTATCGTACATTGATTGCATCTCGGATTTCATGGCTTCAAGCCAATTTTCAGAGTCTAGGCTCTCAATAGTTTCTCGGTAGGTAGTAGGATCCTCACGATCTACTAACTCAATAGTGTCACTATCAGTGATTAGAAATCCATATCTCTCAATCCCTGACGTACCCTACCGGACCCTCTAGGTTCTTGTGTAATGGGTTCTTGTTCCACAACTGGTTGTGAACTTGATCCCATTTCCAAACCATCCTCTATAGGAGTTTGTGGCGCTTGAATTTCTCCAAGTTCTACTTTACTCCCACTGTCTTTCTTGAGAAGGAACTCCTTTTCCAAGAAAACAGCCTTGCGAGCAACAAATACTTTGTTCTCGGCTTGTGAGTAAAAGTAGTATCCCTTTATTTCTTTAGGATACCCCACAAACAAGCAGACACTGGATTTGGACTCTAGTTTGTCAGATGTTAATTTCTTAACATGTGCTTCACAGCCCCAAATCCTCAGAAAAGACATATTGGGTTCTTTCCCAGTCCATACCTTGTATGGTGTCTTCTCAACTGCTTTAGTTGGAGTACAGTTCAATAGAAACGCAGCAGTTTCTAATGCATAACCCCAAAAAGAGATAGGAAGATTAGCTTGACTCATCATAGATCGAACCATGTCCAATAGAGTTCGATTTCTCCTTTCGGACACACCATTCCATTGAGGTGTTCCAGGAGGAGTGAGCTGTGAAATAATACCACACTCCTTTAGATGACTGTCAAACTCTTGGCTTAAGTATTTGCCACCTCGATCAGATCGAATGGCTTTTATACTTTTGCCAAGTTGGTTTTCTACTTCGTTCTTAAACTCTTTGAATTTCTCAAAAGTTTCAAACTTGTACTTCATTAGATAGACATAGCCATATCTACCGAAGTCATCTGTGAATGACACGAAGTAGCTAAAATCACCTCTAGTATGTGTACTTAAAGGTCCACATACATCGGTATGTATTACTTCCAATAAGCACTTAGTCCTCTCACCTTTTTTATTAAAAGAACTCTTTGTCATTTTTCCATGCAAACATGGCTCGCATGTGTCATAAGACTCTAAGTCGAATGACCCAAGCACTCCAGTTTTGTGGAGTTTTGAAATGCGTTTTTCGTTTGCATGTCCTAAACGACAATACCGAAAGTAAGTAGGGTTCAATTCGTTTGATTTAATCCTCTTTGTATTAATGTTGTATATTGACTCTTTGTTTTGTAAATCAAGGATATAAAGGCCATTTTACAACATGGCATTGCCATAAGAAATGCCTTGGCGACGAATATGAGCATTGCCATTTTTAATAACAAAATCAAATTCATCATTATCCAAACATGAAACTGAAATAATGTTTTTGTTCGTAGCAGGCACATAATAACAATTATTCAAAACAATACAAAGTCCGGAAGGTAAAGTGAGGTGATAGTCGCCTATCTCCATGGCAGCAACTCGTGCTCCATTCCCCACACGGAGGTCCACTTCATTCTTCCCAAGTAACCGCCTATTTCTTAGCCCCTGCACATTTGAACAAATGTGAGAAACACAACCGGTATCCAATACCCAAGTGGTAGAAATAGAAAGGTTAATTTCAACAACAAAAATACCAGAACTGGATGCCTTGGCTCCATTCTTCTTTTGTTCTTCCTTGAAGAGAGCGCAATTCTTCCTCTAATGCCCTATCTTGTTGCAATGGAAGCAAGTGCTCTCACACTCTTTGAGTTTTGGCGTCTTGGGCTTGGATTGGGCCTGAGGTGCACTCCAAACTGACTTGGGTTTTCCCTTTCCCTTAGCAGGTCCCTTCTTAATTCCCTTTTGAACCATTAGTACGGGATTGGTCTTTCGAATGTTCTTTTCAGCATTCTTAAGCATCCCATAAAGCTCAATGACTGACTTATTCATTGCATGCATGTTATAATTCATCACAAATGGATCATAAGCAGCAGGCAATGATCCTAAGATCAAGTCAGTGGCCAATTCCTTTGGCACTAGTACCTCAAGCTTCTTAAGAGTATCAAGATACCCTTTCATCTTGAGTACATGGGTACTAACAGGAGTACCCTCAGCCATCTTGCAAGAAATTAAGGACTTTGTTGTCAAGAACCTCTCGTGACGAGCTTGCTCTTGGAACATCTCCTTGAGGTGCACCATGGTCGCATAAGCCTCTTGGTCCATAAATTGCTTTTGCAAGTCAGGCACCATAGTGGCCAGCATCAGACAGGTCACATCATTGGAGTCGCTCTTTTTGGTCTCAAAAGTTTCCTTTTGAACCGCAGAGGCGTTCCTTCCTGGTTCTTTAGGCAAGGGTGCATCCAAAACATACGACTTCTTCTCTTGCTTAAGAACTATTCTTAAGTTTCGAGACCAGTCTATGAAATTGGTGCCATTCAATTTGTCCTTTTCAAGGACCGATCGCAATGAGAAATTGTTGTTTGAAGATGCCATTTTCAATCTACAATAAAATTTAGCAATATTAAATGAGGTCTTATTTATGATCCCACAAACCGAATTAATATCCCTTTAAATAATTCGCGTTAGTGATTGAATGTGGGCCAAGATCCACTTTTCACAACAACTTATTAGTCAAGCTAAGCTTGTACACCTAATAAGTTAAGTTACTTAGGTAGGAAAACTCCAATCATGTCTCGTACATGACTCTTGGATCAAATGGGCTAACATCTTAAGATGTTATAGCACAACCCATTTATTAGTTGTCTAGGTCCGGGCATCCCTTTCCATGTTAAGTCCAACCTACATTCACAACCCATGCCTCACAAAGATAATCGGGCGCATCTAGGACTCCTAGTCTACGTGACCCATGATCGATGCCTTGACATGTTTCGAATTAGGAAGGCAACTTTGTGACTTACTATTTTAGGGATTCATTTTATTACGGCTTACATGGCATACGCTTTGTCATCCATACATAGCATGCATATATATATAATTGCATAAAGTAAAGCGTGACAAACATGGGCCCAAAAACCTACAACTAAGATTCTATACTATTACATAAGAATCTTCGAGTTCGGCTTCTCCACTCCGGTGGGCTTCGTCTTGATTTACAAAGTCTTCAAATATATTCTATTCTAAGAAATAAATGAAAAACTTTTACAATAAAATATAATTGCTCGCAGGCCATATTTAATTACAAAACCCAGGGCCCATGAATGCACCATGCATATCCATTCATCACACCAAATTAGCAAATAAATATACATAGCATTCATAGATAAAACAAAGTCCAATTTTAATTAATTTAGCCGAGCCCATTAATGGAAATTGTGTACTTGAACCTTTAAGAGAAGACCCCATGATGGGCCTGGGCCAAAGCCTGAATGGACTAAATCCTCTTATTGAATATGTTCTCTTAAAAGCCCAAAACACTAACTAGTTAGATTTGTGCTATAAATCAACTCTAGTATAATTTCCAATTTTGCCATTTTTAATTTTATGTCATACAGCCCATAAACATTAAAAATGCATATAATATGTGCTAACATGAATTAAAAATATAAAATCATGAAAAACACATATATGGTACACGACATTCATGCAAAAACAAACAAACAACAAAAACTAGTTGTTTAATGCTTATGTAATGCCATAAAATGCACAAACATTTAAATCAATTTTATGAGTCATTTAATAATCTAAATAAGTCCATAAATATTGATTTAATATTCTGTACAAATCTGATCTAAATGTGTTTTTACCATTTTAATCAAAAAAAAACAAACAATGTTGATTAAACATGTAACAAATACAAACTAGTCTTAGTTTTAAGTGATTTTAAAATTAATCAATTAAATTGTCATGGACCAGAATTAAAACCAAATTTAAAATATGTCCAGACCTGATAATTAATCTTTAAATATCACTTACAAACATTCCAAAATCATTTTTACATTTAATCTTGAAAACTAGTTGTTAAAAAAGCAATTTACATGCCAACTAGCACCTAGTTTCATAATTAACATGTACCATCAGGTATAAATAATTAAATCCGACCATTATCAGCCCTAATAACATCTTAGGACAGTATATTAACATGTAATATTAATTATAATACCTATATAATCAATTAAAATTTTTTTTACACCAAAACAATGCAAAAAACTCAAAACAGAAAATTTCAGATTTGCATGTTTTCATAATGACGATTTTTAATTAATTTTTTCATGCGTCTACAGCACTAAATTAAGCTTGTTTAGGCTCTGATGCCACTGATGGAATGTGACATGGTATGAATGTGATGATAGCACAGCAGAAAAACAAAAATTTTTATCATACATGCCATATAATTCCATGACAAGAATCGAAACATGCAATTTTAGAGTTTTAAACTTACAACTTTAGATGCCTTTAAAACTTGATTTTGATGATGACCAGCAACCAAGAAGGATATGTCCACCTTAGATCTTCTCCACCAATGCCAAGGAACAGCCTTTACGCCACTCCCTCTATTCTCACACACACACTTGCAAAGATGGCTTAAAATCAAGAGTGCTAGCTCTATGATTGTGTATTCGGCAATTGGAATGATTTGAAGCCACAAGATCTGATCTTATTCTTCCTTTAGGTTACTGTTTCAGCCCGAGAACACAAGAGAACAAGAAAGATTTCTTTCCCCTTGAGTATTTAGGCCAAGAGAGAAAAATAGCAAAACGGCATACCCATTTATTCATTTAATTCATTAATATATATCACTTAATTTAGGTCAAGTGTGAGTGCCGAAAATTAAGTGTTAATTTCAACCTCCATCACTTCCTAATTAAGAGATATATCTTAATTTAAATTCTATTAGAATTTAAATTCAAATGGCATTAGTCATTTAATCAAAACAAACTTACTTTTTTTTTAAGGTGATAAGTTGCCGAATTCAACTAGTATGTTAGTTTGAATTTTGGCTACTTTAATTCCCTCTCAAGTATTATATTTTGATTAAATACAAATTAGGATTTAATACTCAATTAACTTAATTATACATAGATAATTAATCAATTGAAATTAAACCTAGCACATGCCAACAAATTTCTCTCGTGACCAACTGTTAACAGATTTGCCTAAAACAGCAAGCTGTTTTAGGCAAAAAGACAGTTCAACATATTTGCCTAAAACAGCAAAATCGTGGCTTAACAGATTTGCCTAAAACAGCTAGCTGTTTTAGGTAAAATCGCACCTTGACAGTTTTGCCTAAAACAGCTAGCTGTTTTAGGCAAAAATCTGTTTACCCATTTTATGCATTAATTTGACTTTAAATAAAAGTCAAAATTAATTTCCAATACATAATTTAAATATTTTAAGCCCAATGCTTTGTGTGCGATCCTATAGGTCCATTTAATGTTGGCAATGAATTAATAAATTAATTCAAAGGCTATATATATTCTCTAGCAAGATATTATAGCATTCCAAATTAAATGAAAATGCATATGGCATTTAGTGACCTAATGCAATTTTGCATAGTCCCTTACCCATAAATATCAGAATTAATATAAGGCATGGAACCAGTCATCCTTATATATATTAATTCCTTTCTTGATATTCCAGTGACACTGAACTCTCAGATAAATAATGATTACTCATTATTTCATCTCGATATGGCCATACACTTCTCAGTTCAATGATCAAGTGGCCGATGATATTTTCTCTCTTAATAAGAGGGGTAATCCCTTCACTTCTCTCATGCTCTCTAACATGAATCAATGCATACCCAATCATACCCATACTTGTCACTCTGTTACGAGTACGTTAGGTGTATGTCAAAGTACACAGTAATTCATAAAGAGTTTCATAGAGATTTCAGGTCTAAGAACTCCGATACAAAACTTGCATATGAGAAATACTTATGACTTGTACCATGTAGTGTTCTCATGAGTGGATCTAATCCAGATACCATGTTCTAAACATGTATCTATGATCTCTGATTGACACTCTTGTCCTTATGATCCGTAAGACAGAACTCAACTTATCAGAGAGAGCATACTAGTCTTAATTCATTTGTTATTCCCATAACAATGACTGACTAGGGATATTTAGAATGAAGTCTCATTTGTTTCAAGGTCTTACAACCATGTGCCTCACACATGATAACTTAAACTGAAACAACATTCTTGGATAGTTCTATCAATTGATATGCACATGAATACAATAGATAAAACAAATGCCTCATTTATTAAATTAAATGCTTTATAACAATGTATTGGGGCTAGGGCTTACACTAACACACCACCCACCACCATTCTCATATTTTTATTATTTTTTAATTCTTTCTCAATAGAATATATATTAATATCATTGTATTGAATTTGAAATTATAAAAATTACTATAATCATAAAAATTAAGGCATAATAGAAAATAGCAGTATTCAACAATGGTTTGGAAGAATTACAAAAGACTTGTAATTAATCTAGATGGTATATTTTGTAAGATTACACTTTCTTTTTATATAGATTGAGTAAATTTATTGTAATTTTTAAATTAAAAAAATTAGACTAGTCATTCAAAATAAATCTTCTGACTTTTACTTTTTATTTATATTAAATATCAAATTTATATTTGTCTAATTTGACTGCTATAATTTCAACATCTTAAAATTAAATTCATTAAACTTAAATTGACCAAAGTACATATATATATATATGTGTGTGTGTGTGTGTGTGTGTGTATTTAATTTTACATGGTTGAAATCAAAGCATTAAAAGGCTAAGATTTCTAAGCTGATCATCTCAAAATAAGCAGAAAAATTATTGGGTAAATAATTAGTATATAAGTTATGTAATGCAATTAGTGTGCTTTTAAGACTTACATAAACTTTGTTTTCTTTTAATTCCTTGTGATAAACTATAATGATAGAAAAGTGAAACCATTGTAATGAGCACGATATTTAAAAGACTGGAGATGAAATTGTTCAAGAAGTCATTAGCCATGGTTTTGGTTATATAAAAAGGTCTTAGATATGCTCTTAAACCTCCTTTAAGAAGCTAAAAATGATATTATTTAAGAAGGCCTTGGCCATGTTTAATAATTTTACTTTATAATGAAATTATATGGAAATTTTGTTCTTTTACTAATTTCGATAAAATTCACATTTAATCTCACAGTAAGAAAAGTGGTTTTAGGGACCATATTTTAGTGACCAAATGAATTTATGGTCCCTATAAGTAATTAGCTGGGACCAATTTTTCATATGGTTCATAATTCTCAAACCATCTATATTAATGGGGAAAAGATTTTATCAGATTCTTGTAAATTAAGAAATTCAGTCCCTAATAGTAAAGAATAGCGAGACAAAATCGAGCTTTAGGATAAATAACTAAAAATTTATTAAAAAAAATTGGCTTCTATTAAAAACAAAAACTTAGCCTTTCCTCTTTCAAAAACCCAAACACTATCTCATCTAAACTTAGTCAATTTCTGATATACAACAAATTTCTAGAAGAACAACATGTAATCCCTTTGTTCCTCTTATAAATTGTGAAGGGAAATAGTGACACTGGTTGCGCCACCAGTCTCTTGCTATTCCATTTGCTAAAGAAGGCACCGTTGTTTCAGCCAGCAATATTTCTGCCACTATTTGTTTTCTTTCTTATTTTCCTATTTTATTCTAATAAATGCACACAATAGAGCAAATAAAAAAAGAAACAAAGAGAGACCTCAAAGAAAAAGCTGAGATAGATTTACAGGTAATAATACTTCTTCTACTCTCTAAACCTCCAAAATCGATACTTATACTTCAATTTCAGCTTAATTATTTTTCTATTCCTTCTCTATTTTATTGCTTGATTCTTTTTTTAAATTTTTTCCCTATCTTCACTCTTATTTTTTTGATATGGATCAAAGATCTGGATCATTTTTAACTTAGTGGGTTTTGTGAATTTTTCATATGCCATTTATATTTCTTTAAACTTTGGACATTATAGAGCAGTAGTAAATTATATATTTTGAAAGTACAGTATGATCTTGACTCTTATAATTTCATTATTTGCTTTATCATTCCCTTCAATTGTTTTTCTAAATCACCAGCTACCATCATTGCATGATCATAATGCTCTACTTTACTACAATTTTTTAAGTTAATTTATAAGTCATCTCATTTTCCTGCCTTGTTTGTTCTCATATACTTTTTAGGGTATTAGTTCAGATATTATTTTATTCATATAATTCTCTTTCTCTGCCTAGCTTTTGCAATAATAGATTTGTGGAAAGCAATGCTTTACAGCACCTGTTGAGGGTAATGACACAATTTTTCTTAGTAATATTGACAAGAATTGGAAAAATGAGGATGTAAGGTTTTCCACTGCTATCAGTTTATTTTCTGTTAAGTTTGAATTGTGTGTTTCAAAATGTTAAATATGTCTAGGTAGGTCATTAACCTAGTGTAAGAATTTGGAATGGAGAAAATAGATAAAATCACAGTAATAATTGATCCTTCTTACATTGGATGAAGAAAAAATTAGAAGTTACTTTATAAAAATTGAAGAAATTAAAAATGTCGTTCTTTCCTAAAATTTGTGTTCTACAAAGAGAAAAGATTTTGCCTTTATTAATTTTACAACCCGTGAAGCTGCTCTTACATGCATAGAATCATTCAATCATGAAATAGTATGTAAGGACCACACTAGTCCACCCAAAACTCATCATCCTATAAGCTCTTTTACATACAATAAACTATTCCATATTATAGCTTTGTTGGTTAATACTGTTGTATATACATGCATACCTCAATATACGATGAGAAATTTATAATACATTACACTAAATACTCTATATAATCAATTAAATTGTTCCTTTTATTATTGTTCTTTTAATACAATATGATAAATACAAAGAAACATAAATTACACTTAATAATTAACTCTCTCCTATCTCTAGAGTTGGCTTTACAATAGCAGATCTTGTCCCAACAAAAAACATCTTGACTTCAAGTACCTATACGGATAAACACCAGTGCTAAGCTATAAAGCTTAATAGGGAACAATACATATATAAACAACCACTCACAGTGATTGTTTCCAAGCACACAATAAATATTATTAATATCAAGATATTATAATCAACGTGCAAGAATCACATTATAATTTACATATTATATTTAATCTTATATCATTACGGTATAAGGATAGATCATAAAAGACTAATCAAGTCTTTATCAATTTAACACATATACTATTCATTTCATATTGTAAAATACCTACTAAAGTCATATGGGTATGGATAACGGGTGTTGTAAATACCTGTAGGTATCAAATATATAAATACCCGAAGGTATTGTTCCTGTGGATACCCGAAGGTATCAAACATGTGGACCGAACTAGGGTCAAGCCTGTGGTCCAAAACGGGGACAAATATAGACCCAAAAGGGGACAAACCTGTAGCAGCTGCGACTGTAACCCTATAGGTATGCCTATCCATCCACAACCAAGTTTTATGTGTTGTGAATTATCAGTTACATGCATCTCATACATAAGCGAAATTTAAAATTTGTTAACCAATAGATCTGATCTTGCCATGAATTTACAATATATACATTAATGAGAATAAGAAAAATCACCTTTGATTTTTGTTGAACTGTTGATTTTCCTTCTCATCGGGTTGTCGCAAACCACAGTGTCCAAAATTGAACACCTCCAATTAGTAATCCATACTAGAGAAGGATTGAATGAACCAACAATAGAGGAATACAAGGCTAGACAAAATCCCTTGATACTAGCAAAGGGGAAGTGGCGGCTAGGTTTAAAGAATGAGAGAAAATCTTTTTCTCTTAATTATTCACTTAACCCTAAAATCCCATCACTTGGATATTTATAGTTAGGTTAAAAATTCAAGCTCATAATAGGATTGGGCTCTTTAAAATTGCTGGAGAAATATTAATTGGGCTTCTGGAATTATTAATAATTTATTTGGGCTCAATTGAATCAAATTTAAGTCCTTTCACAAAAGAGTATGTACAAAACCCACAAACTAGGCCCTTTGTACAAATACTTGGAATTAATCACTCAAATGAAATCCAAATAAATCCAAATTAAATATGTAGGCTCCATAACACTTATAAAATATATTTAATTTATTTTGGTCTAAGAATTAGGCCTTTAAGGCCTTCTATCAGAAGGTGGCATGAAACCCTTCCTCTAGAGGGTTTTTGCACCAACCTCAATTCTTTAGGCCCCTTTTAATTTCTCCAATGGATTTATTAATTATTATATCAGCCCTATAATACTTATAGTCCAATAATAATTAATTATGAAATATATTATTTCAATTAGGTCAATTTTATAGAACATTTCTAAAAAGTTCTGCGAACAATTTGACTTGATCATAATTAATTAAACTCTTTAATTAATTATTCTCTTATTCACTTATCTATTCCCATAATAACATCAAATATTATTATCCTTTTCATTTTACCATTTTATCCTTTCCTCTATATGTGTGTGACCTATTGGGTTCCTATTCATATTGGCAGTATAATATGTAATTATGAGTTCTATTCAAAACTCATATGATTTAAACTTCTTTAAATCATTTTATCAATCCCTATTGATATTTATGATACACTATTATACAAGTCATGATTGGCCTCTAACTAGGTACCATGACTACCCAAATGTCTGGAAAGTCAAGTGGTTTGACTATACCCTTCCATAGAAACAGTTACCGTACAATTACTCCTTTCACCACTCTTATCTCAATTATATTCTGAGTATGGATTTCTATCAACTCATATAAATCTAATTATGTATGTTCTATTAATTTAACCATTGTTTTCAAAATGCCCTTCATGGATCCATATTCATCTTGGCATATTACTCTGGCCAGAGATTCTCTGAACAAGGTAATTATAGAATCATGCGAGATAACTTCCCTTAATAAATATGGGATGGTGAATCCTTTGTTAATCACTCAACTATCTTCAAGTAGGTCATGATATACCCAACTTCCTAACTATGTTCACCCCCATTTGGAAGTAATCAGTTATGGAGTCAAAGTATACCACTTGCTACTTAAGATAACTTTGGTGATCTCAAGTCTAAGGATACTTGCACAACTGCTATGAAGAGATCCTTCACTGATATAGGTTTAATATCCATTTGAGGATTCTCTTTGCAGGTCTCTAATGAACTTGTTCTTCTAACAAGCATCCACATGTTAGCTTTGATTATTTTCTATAATAACAGTTATGAGAATCACTTCTTAAACCATTCAAGAAACATAACATATGCTAGTCTATCTGAATTAACAATGTCCTATCTTGTTAATTTTATGACTTGGGATATTTAAATATTAACACATTTGCATGCAATAGACATCTCATATCATGAACACTTTCATGATTGCCTTTGCACTATGCTTATAATATCTAGGACTTCATTTATTAATTTAAGATTTACAAACTCATGTATTTAAACATAGCATTAATAAATGAATAATACCTTTTATTAAGAATATGAGTTCATACATATGAAATACATCCATATTACATGGGCTCTAGGGCATACTCTATAACAATCTCCCACTTGTACTAGAGACAATCACTCATATGTCTCAGACCCATGCTATTTATATGGTGATCGTGCTTAATCTAGGAAAGTGTTTTATTGAGGGGATATGCCACATTATCATCTGTGGGGACCCTTTCTATTTTCACATCATTTTTAGCTACTATTTTCCTTATAAGATGGTAACGTCTAAGAACATGCTTCGATCGCTGATAAGACAGTGGTTCCTTTGCTTGTGTAATGGCTCCATTGTTGTCACAATATAAAAGAATCAGATCAACAATGCTAGGCACCACTCCTAGTTCAGATATGAACTTTTTGATCCAGACTGCTTCTTTGGCTGCTTCTGAAGCAGTAATATACTCAGCTTCTATCATGGAATCAACAATTGTTTCTTGTTTGGAACTCTTCCAACTAACAACCCTTCCTCCCATTATGAACACAAAACCAGACTGTGATTTACAATCATCTTTGTCAGATTGGAAGCTAGAATCTATATACCCATTTACTTCCAAACTACCCTTTCCATATACCAAGAATATATCCTTAGTCCTTCTCAAGTACTTAAAGATATTCTTGACAGCTGCCCAGTGTTCCTCTCCAAAATTGGATTGGAATTTGCTTGTAACACTCAAAGCAAATGCTACATCTGGACGTGTACATAACATAGCATACATGATAGAACCAATTGCATATGCATATGGTATTCTATTAATGCTCTCTCTATCCTTTAGTATCTGCAGACATATAGACTTAGAAAGGTGTTTCCCATACACCATGGATATAAACCCTTTCTTAGAGAGATCCATATTGAACCTCTTCAATACTTTATCTATATATGTACTTTGAGAAATACCTAGCAACCTAGTTAATCTATCTCTATAGAACCTTATTCCCATAATATAGGATGCTTCTCCAAGGTCTTTCATGCATAATTGCTTGGATAACCATATTTTAATAGATCGGAGAAGATAAATGTCATTTCCTATGATCAATATGTCATCCACATATAGAACAAGGAAGAAAATTGCACTCCTACTAACCCTTTTATATACACAAGATTCATCTTCATTCTGTGAGAAACCAAACTCTTTGATTGTCTCATTGAATTGTATATTCCAGCTCCTAGAGGTTTGCTTCAATCCATAAATGGATCTTTGAAGCTTACATACCTTTTCACCATTTCCTGATGTGAACCCTTCTGGTTGTGTCATATACACATCCTCAGTCAGATTTCCATTTAGGAAAGCTATCTTCACATCCATTTGCCAAATCTCATAATCATAATGAGCTGCAATGGCTAAAAGTATTCTTATAGACTTAAGCATTGCTACAAGAGAAAAGGTTTCATCATAGTCAATACCTTCTTTTTTACAATAGCCTTTTGCTACTAAGCGAGCTTTATAGGTAACTATATTACCTTCAATGTGAGTCTTCTTTTTGAAGACCCATTTGCACCCTATGGGTTTTATCCCTTTAGGTGGTTGAGTTAAAGTCCATACTTTATTCTCATAGATGGAGTCCATTTCAGACTACATAGCCCTAAGCCATAAATCACGTTATAAACTGTTCAAAACTTCTTGATAGCTTGTAGGTTCATTGTCCTCTACTAAATTTATGCCTTTATTTGAATCAATGTGAAATCCATATCTCACAGGGATAGAACACATTCTAGTAGATCTTCTAGGATTTTGTTTATAATCAGGTTCAATTGTAATCTGATCATTATAAAATTCAGTCTCGGGTTCAATCGGTTGATCTACTTCTATTTGTGGGTCTTGAACTTCACCAAGTTCAATTTACTCCCAGTGTCCTCTCGTAGGAGAAATTCTCTTTCCAAAAAGACAACATCCCTTGAAATAAACACCTTTTGTTATAAAAGATTGTAGAAATAATATCCAAACATTTCTTTTGGATATCCCACAAATAAACATTTGTCAGACTTAACATCTAGTTTGTCTAACATTGTCCTCTTCACATAAGCAGGACAATCCCATACTTTCATATGAGAAAGTGTGGGTTTCTTGTTATTCCACATCTCATATGGAGTAACATCAACCGATTTACTAGAAACTCTATTTAACACATAAATAGCAGTTTCTAGTGCATATCCCAAAAAGGACTTGGGCATGTCTGCTCGGCTCATCATGGATCGAACCATATCTAATAGTGTTCGATTTCTCCTCTCAGATACACCATTGTGTTGTGGTGTATATGGTGGAGTCCACTGAGATAAAATACCATTATCTCTAAGATAATCTTGAAATTCTTGGCTTAAGTATTCTCCACCTCGATCTGATCTGAGTGTTTTAATACTCTTGCCAAGTCGCTTCTCTACTTCATTCCTGAATTCTTTGAACTTTTCAAATGCTTCTGATTTATATTTCATTAGATAGATATATCCAAACCTGGAATAATCATCTATGAAAGTAATGAAGTAAGAGTAACCTCCTTTGGCATGTGTAGTCATTGGACCACATACATCTGAATGTATTAAGTCCAAAACAATTTTAGCTCATTCTCCTTTACCAATAAAGGGTGTTTTTGTCATTTTTCCCAATAAACAAGATTCACATGTATCAAATGATTCATAATCAAATGATCCTAAATCACTTGGCTTGTGTAATTTGGTCATGCATTTCTCATTTACATGGCCTAAATGACAATGCCATAAATATGAGGTATTTAGATTATCTTGTTTCATTCTCTTGGTATCCACATTATGCACTTCTTTAATTAAATCAAGAATAAATATACCATTCTCAATGATAGCTTTTGCATAAAACATATTGTTCTTAAAAATGTAACAACATTTGTCCTTTAAAGAAATGTCATAATCGTTCAATAAACAACTAAAATAAATAATACTTTTGGATAAAGTTGGAACATAATAGCAATTATTTAATTCCAATATTAATCCACTTAAAAGAGGCAAATGGTAAGTCCCCACAGTCGTTGTAGAGATGTTTTGTCTAGTAGCTGACTGTAGACATATCTCTACCTTTCCAACTCTTCTAATGCTTTTAAGCTCTTGTAGATCATTACACAAATGAGATCTTCAATGCGTATCCTCAATATACCCATACATCTTCAATGCGTGAGTAGCAATAGAAGTGCCTTCCATCATTTTGCAGCTAAATAGAGCTCGAGCAATCTCATATTGCTCAGTTCTAGCCTGAGAAGAATCAAGCTCCTCTAGATGCAAAATGATGGTTTTTGCATCCATCATCTCATGTTGCTTCTAAAGCTCTGAGGATATAGCACCCAGCATCAGACATGTTGCTGCTTCACTATCCTCTATGTATTTTTGATAAGTGCCCTTGATCTCATCAAAGGCATCATCTGATGGAAGCGGTGGTGGATCTTTATCCAAAACATAATGGATCTTTTCAGCTCTGAGAACAATTCTCACTTGCCTGATCCAGTCAGAATAGTTGCTGCCAACCAGCTTGTTATCCAAGATTGATTGTATATTAATGTTTGATGTGATAATGATGATGACCTAGATGTGAAAAAGAAAACATATGAGAGTATGTTCATATATATTTATGCATTAATTAGGTCTTTAATTAATCCATTTACTCCCATTATTTTATTGCGAATCAATAGCCCTCACTATTTAATTAGAGAAAACTTGATGGTATTCTTAGTGGGCCAATATCCAATCCTTTATATGAAATTTGACCTTGACTGTGGTCAACAAATCAAACTTTATACCCTTGAAAGGTATGTATCTCTATACCAATTATGTCTCTACACAACTGTTGGACCATTAGGTTATCAACTCTTGATACATGCATATCATAAATGCATTCCCCAATCTTGCCTCTAGAACCATTAGCCTTGAATGTGGTCAACAAGCTAATGGGCTAGCTAAGATGACCCATTTAATTAGATTCAAACCTATTCGATATAATGTGAGCTTGACTGTGGTCAACAACCCACACTATAAAGAACTAGGGTTCTCCTCAAAGTAATGGAAGGCTTATATACCTTAGTATTAGTTTGAGGGATTTTAATTAATTAAGTCTCATCATACATGGTTGGCATACATTGGTATGCTTCCTATATCTATCTCATAAATATAAGCATACAAATATGGTTTAGTTATAGACATTACTACATTGATTTCCTCAAGCCAAAAGGGAAATCAAAAGGTCAAACCTAGGTAATATGCATGATTCAAACAAGTAAAAATAATTACATTATCTTCAAACTTGTTGGATATCCATCCGGCCCATTTTACTCCTTAATAGTGGTCTCAATTTCTATCTCTAATTCTAATCTAAGTAATCTAATTACATATTACAATTTGAAAAGCAATACAAACTAAAAACAAGTGGCCGGGATATGAAAGTCCTCATTGGGCCAAAACATACATTATGCTCAAACACATTGGGCCTTGTTCATTACTATCCATCATGCCAATCATACACCTTTATATGCATTTCTAATGCATAAAGTAAAACATATAATGGATTACTAACTTTTTTTCAACTCTTGAAACTTACTTTTAATTTGTTTTGATAATGTGATCAAATTAGGAAACTTTTTCCATTTTGGAAACTTTCATTTTAGGAAACCTTTTTGCATGCATGTATCCTTGTCTTAATTATCAATCCAATTGATCTTTAATTAATTATTAATTGATTATTTAATTAATTAATCACATTAAATAATTAAAGAATCAATTTTGGACTTAAAATAAAGGGTCGGCCGAAACCCACACAATAAACCCTAAAGTGTGTTCACACACAAACTAGTTTTGTGTCTATTGGACCATTTAGGCCTTTTGGAATGAGCCAAGCCCACTCCAGCCCTTAAAACCCATTAATAAACTTAATTTTAGTTTATAATATGTAATTTAAATCAGCTCCTTGGGCTCACCAAGTCATTCACTAATTTAAATCAAGTCCATAAACATAATTAAGCCTATTAAGTGGTTTTAATGAATTAAAATTAATCCAAATAATTTAAGGCCCATAATTCAATTAATTAAAAACACATTAATATATCAGATATCATATTTATAAGATTAAAAATCTTTCTAAACAAGAACACACTAAGAACACCAATTTATCGAACTTTTCGATAAAACTAGTTTTCATGTAAAACTTGTTCGATTTTAATTTTGTTTGATCATATGGCTTAATATCACATATTAAATACATAAATTATCATCAAAATGATTTTAGAGTGGATAAATAAAAATTTAATTTAGAACAGCCTCTAAAATTTATTGAAAAATTAAAGCCATTCGTGCCAAAGCCATAATTCTTTTCTCAAAAGAATCATTTTTATTTTTCCTTTTATATATTTGATCACATACATCCAGAAATCAATATTTATCATTCATGAATAATCAAATATGATATTTTAAAGTTCAAGAAAGAAATAACTCAAAAATAAAAGCTATTCCGCAAAAAATGTAGAATTGTAGATTTTTGGCAAAACCGAGGCTTTGATACCATGTTGTGAATTATCGGTTACATGCATCTCATACATAAGCGGAATTTAAAATTTTTTAACCAATAGATCTAATATTGGCATGAATTTAAAATATACATATTAATGAGAATATGAAAAATCACCTTTGATTTTTTTTGAATAGTTGATTTTCCTTCTCACTGGGTTGTCGTAAACTACAGTGTCCAAAATTGAATACCTCCAATTAGTAATTCACACTAGAGAAGGATTGAATGAACCAACAATGGAGAAATACAAGGCTGGCCAAAATCCCTTGATGCTAGCAAAGGGGAAGTGGTGGCTAGGTTTAGAGAATGAGAGAAAATCTTTTTCTCTTAATTGTTCACTTAACCCTAAAATCCCATCACTTGGATATTTATAGTTAAGTTCAAAATCCAACTTAATAATAAGATTAGGATCTTTAAAATTGCTGAAAAAATATTAATTGGGCTTCTGGAATTATTAATAATTTATTTGGGCTCAATTAAATCCAATTTAAGTCCTTTCACAAAAGACTATGCACAAAACCCACAAACTAGGCCCTTTGTGCATATACTTAGATTTAATCACTCAAATGATTTCAAAATCCATCAAAATTAAATATGTAGGCTCTATAACACTTATGAAATATATTTAATTTAATTTGGTCCAAGAATTAGGCCTTTAAGGCCATATATCAGAAGGTGGCGTGAAACCCTTCCTCTGGAGAGTTTCTGTACCAACCTCAATTCTTTGGGCCCCTTTTAATTTCTCCAATGGATATATTAATTATTATATCAGCCCTATACCACTTATAGTCCAATAATAATTAATTATGAAATATATTATTTCAATTAGGTCCATTTTACAGAATATTTCTAAAAATTTCTGCGAACAATTTTACTTGATCATAATTAATTAAACTCTTTAATTAATTATTCTCTTATTCACTTCTCTATTCCCATAATAACATCAAATATTACTATCCTTGTCATTTTACCTTTTTATCTTTTTCTCTATATGTGTGTGACCTATTGGGTTTCTGTCTATATTGGCAGTATAATATGTAATTGTGAGTTATATTCAAAGCTCACATGATTTAAACTTCTTTAAATCATTTTATCAATCCCTATTGATATTTATGATACAATATTATACAAGCCATGATTGGCCTCTAGCTAGGCATCATGACTACCCAAATGTCAAGAAAGTCAAGTGGTTTGACTATACCCTTCCATGGGAATAGTTACCGTGTAATTACTCCTTTCACTACTCTTATCTCAATTAGATTATGAGTGTGGATTTCTGTCAACTCATATAAATCTAATTATGTATGTTCTATTAATTTAACCATTGTTCCCAAAATGTCCATCATGGATCCCTATCCATCTTGGCATATTACTCTTGCCAGAGATTCTCTGAACAAGGCAATTATAGAATCATAAGAGATAACTTCCCTTAATAAATCTGGGATGGTGAATCCTTTGTTAATCACTCAACTATCTTCAAGTAGGTCATGATATACCCAACCTCCTAACTATATTCACCCCCAGTTGGAAGTAATCAGTTATGGAGTCAAAGTATACCACTTGCTACTTAATATAACTTTGGTGATCTCAAGTCTAAGGATACTCGTACAACTGTTATGAAGAGATTCCTCACTAACATAGATTTAATATCCATGTGAGGATTCTCTTTGCTGGTCTCCATTGAACTTATTCTTCTAACAAGCATCCACATGTTATCTTTGATTATCTTTGATAATCACAGTTATGAGAACCACTGCTTGAACCATTCAAGAAATTTAACATGTGCTAGTCTGTCCGAATTAACAATGTCCTATCTTGTTAATTCTATGACTAGGAATATTTAGATATTAACATATTTGCATGTAATAGACATCTCATATCACGAACACTTTCATGATTGCCTTTGCACTATATTTATAATATTTAGGACTTCATTTATTAATTTAAGATTTACAAACTCATGTATTTAAACATAGCATTAATAAATGAATGATGCCTTTTAATAAGAATATGAGTTCATACATATGAAATGCATCCCTATTATATGGGCCCTAGGGTATACTCTCTAACACTATGTGTAGGCAAATAATCATATTTCATATGTCATTAGCTCATATTAATGCATTTCACTATAAAGTAGAATACTTCAAAATTATATAATATACTATAGTTCCTAACTATCACAATATATACGACAATCACTACCATATAATTGTACTGTATTTATAAATTCCCATTCGAATAAACACTTGCAAGTATCGTATACTATAGCATAAACATTGCCTTTTCATTTCATTATATAATGTATATAGTGATTGTTGTACATTATCATATCTATATGTTCAATATATTTTATAAGGCTTAAGGAGTGTTAAAATAGCTTTAGGTTTCATATGGAATCCTATTCTTTCAAGTTTGAACTATAAAGGAAGGTCACAGTTACTACCAATTTCATGGTAACCGTGGTCCAAGACATGACATAGGGGTTACGGTTACTACCAAAATCATGGTAACCATGACCTAGGTTACTTTTCGAGTCTAGACTACGCCAGACTACCTCATAGTCATTACCAGATGAGTGATAACCATGTTATATACATTTTAAAGAGTTCATGGTTACTATGAAAAGCTTAGTAACCATGAGGTAGGTCTTCTTTAGGGTCTGGATAGAAAACTAGGGTACCTCATGGTTACTATGAAAAACTTAGTAACAGTGAGGCCCAAATCATCCAGAGATAGATTTTCTGTCTCAATTTCTATACCATTTTTAACCTACCAAATGTCATTTTTAGGGAAAACGTCCTCTACAAAGCTATATATATGTATGTCTAGTTTCCAAAACATTAAAAATAACTCAAATCAGACCTATAAATCTCAAGATATCCCATAAACATCATCGACTACTCCTAGTGTTAGGGCAGCAATCCTAACTCGAATTCAAGCCACATTTTCTCTATCCTAAAAATTGTTTCAAGCTTTGTGTTCTTCATATAAAATGAAAATATATGAATCTATTTTATTATAAAAGTGGAATTTCTCAATTTCACTAATTGTATCTCAAGATATAGTTAAAATAGCTCTAACTAGTCATGTGAACTCTAAATCAGTTTTCACTATCCTCAAGAAAACTTCCTAATTCCTATTTTTAATCATATTTAACCTTAATTTTTTCATGATAATAACATGTTGTAAGATCACATATCTCATTACTAACACCATATTCATACCAAACACACACAAAAACTATAAAAAGTTCCCATACCTTTCAAGGCTTCACCAATCTCTCTCTCTCTCTTCCTTATCTTTATCCTTCATCCTTTCTATCTTTGCTTTCTCCCTCTCTTGTTCATCATCTCTACCATCTACAGCCTTTACCCTCCTTGGAGCATCATTTTATTTGATTTTTAGTAGACTTAAGGAGAAGAGAAAAATAAAATAAATTAAGCAAAACTTTCTTTTGCTTTGTGGCAAAGTATGGCCGGCCAACTAAAAGAAGAAATCAGATTTTTCTCCTCCCTTTCCAACCATCCACTTATTTATTTCAAATTGGTGGCTCACAAAAGTCTTGGAAAATTTTATTTTGGTCCCTTTCTATATTTATATTTCTTACTTTGATCTCTCACCTTTCACATATCACATTTCTATCCCAAAACTTTTACTTTTACTTTTCAATTAAATCCCTAATTTGTAATTTTCCCTTAATTAGTCACATAATCAACCTCTGTCTCATGCAAAATGACCATCTACCCCTCTTAGGGTACCATTAGGGTCATTACATAGTGAATGATGATAGATCTCGGGTTCTATAACTTTGTACAAAAATAGTACAATGCTTGCTATTTCTACTAGTGACTTTGTGTACAATATATGATCTTTGAAAATGTTGTAGCATCTTCTTCAGATGGACCTTTGGCAATAACAGTAATAAATAGTGATTTTAGTTGCTTATCTTTGTTCCATCTGGACCTTATAGTCCTAAGATATTTGTTGGAGCTTCTGGTGTCTTTGTTTTTCTTTTATTTTGATTTTTTTCTTGTGTACAGTCAGTTTCATACAGTCACTTGATTCCTAGTATTTCTATTTAAGGGTCCTTTCTTGTACACTTCTTGTGGTCTTCATTGGCTTGACTTACTGCTTTTCATTAACTAACTAAAAAGAATTGATTAGCAAATTGGAGAATGGGTAAAGCATAACAGCAAGCAATCACATCATAATTCATAACATAGTGATTAGTTATTTAAGTTGATCCGTTTCTTTTTTCCCACTAGCACAATAATAAGTTATTTTATTTTGTTTTTTGATCATTTGGGTGGTGAGATAATGGTTCTGTCTCTCTTAGATCATGGAAAGTCAATTGATCCTAGAAAAGCCCCTGTAATGCATATAAGCAATCAGAGGAAAGAGGATATGAAGTCCCATAGGATTGCTGACCTTGAGTAACTGTTAGTAGAATGAGCTCTACAAAAGCAAATGCAAGCAAGATTGGGCATAGGCTTTTCTTGTTGTCTCTATTGTTTATCGTGTATAATCATTCCTTGATGAATTTCCTTTTTCACTTGAATTGGAATATAGCTATTAAGTACACCAACAAATGAATAGTTATACTTTTATTTTATACAGCAAAACTCATGCTAAGCTTTCTACTTATAATTGCCATATGCACTATATGAAGTGTGAACTGTGCTTTAGTTTATCCACACCCTGTCTCATCTTATATAGCAGGTGGCTTTCTGATTTGCATATATTTAAATGTTTATCTAAAACTATTATCAATCATGGACATTTTACATTTATACATTGTTCATTGGGAGAGTTCTCTATTAGATCGTGTATTGTTTGAGATAAGTTCTACCGCTCTATTCCTCTTTTTGTGGGTTTTTTTTAACTTTGTATAAAAAATTATAATTTATTTGAGATATGTTCCTTAGTAGATGGCTCATTCCTTTAATTTGTTTACGGTATAAAGGAAAGCCCTTTAATTAAATTAATCCTAAAATGCTGCAATAATTTTATGTCTAATTACAAGCAACCGGTTCTCGTTCTTTAGTATAATTTGGTGATCAATTTTTGAATTCAATAATTGGAATTAAGTAAATATTAGAAGTTCTAGTTGTTTTTATTCTTTGAATTTCTTTTTTCTATTTGCTTTGTTTTTTTGGAATACAATAGGATTCTTAATTGTTTGTAATCTTTCGAAGCAAGAAGAAACAAGAAACAATTATTAAACTATAACAAAAAAATGTTATATTTATATGGTGAATCTATATTCTATAACTAGAAAGGTATATAGTTTAATTAATTGAGAAACTCAGTAATAAGCCTAATTTATCGCTTAAAAGGATGCATGTTCCACTTTAAGTCTATAATATATATGATTTTGTTAATTGGGATTGTCTTTTTCTATTCAAATTTATTTGATATTTTTGTAATTTACTAGATATTTTTTCTTGCTCTTTATTTTATCTTATGTTGAAGTATGTCTACATCTTTGTTACCCTATATATATGAATATGGTCTGAGGGATAGGGACAAGTAATGAAGGTTATTTTATTAATGTGAGTAGCAAAAGCCACCTCCTAATACAATAGTAAATGTTAACCCCTGCCATTATTGGCTAGCACATGCAGGAACCACCAATTTGTTCTCAACTACATATCATATAATTGTATTAGCCTTTCCTTATGTCCAAAATTGCATTTAAATTGATTCTTCCGCGAGGTTCCTTTAAAATATATTTTGTTTATTGTAATAATAATTATTAAAAGTTTCTTATTTGAATTTCTATTATTGCAGAAAAGAAAGCAACAAATCAATCAAAACAGAACAAATGTGTTTCTGTTATATTATAGTTCCAGCTCCATGAGCAGTGATGACATCAAGGTAAATTTAGTTGCTTTATTTCCCTTGATCATCTATTGAGATAATTTTTCTCTTAAATTTCATTTCTAAATCTTGTCTTTATAATTTACCAAAAATTTATCTAGGCAAAGAGTTTAGAGCTAGTATAAATGATAGGGGGTTGCTGAATTTCTAAAGGATTAGAGGCATTGGAATCTTGCATGCACGTTGAGCATGGGTCATTTTCTGGGTCATTTGGTCTACGATGATTGATGTTTAGTCTGATCCAACTCTGTTTGTATGTATCCACATTCTGAGATTTTTATGTTCAGCTTGGATTAGTTTTTATTTCTAAGTATTTTTTAATTACTATACAATTTAATTTACTTTTGTGGTATTATATTTATAAAGTAATAATATTGGAGGATTATTATTTATATAAATTAAATTTTGGATTTTACAATAATAATAATAACAGAAAAATAAAATGGAAATAATAATAATAATAATAATAATAATAATAAAATTTTCAAATAAATTGTGACGATATTTTGCATTGCTAATTCCCTTTAATGTGGCAATTAAAAAATGTTGTTTTGCGATGGATTTAGCGATGCCAGAATCTATTGCTAATAATTTTTTTAATCTAAGGGCGACCGAATTTAGGGGCTAATTAACGACAAAATTTGTAACACCCCCAAATTTTCATCTATCATGCATAGTACGATGTTGAGCATGAAAACTTACCCTAGGTTAAATTTAAGAGAAAATGGAGTTAAATAAGACACGAATTTAAATAATGAGGGTAAAAGGGTAATTATGCTTGGGCCCAAAAAACCAAAATATGGGACCCGATGGGCAGTGTGACCTAAGATTAAGACATGAAAGTACATGTTAAATGGAGTTAAACGGTATAATTTGAGAAAAAATTGAGGTCAAATAAGCCTCCAAAAGAGCAAATAAAAGAAAAATTCACGAGTTTATCTAGGGTTGACTAAGACTTTGATTGGGCATTTGGGGGATTTAGAGACCTCTAATTGCTTTCATATTTCACATACACTATATAAATAGTGTAAAGGCGCTCCGGGAACTGAAAATAGTAATTTTGGCAATTCAGGAATTTTGGGCTTCGGACCAACTTTGCAGGCCACTAAAGCCAGAAGTATACTGAAACGATGTTGGAATGAACTAAAATTTTAATATCATGTTATTGGATACACTAAGGCATTTGGGACAAAGTTTCAAGGCTTTCTAAGGTCTAGAACAAAAATTCATATTTTTGGGGGTAAAACCGAGACTGGGTCAATTAGGGGGTCAAACACGAGAATTTGATCACGAGAAGGCATAGGAGTTATTAAAGGAAAGTCATGATCAGGTACAAGTGAGCTTAGGATAGTAGGATGTGCACAAATGGGTGATTGAGTGACAAGTGGCCAAATTTAAAGCCTTTTGGATTCAATCACTAGAGAGTGAATCCTAGCAATTCCTTTTGCAAATATAAAGGCCATTAGATATGGGATAGAATTATCTAGAAATCTCTCAAAAATTACAACAACTGATCCCTTTTATCTTTAAAAATCCAAACCCCCTCTTAGAATCCCTTTCCTCCATTTTTTCTTCAATTAAGCTTTCTCTCTCCTAATTCCAAGCGATAATTCCAATTAGATGCACAAAAATTCATCCTCTTTATCTTAGGAAGGGAATTACATCAAAAGGAAACCAAGAGATTAAAGAATTAGGGTGAGAACCTTTTGGTGTAATTTAATGATTTTGTGAGTTTTAGTAGGAATTTGGGGGAGAAATTGCTTAAGCTTATAGAAAATGATTTGGAGAGTATATTAGTAACTTTTAAATGCTTAAAATCATTACTTAATTCCATGTTTCTTTCTCTCTTAATTTCGGCTCAAAGAAGAAAGGAAGGAGGAAGGGAAAGGCAAAGGAGGGAAAGGAAAGGAGAAGGAAGAGTAAGAGAGGAACATCCCAAATTGAGGTTAGTGGATGTGTATTGCATTAAATTTCACTAATTTGTTTGAATTTCCTTAATTTTTCTATTATATAATTATGCCTAAACATATGTAATGGTGAAATAATTTGAGATAACATTATATTAGGTTAATTTAAGCTAGAAGAAACTCATTTGAAGTAAGAAAGTAAATTAAAATTAGGGGTAATGATGTTGACCGGATGGTACCACTTAGGGTACTTTATGGTAATATGACTTATAATTAGGCATTTAGTGATGACTAACTACATTAAAGTGTGGAGTATAAAATTATAAAATAGAAATAAAATATGAAGATGTATACTAAATATATGATAGCTACATAATGGTGAAAAGCATGGTAACTTAAGACTATGCATGTGCAATTGATGTAATATGTTATGTTATGGCATAAAAATGATATAGAACCATGTATGACATTAATTTGGAGGAAGAAAGAAATTAGAAGTATAATTTCTCTAAATGGCCGAATGTATTTCATATGAAAATTGTGTGATTTAATTGAATTATATGGTATTAAATGTATATGTATGAATAATTATTAGGTAAAAAGCTCTTGTGGGAACAATCTATGGTATAAGGTGGTTAAGGTATTGTAATGAAATTAATTAAGCTTGTATAAAAACATAATAATTGTAAAGCCTTTAGTGTTCAGTGAGTAACCCAACTCTAGGATAGTATGGCTAGCCATAGGAGCACTCATCCCCCGGTGTTCTGTATACTGACTGTTGTTGTACCAAGGAAAATGTGATCACACTATTTAGCCGGCTCATTATATGATATTACTAGGGAGTAATATCATACCTTAGTGGTACGGTCACTCCCGTATACTAGATCTACTTATCCACTTATCCAGCTTATGGTTTCCTAGTGTTGATAGCTAGGGGCAAAATGGTAATTTTGCATAAAATTGAGTAAAAAAGTATAATTATGACAATTAAGATGTTAGCAATGTGAATAAAAGTGAAATAAAATGTAAAATGAGATGTACGTGTTCAAAAAGGGCAAAAAAGGTAATTTTGCGATTAACTAGGGACAAAGCAATCAAATGGTATGGAAAATGTGGTTAAAAATGTCAGAATAGTCAAATTAAGTAAAAAGGGGCAAAAAGGTAATTAAGAAAAATTATAGGGACTAAACAATAATTTTTCACCTAAAGGAAAAATTTATAGGGACTAAAATGCAATTTATATAATTGACTTAAAGTGAAAGTTGAAGGAAGTCAAATGGGTCAAAATAGAAGTCAAACTAGATAAAAATGAGAAAAGTCAACTAAAAAGTCAAATTTGATCAAAATTAAATTAAAGTCAAACTTTAGGGGCGTAACTGAAATTTGTATTTAAACTGGAGAACTACTGAAATCAAGCAAGAAAATTTGTTGATGAGATAAATAGAAGAAGGTTTATTACGTAAGGAAGAAATTTAGTACGAGTAGAATTAAATAAATAAATAGTGAATTAATTGATTTAATTAAATAAAACATTGAGATGAGATTTCATGTAGATGCATCCACCACTAAGCGATTATGTTGCATAGCGTGTAATTTATATTGACTGTGCGTAGGGACAAGTGAAGCAGGAGAAGCAAGAAAGATCAAGACCTTAGCATGTACATAAGAAGACTTTTAGGCTATATTTATGTAAATTATGTGTAGCCTTGTAGTAAATTATCAAAATTTTTGTATGTAATCGGGTTTGTAAATAAATGTTATGTGAACTTACCTTTTTGGTATGGATGAATGGTTTGCGATTTTTTATATATGTGATATGAGTTGTATCGAGGTGGAATTATTGAAGTGTTGTGTTATTGATTGGAGTATTGGAGTTGAAGGAAACTATATTAGGAGTGTAAATTAAATTTTTACAGGTTTAGGTAGCATGAATTTTAAGCCATCATTCTGCCAAAAAAATTCACTAAATTGATTGATAATTAATAAATAATAAACAAGAGTATTGTAAAACAAAGAATTGAGGGATATTAAGCTAAGCAATATCCGAGATAATTAATGACCAATTAGAAGGAGATGAACATGTTATACTAAGGATTTAGTTAAGTAAGGAACTTCACATTTAATGGTATCAAAGCAGGGTTTAAGCAGTCCTAAGATCGGAGCTAATTTACTTGGTGTTGATAGGGAGAATGAATAAGTATATGATTTATGTACATGCCACCATATCGTGATATAAATGCTGGAATTTAAATCTCGCCTGCTCCCTTGTGCATTTCAGTATTGGCCATGGCTTCTAGCTCCGGGCGAGCTGCTGAGCTAGCGAGTGATGCTGAGAGTGAGGCTTCAGCAAGACTAGAAATACAAGAGTCCATACCCAGCACTAGATCACAGCAGCCCACTCAGCACACACCGACACCTGTACCATCATCTCAGGCACCTCCACCTCATGCACTAGCCAATATTATGTAGATAATGGTGAAATTCTTTCAAAGATTTTAGCCTCTACAACCACCACTTCCTAGTCGCCTAGGAGATCCATTTTAGAGCGATTGAAAAGACTAGGTGCAGATGAATTTTATGGTAGAGAACAGATTGGAGCTATATAAGATGAAGAATGGCTTAACAGAAAGGTTGTTTGAAATTATTCACAGCCCACTAGAAGAAAAGCTAGGAGGAGCAATAGCATTATTTTAGGGACCAGCATATATATGGTGGGACACAGTCAGATGCCATACCCCACCTGAGCATGTTACCTGAGATTATTTTATCAGCAGTTCGGAGGTAAGTATGTGGGAAAAGAATACATAAAGGCTATAGAGAAGGCTTTCTGGAGACTACATCAGGGTACCAGGATGGTCTAGGAATATGATAGGTAATTTGAAAGACTCGGCTTTTACATAAGAAGTTACCAGTTTCCATCGGAGAAAATATGTCAACTCTTTGAGCGAGGACTTCACAATGAGTTGAGAAAGGTCCTAGCAGTCTGAGAATAAACAAACAGAAATGAGCTAGTCGATACAACAATTAAGATGGAGAATATTCAGTAGGAGGAAGTAAATAGGCAAGCCCGATTTTAGCAGAGAAGAAGGCCATCTTCAGGAGCATCAGATAGCGGGTCCAGTAAGAGAGTCAGGGGTTATGCTGCAGCTCCCACACAGGACTCCTCAGCTGCACCAGCAACTAGTCAGCATACCATAGCTCGAGCACCTCCTTCTGCAGCCTCAGTAGGTATAGGTAGTGCCCCTTGAAGCTATAGTTCTAGCATACCTAAAGTACCAGTTTGTGAACATTGTGGACGGTGGCATTTGTCCAAGTATTGGAGGTCAACTGGGGCATGTCTGAGGTGCAGATCTTGAGAGCATTTAGTGAAGAATTATCCCAGAGCACCGACATAGGCCGCCACATCAGTTGCTCAGGCCCCTGTTGGTAGACAGGCCACTCCGTCAGCCCGATGTAGAGGCAAAGGGGGTCCCAGTGGAGCATCATCAGGCCATGGTAGTACCTTAGCTCCACCAGTGCCAAGCAGGCCATCTTTGGCAAGGAATTATGTAGTCAGGGCACGGGATGATCAGGACGCACCATATGTGATCATAGGTAAATTTTATCTATTTGGTGATGTTGTTTATGCACAAATATATCCTGGGTCCACACATTCCTATTTGAGCACCAGGGTTGCACAGAGAAAGGGGTTAGATAAAACATAATTAGATCAGGACATCTTGGTGAGTAATTCATTGGGTTACAGTGTAGTTGTGAACAAGGTATATAAGGATTGTCCTATCCAGATATTGCAGGCCACGTTCCCCGCGAATCTGATCGAAATTCCATTCCATAAGTTTGATGTTATCTTTGGGATGGATTGGCTTTATCAACATCATGTGATTGTTGACTGTCAATTAAAAAGGATAATTTTGAAAACACCAAAAAATGAAGAAATCATTGTGGTAGGGGAAAGACCAGATTTCTTATCTAATATTATCTCGGCTACTACGGCACATAGGTGCATTAAAAAGGGGTGTACAACCTATTTCACTTATGTTACGGAAACTGAAGCCCAAAAACCAAAAGTTAGTGATGTACCTATAGTTAAAGACTTCCCTGATGTCTTTCCTGATGATTTGCTTGGATTACCCCCAGAAAGGGAAGTTGAATTTACCATTGATGTATTACCAGGTACAGCACCTATTGTAATGGCTCCTTATCACATGGCACGACAGAACTGAAGGAATTAAAAATTCAATTACAAGAATTATTAGAAAAAGGTTTCATTTGCCCAAGTGTTTCTTCTTGGGGAGCTCTAGTACTATTTGTGAAGAAGAAAGATGGATCCCTTAGATTATGCATTGATTATAGGCAGTTAAACAAAGTTACTCTTAAAAACAAGTATCCCTCGCCCCGGATTGATGATTTGTTTGATCAATTAAAGAGTGTTGGTACATTATCGAAGATCGACTTGAGATCGGGGTATCACCAGCTTGGGATGAGAGAACAAGACATTCCAAAGATTGCTTTTCATACCAGATATGGACAATATGAGTTTGTAGTTTTGTCCTTTGGCCTTACCAATGCACCGGCAGCTTTTATGGATTTAATGAATCGTATATTTCATTCGTACCTGGAACAATTTGTGATAGTATTTATAGATGATATTCCAGTATACTCTAAAACACTAGAGGAGTATGATCAACACTTAAGAATTGTAATACAGACGCTGAGAGACAAACAACTATATGCTAAATTTAGTAAATGTGAATTCTGGCTAAATGAAGTTGCTTTCTTTAGCCATGTAGTTTCTATAAAAGGCATTTAAGTAGATCCTAAGAAGATTGAAGCTATTCTTGTTTGGAAACCAGCCAAAAATGTTCCAGAAGTCCAAAGTTTTCTTGGATTACTTGGATACAATAGACGATTTGTGAAGGGATTTCCCATGATAGCTTCCTCACTCACCAAATTACTACAGAAGAATGCCAGGTTTGAATGGACTGATAGTTGCCAGTAAAGTTTTGAGGAATTGAAGAGCATATTAATTGAAGCTCCTGTTTTCACTCAGCCCCTTCTAGGTAAACCCTATGTTATTTATAGTGATACTTCCAAGAATGGGTTAGGGTGTGTACTTATGCAAGAAGGAAAAGTAGTAGCATATGCTTCCAGAACAGTTAAAATCACATGAAAGAAATTACCCTACCCATGATTTAGAATTAGCAGCCATAGTGTTTGCCTTGAAAATATGGAGATATTACCTATATGGGAAAAGTGCTACATTTATACAAATCATAAGAGCTTGAAATACCTGCCTACACTGAAGGAATTAAACTTGAGACAGAGGCAATGGCTGGAACTCATCAAGGACTGTGACTACTTAATTAATTACCATCCTGGTAAAGCAAATATGGTAGCTGATGCACTTAACAAGAAATACTTAATGGCCCTTCGAGCCATTGTGTTTGCCTTGAAAATATTGAGGCATTACCTATATGGGGAAAAGTGTTACATTTATACAGATCATAAGAGCTTGAAATACCTGCCTACACTGAAGGAACTTAACTTGAGACAAAGGCAATGGCTGGAACTCATCAAGGATTATGACTGCTTAATTGATTACCATCCTGGTAAAGCAAATATGGTAGCTGATGTACTTAGCAAGAAATACTTAATGGCCCTCCGAGCTATGAAGCTAAAGTTAAATATATCACAGGATGGAGCACTTGTAGCTGAAATACAAATGAAACAAAATTAGCTCCAACAAATTAAGGCTACTCGGAGACAAGATGAGAGGCTAGTGTCTATTATTTCCCACCCTCAAATACAAGTGGGTAAAGGCATTGAATTCTCTCTCGGTCATGATGATTGCTTGTATTATAAAGGTAGAATGTGCATACCCGATGATGAAGAATTAAAGAAAAATATCCTGATAGAAGCTCACAATAGTCTTTATAGTATGCACCCTGCAATAATAAAATGTATCAAGAATTAAAGAAATCCTATTGGTGGCCTAGAATGAAGAAGGAAATAGCAGACTTTGTGACTAATTGATTGATATACCAACAAGTAAAAGCTGAGCATCAGGTTCCTTCAAGGTTGTTACATCCTATCATTATACCAAAATGAAAATGGGAGCAAATTACTATGGATTTCCTATCAGGATTGCCACTTACTAGCAGATGGAATGACTCCATCTGGGTGATTGTAGATAGGATGATTAAGTCAGCTCACTTTCTTCCAATAAGATCGGATTTTTCTCTATCTAAACTTGCAAAAATTTATGTGAATGAAGTTGTGAGACTACATGGGGTGCCTATCTCTATAATTTCAGATAGAGACCTATGATTCACTATCAAATTCTGGCAAAAATAGATGGCCAATCCGAGCGGGTGATACAAATACTGGAAGACATGTTATGGTGTTGTATATTAGAATTTGGAGGTAACTGGGAAAAATATCTTCCACTAGCGAAATTCGCTTACAACAATAATTATCAGTCTAGCATTAAAATGGCTCCATATAAAGCATTATACAGGAGAAAATGCAAAACACCTTTATGCTGGACAGAGTTAAGTGAAAGCAAGCTAGTGGGACCTAACCTGATTAAGGAAACAGAAGAAAAAGTAAAGTTGATTAGAGATAACCTAGAAGCAGCAATCGACTGACAAAAAATCATATACATATTTAAAAATGAAGGACATATAATTCAATGTGGGAGATAAGGTGTTCTTGAAAGTTTCATCATGGCAAAAGGTTCTCCTGTTTGGCAAAAAGCGTAAACTCATTCCCAAATTTATTGGGCCTTATGAAGTAACACAATGGGTCGAGCCAGTGGCATACAGACTGAAATTACCTTCTGAATTAGAAATGATCCATGACGTATTTCATGTGTCCATGCTATGGTGGTTATGGTGGTATCGTTCAGATCCTTCTCATATCATCACATCAGAGAACATTCAGTTGAGACCAACTTGTCTTATGATGAACAACCGATGAGAATTTTAACTCGAGAAAATAGGTAATTGAGGACAAGTAGATCCCATTGGAGAGATACTTTAGACATGCCACAATGTAGATAGGCTACTTGGGAGCCTAGAGGAGACAATGAGACAACATATCCCTACTTATTCAATCTAGGTAAATTTCGAGGACGAAATTTATTTATTTATAGGGGGAGTATTGTAACACCTCTAAATTTGCTTTATCATTAGGACGATGTTGAGCATGAAAAGTTACCCCAAGTTAAATTTCAGAGAAAACGGAGTTGAATAACATAAGAAATTAGATAGTGAGGTTAAAAAGGTAATTATACTCGGGCTCAAAAAATCAAAATACGAAACCCGGCAGGCAGTGTGACCTAAGACTAGGACATGAAAGTACACGTTAAACGGAGTCCAATAGTATAATTTGAGAATAAATTGAGGTCAAATAAGCCTTCAAATGAGCAAATAAAAGAAAAATTCATGGGTTTATGTAAGGTTGACCAAGAATTTGATCAGGCATTTAGGGGACTTAGAGACCTTCAATTTCTTTCATATTTCACATACACTATATTAATAGTGTAAAGGCACTCTATGAACTGAACAATAATAATTTTGACAATTCAGGAATTTCGGGCTTTGGACTGCCTACGCAAGCCATCGAAGCCAGAAGTATACTGAAATGATATTAGAATGAGCTAAAATTTTAATCGCATGTTCTTGGATACACTAGGTCATTTGGTCCAAAGTTTAAAGGCATTCTGAGGTCTGGAACAAAAATTCATATATTCAAGGCTAAAATTGAGACTGGGTCAATTAGGGGCTCAAACCTAAGAATTTGATCATGAAAAGCCATAGGAGTCATTAAAAGGAAGTCATTATCCGGTACAAGTGATCTTAGAATAGTAGGATGTGTACAAATGGGTGATTGAGTGACAAGTGGCCAAATTTAAAGCCTTTGGATTTAATAGTTAGAGAGTGAATCCTAGCCATTCCTTTTGTATATATAAAGGCCATCAGAGGTGGGATAGAATTATCTAGAAATCTCTCAAAAATTATAGCAACTCTTCCCCTTTGTCTTTAAAAATCTAAACCTCTCTTAAAATCTCTCTCCTCCATTTTTTCTTCAATCAAGCTTTCTCTCTCCTAATTCCAAGCCTTAATTCCAACCATATGCTTAGAAATTCATCCTCTTTATCTTAGGAAGGGAATTATATCAAAAGTAAATCAAGAGATTAAATAATTAAGGTGAGAACCTTTTAGTGCAATTTAATGATTTTGTGAGCTTTAGGAGGAATTTAGGGGAGAAATTACTTAAGCTTATAGAAAATGATTACAAGAGCATATTAGTAACTTTAAATTGCTTAAAATCATGACTTAATTCCATGTTTCTTTCTCTTTTAATTTTGACTTAAAGAAGAAAGGAAGGAGGAAGGGCAAGGCAAAGGAGGGAAAGGAAAGAAAAAGGAAGAGTAAGAGAGGAATAACTTAAATTGAGGTTAATGGATGTGTATTACATTAAATTTCAGTAATTGGGTTGAATTTCCTTAATTTTCATTGAATTTCCTTAATTTTCCTATTATGTAACTATGCCTAAACATATGTAATGGTGAAATAATTTGAGATAACATTACATTAGTTTAATTTGAGCTAGAAGAAACACATTTGAAGTAAGAAAGTAAATTAAAATGACTAGCTAAATTAAAGTGTGGAGTATAAAATTATAATAATAGAAATAAAATATGAAGATGTATACTAAATATATGATAGTTACATAATAGTGAAAAGCATGGTAACTTAAGACTATGCATGTGCAATTGATGTAATATATTATGTTATGTCATAAAAAGGATATAGAACCATGTATGACATGAATTTGGAGGAGGAAAGAAATTAAAAGTATAATTTCTCTAAATGGCTGAATGTATTTCATATGAAATTGTGTGATTTAATTGAATTATGTGGTATTAAATATATATATATGAATAATTATTAGGTAACAAGCTCTTGTGGGAACAATTTATAGTATAAGGTGATTAAGGTATTGTAATGAAATTAATTAAGCTTGTATAAAAATATAATAATTGTAAAGCCCTTAGTGTTCAGTGGGTAACCTAGCTCTAAGATAGTATGGCTAGCCATAGGAGCACTCGTCCCACGGTGTTCTGTATACTGACTGTTGTTGTACCAAGGAAAATGTGATTTCCCTATTTAGCCAGCTCATTATATGATATTACTATGGAGTAGTATCATACCTTAGTGGTACGATCACTCCTGCATACTAGATCTACTAATCCAGCTTATGGTTTCCTACTGTTGACAACTAGGGGCAGAATGGTAATTTTGCAAAAAACTGAGTAAAAAGTGTAATTATGACAATTAAGATGTTAACAATGTGAATAAAAGTGAAATAAAATGTAAAATGAGATGTATGTGTTCAAAAAGGGCAAAAAAAGGTAATTTTATGATTAACTAGGGACAAAGTAGTCAAATGGTATAGAAAATGTAGTTAAAAATGTCAAAGTAGTCAAATTGAGTAAAAAGGGGCAAAACCATAATTAAGAAAAATTATAGGAACTAAACGATACTTTTCCACATAAATAAAAAATTTGTAGGGACTAAAATGCAATTTACACCATTGACTTAAAGTGAAAGTGGAAGGAAGTCAAATAGGTCAAAATGGAAGTCAAAATAGCTAAAAATGATAAAAGTCAACTAAAAAGTCAAAATTGGTCAAAATTGAATAAAAGTCAAACTTTAGGGGCATAAATGAAATTTTGCATTTAAATTGGAGAACTATTGAAATCAAGTAAGAAAATTTGTTAATGAGATAAATAGAAGAAAGTTTATTCCGTAAGGAAGAAATTTAGTACGAGTAGAATTAAATAAATAAATAGTGAATTAATTGATTTTAATAAATAAAACATTGAGATGAGATTTCATGTAAATGCATCTACCACTAAGTGATTATGTTGCGTAGCGTGTAGTTTATATTGACTGTGTGTAGGGACAGATGAAGCTGGAGAAGCAAGAAAGATCAAGACCTTGGCATGTATATAAGAAGACTTTTAAGCTATATTTATGTAAATTATGTGTAGCCTTGTTGTAAATTATCGAAATTTTTGTATGTAATCGGGCTTGTAAATAAATGTTATGTGAACTTACCCCTTTGGTATGGATGAATGGTTTGCGATTTTGCATATATATGATATGAGTTGTATCAAGGTGAAATTAAGTGTTGTGCTGTTGCTTGGAGTATTAGAGTTGAAGGAAACTATAATGGGAGTGCAAATTAAATTTTTGCAGGTTTGGGTAGCATGAATTTAAAGCCGTCATGCTGCCAAAAAATTCACTAAATTGATTGATAATTAATAAATAATAAATAAGAGTATTGTAAAACAAGGAATTAAGGGATATTAAGTTAAGCAATATCCGAGATAATTAATGACCAATTAGAAAGAGACAAACATGTTATACTAAGGATTTCGTTAAGTAAGGGACGTCACATTTAAGTGTATCAGAGCGGGGTTTAGGCAGTCCTATGATCGGAGCTAATTTACTTGGTGTTGATAGGGAGAATGAATAAGTATATGATTTATGTACATGCCACCATATCGTGGTATAAATGTTGGAATTTAAATCTCACTTGTTCCCTTGTGCATTTTAGTATTGGCCATGGCTTTTGGCTCCGGACGAGCTGATGAGCTAGCGAGTGATGCTGAGAGTGAGGCTTCAGCGAAACTAGATATACAAGAGTCCATACAAAGCACTAGATCACAGCAGCCCACTCAGCACACTCTTACACCTATACCATCATCTCAGCCACCTCCGCCTCCTGCACCAGCTGATATTATGTAGATGATGGCAAAATTCTTTTAGAGATATTAGCCTCAGCAGCCACCACCTCCCCAATCGCCTAGGAGATCCATTTTAGAGCGATTGAAGAGACTCGGAGCAGATGACTTTTATGGTCGAGAATATATTGCAGCTATAGTTACTGAAGAATGGCTTAATAGGATTGAAAGGTTGTTTGAAATTACTCACAGCCCACCAAAAGAAAAGCTAGAGGGAGCAGTAGCATTATTTTAGGGACCGACATTATATGGTGGGACACAGTCAAACACCGTACCACACCTGAGCAGGTTACCTGCGATTATTTTTATCATCAGTTCGGAGATAAGTATGTGGGTAAAGAATACATAAGGGCTATAGAGGAGGCTTTCTGGAGACTACGTTAGGGTACCAAGATGGTCTAGGAATATGACAAGGAATTTGAAAGACTCAGCTTTTACATGAGAAGTTACCAGTTTCCACTGGAAAAGATGTGTCAACTCTTTGAGAGGGGACTTCATAATGAGTTGATAAAGGTCCTAGCGATCTGAGAATATACAAACAAAAAAGAGCTAGTTGATGCAGCAATTAAGATAGAGACTATTAAGCAGGAGAAAGTAAATAGGCAAGCTCGATTTCAGCGGAGGAGGAGGCCATCTTCAGGAGCATCAGGTAGCGGGTCCAGCAAGAGAGTCAAGGGTTTTGTTGCAGCTCCCACATAGGATTCCTCAGCTACACTAGTAGCTAGTCAGCATACCACAGCTCGAGCATGTCTTAATGTAACATCGATAGGTATAGGTAGTGTCCCTCGAAGCTAGAGTTCTAGCAGACCTGAAGTACCAATTTGTGAGCATTATGGAGAGAGGCATTTGGGTGAGTGTTAGGGGTTGACTGAGGCATTTTAAAGTGTGGATCTTGATAGCATTTAGTGAAGAATTTTCCTAGAGCACCGACACAAGCCACCACATCAGTTGCTCATGCCCCTGCTGGTAGACAGGCCATTCCATCAGCCCGAGGCAAAGGCAGAAGGGGACCTATTGGAGCAGCATCAAGCTGTGGTAGTACCTCAGCTCGACCAGTGCCAGGCAGGCCATCTTTTACAAGGAATTATGCAGTCAGGGCACGAGATGATCAGGACACACCAGATGTGATCATAGGTAAATTCTATCTATTTGGTGATGTTGTTTGTGCATTGATAGATCCCAGGTCCACACATTCCTATTTGAGCACTAGGGTTGCACAGGAAAAGGGGTTAGACAAAGCACAGTTAGATCAGGACATCCTGGTGAGTAATCCATTAGGTCACAGTGTAGTTGTGAACAAGGTGTATAGGGATTGTCCTATCCCAATATTGCAGGCCACCTTCCCTGCGTATCTGATCGAACTTCCATTCCACGAGTTTGATGTTATCTTGGGGATGGATTGGCTTTATCAACATCAGGCGATTATTGACTATCAATTAAGAAGGATCATCTTGAAAACTCCAAAAAATGAAGAAATCATTGTGGTAGGGGAATAATCGGATTTCTTATCTAATATTATCTCAACTACTGTAGCACACAGGTGCATCAGAAAGGGGTGTACAGCCTATTTGGCTTATGTTACTGAAACTGAAGCCCAAAAACCAAAATTTAGTGATGTTCCTACAGTTAGAGACTGCCCTGATGTCTTTCCTGATGATCTCCCAAGAAAGGGAAGTTAAATTTACCATTGATGTATTACCAGGTACATCACCTGTTGCAATGGCTCCTTATCGCATAGCCTCAATAGAACTGAAGGAATTGAAAATTCAACTACAAGAATTATTAGAAAAAGGTTTTATTCGCCCAAGTGTTTCTCCCTAGGGAGCTCCAGTACTATTTGTGAAGAAGAATGATGGATCCCTCAGATTATATATCGATTACATGCAGCTAAACAAAGTTACTATTAAAAAAAGTATTTGTTGCCTCGGATTGATGATTTGTTTGATCAATTAAAGGGTGCTAGTATGTTTTTAAAGATTGACTTGAGATCGGGGTATCACCAGCTTGGGGTGAGAGAACAAGACATTCCAAAAACTTCTTTCGATACCAGATATGGGCATTATGAGTTTGTAGTTATGCCTTTTGGCCTCACTAATGCATCGACAGCTTTCATGAATTTAATGAATTGTATCTTTCATCTATACCTAGATCAATTCATGGTGTTATTTATAGATGATATTCTGGTATACTCCAAAAAACTAGAGAAACATGACTAACACTTAAGAATTGTACTACAGACGCTAAGAGACAAACAGCTATATGTTAAATTTAGTAAATGTGAATTTTGGCTGAATGAAGTTGCTTTCCTTGGCCATGTAGTTTCTGTGGAAGGCATTAAGTAGATCCCAGGAAGATTGAAGCTATTCTTGATTGGAAACTGCCCAAAAATGTTCAAGAAGTCCAAAGTTTTCTTGGATTAGCTTGATACTACAGACAATTTGTGAAGGAATTTTCCATGATAGCTTCCCCACTCACTAAATTTCTATAGAAGAATGCTAGGTTCGAATGGACTGATAGTTGCCAGCAAAGTTTTGAGGAATTAAAGAGCACGTTAACTGAAGCTCATGTTCTAAATTAGCCCCTTCCAGGTAAACCCTATATTATTTATAGTGATGCTTCTAGGAATGGGTAAGGGTGTGTACTTATGCAAGAAGGAAAAGTAGTAGCATATGCTTCTAGACAGTTAAAACCACATGAAAGAAATTACCCTACCCATGATTTAGAATTACCAGCCATTGTGTTTGCCTCGAAAATATGGAGACATTATCTATATGGGGAAAAGTGCTACATTTATACAGATCATAAGAGCTTGAAATACCTACCTACATAGAAGGAACTTAACTTGAGACAGAGGTGATTGCTAGAACTCATCAAGGACTATAACTGCTTAATTAATTACCATCCTGGTAAAGCAAATATGGTAGTTGATGTACTTATCAAGAAATACTTAATGGCCCTCTGAGCTATGAAGGTGAAGTTAAATATGTCACAGGATGGAGCACTTATAGCTAAAATGCAAATGAAACCAGATTGGCTCCAACAAATTAAGGTTACTCAGAGACAAGATGAGAGGTTAGTTTCTATTATTTCCCACCCTCAAATACAAGTGGGTAAAGGCATTAAATTCTCTCTCGGTCATGATGATTGCTTGTATTATAAAGGCAGAATGTGCATACCCTATGATGCAAAATTAAAGAAAACTATCCTAATAGAAGCTCACAATAGTCTTTATAATATGCACCCTAGCAGTAATAAAAGTATGAAGAATTAAAGAAATCCTATTGGTGGCCTATAATGAAGAAAGAAATAGCAGACTTTGTGAATAAATGCTTGATATGCCAATAAGTAAAAGCTAAGCATCAGATTCTGGGTTGTTACATCCTGTCATTATACCAAAATGGAAATGGGAGCGAATTACTATAGATTTTGTGTCGGGATTGCCACTTACTAGCAGACGAAATTACTCTATTTGAGTGATTGTAGATAGGATGACTAAGCCAGCTCACTTTCTTCGAGTAAGATCATATTTTTCTCTATCTAAACTTGCAGAAATTTATATGAATGAAGTTGTGAGATTACATAGGGTGCCTATATCCATAATTTTAGACAGGGACCCATGATTCACTTCCAAATTCTAGCATAAACTTTAAGAGGCAATGGGAACTTGCTTAGATTACAGTACAACTTTCCACCCATAAATAGATGGCCAATTTGAGTGGGTGATACAAATACTAGAAGACATGTTATGGTGTTGTATATTAGAATTCAGAGGCAACTGGGAAAAATATTTTCCACTAGCGAAATTCGCCTACAACAATAGTTATCAGTCTAGCATTAAAATGGCATCGTACGAAGCATTATATGGGAGAAAATGGAGAACAACTTTATGTTGGACAAAGTTAAGTGAAAGCAAGCTAGTAGGACCCAACAATATTTTGACAATTTCTTGTGTTATGCTGGACAGTTATCAGTCTAGCATTAAAATGGCACCATACATAACTTTTCATGACAATTTCTTGTGTCATAAAAAGTATAATTTCTTGTAGTGTCAATTTCATGCTTTACATTTTCCTATGATGATTTTGCACTTCGATGTAGTAGTACACATTTAAATTCCACCAATATCTATTTAATACAGAAGTGTATATCATTATGTCAACTTAGTCACCATTATGTTCAACTATAATTTGATGTTCTAATCATGCACGCTATATTTATTTATCATTTTAATGTTCATTTTATACCAAACATTCAATTGAACATCAATGTATCACTTAGTATTCTTAAGTTCACTATTCGGCCATGACATTGTCATAGGTATACACCATGATTTTTCATACCTTATCATATCTCCTATATTCCCTTTATCATTTCAAACCTTCATATAAAAGTGCACACTCAAATTGTGTCTATAACCATTTAATACATAAGTGAAGACTATTATGTCTAATTTATCCACATTATATACACATGTAACTTAAGGTTTTAATTACACATACTATGTTCCTTTATCTTCATAATGTTTAATTTATGCCAAATCTTCCATTAATTATTGAAATATCACATAGTAACCCAAAATGTACCATTCGGTAACCTTAGGTTGTTCCACTTTTTGGTTGCTTTCTTCATTAATTTTTATTCCTTACATGTTAATTCATCATTTTATTAATATATCTCAAATTATTTCATAATTGTGCCTAAGGTTCCATAGTTACATGATGCAAATTTAGGCAAAATTCAAAGCAAACAAATGAAATTAAGTGTAAGTTTGTATTCACTAACCTCAAAATCTCTTGAAATCACTTATTCTACCTTTTTCTTGCCTTCTCCTTCCTAGCTCTTTTCCTCAACTTGAAATTTCTCTTTAGGCCGAATTATGTGAGGAATAAATTCTGAATTTTTGTCATCAATTTCAACATGTAAATACTCATAAACAATTCTACTAATGATTCTTTATAATTCTATATCAAAACCCCTAATTAAGTCTAACAAAAACTCATAAATTTACCTATTTAGGTTAACTTTCTCTCACCAAAATTTCACACTTTCTAAGCTTCTTTTTACTTCAATCTTTTTGCTATGTTGAAGAGGATGATTTTCTAGTGTATCTAGATGAAATTTGAGCTTAAGTTATGGTGGGAATTTGAAAGAGGAAGAAAAAAAAATGGTGGAATGGAGAAAAATGGTAGCTACGATTTTAGTGAAGAAAAAGGGGAAGAAATTCTACACTTTAAAGAGATTTCGAGATATTTCTACATCTCTCTAATTTGTCCTTTAGTGCACCAAATTAAGGGGTAGGATTCACTCATTTACTATTTTGATCTAATGGCTTATTTTAAGCCATTTGTCATGCTCACATTAATTCCTACTATTTTTCATTCACAACTAATGGATGCAAGTGATCGTGGCTCATATTCTTATGACATTTATCCCCTTGAAAAGTCAAAAGTGGCATTTAACCCTAATAATTAAATCAATCTCTTTTTTTTGTCATTTTTTGGATTTTGAAGTTTCCCTCATTGGAATTTCTCTAAAAATTTTCATAGAGTGCAAAAATACATCCAGTAAGATGTGTTTAAAATTTCAGGTTATTCCAACATCATTTCAATATAGTTCCAACTCTGAAAATAAAATTCGCCAGTCTAGAACTCAAAAATTTAAAACTATTAGAAAAATTATTTTTTGCTTCCAAAAATTCATTTAGATTATTAATTAGAATAATTTTTGGAGGTTTGTGGAATATTTATGGGTCCAAGCAAACTTATGGTTAACCCGAGTAACGGTATCAGGAAAATTCTTCACTCTTTATTTTGAGAACCTATCTAACCTCAATTTCTTCTTCAATTTTACCACTGGACTCAATTTAATTTACATTATCTCATTTAATGGTTAAATACCAAACTTCTCGATAGGTCACCCATCTTAGGATTTCTCTAGCCAATGCATGTTCAACTCTAAAGTTCTTATAAAATATGTTGTACTAATCCTAATAAAATCACACCAATACTATTATGGTGTTACTGTTTACTGTCATAAAATTACTATTCATACTAGTTAAAATTTTAGGGCGTTATGGCAGAACTATGTCACAAATAACCTCCTAAGTTGATTGCTTGTCATAGTTTTCAAAAATTCTTGCCTTATGGATAGGAAATCCCAAATGCTTCGAGAACTCATTAAAGGTAATGGTATTTGTTTTCCAGTTTAACCAAAAAGACACCTTACCAGGATCATCATAGTTGCCCTTCCCCACTCTAATACACACAGTAGTAAAGAAGTCTCTTATCAAATGAGGGTGCACATGCTCTGTTTTGGCGAAGAAACTTACCCAGCCAATATTGCATTGTATAATCCTAATTCGCTCAAAAAATCCATGTCTAAGTAGGGCATCAGTAAGTACTTAGCATTAGAAAAGTTTACATAATCCACTCGCATGTCTTCTGGTACCCAACTTGGTACTTTATTAGTTGACACTCCTTATTGCAAAGAGGAAGATGCGCTAGCATCTTGCCTTGATCGTTTAGGTGCCGCTAAAAAAAGAAGAACAAATTTCAGTTATGACACTAACCAAACATAAAGCCAAAGTATGAAAACTCTAAAAATTTAGAAATGTGCATGCTAAGATAAACCAACAACATGCTTAGCTAACCAAACACATTAGCAACACTAGAAATAATAGGGAAAAAGCAAGAATAGCACATCAATATTCAACTTGGCATCATGAAAACCAATATCAATATGGCCAAACTAGTTTTAGAATTGACAATGACTATACATAGATAAAACCTTAGAAAACCTCAATTGTCAATGCATACTTTTATCAAAATAAAACAGCAAAACAAAATTGTAACTCATAAATCACAAGCACTAAAGTAAGCTTTTGTAGCTGCTAAAGTAAGAACATAAAGCATACATTTGGGCATTATGAGCAAAAATAATGACAATGTCCAAAAACAAAGTACAAAGTGTCATTTAGGCATTTTCGTAAACATATGGTGTGCAACAATTTTAAAGCACAAGAAATTTGATCTCCATTTACATGCACAGCTCCAAAAATCATGGTTGGTAAAAACGATTCAACAAATGAAATATAACACAACACATAACCACCACAAGCATGAGAATACTCGAACCTTAATATCAAAAGATGTACAACTAATATGCAAAATGGTATTGAAGCATAACCAAAAGAAAATATACTACCATATTTGAATGAAAGTTACAAAAATAAGCTCTTAATCAACCAAAATAGAGAAAAAAAGAGATAAAAAATAAGATTGATAGAACAAAAACAAGATATGCTTACTTGTTTGAGATCTTAAACCAAATAAAGTGCAAAAATGGAAAAAATAAGGTGTTGGGGCTCAAAATATAGAGAGAAAATGAGAAGAAATGAAATGAAGGTGAAAAGACAAATGAAGAAGTCTATTTATAGACATGTCATAGCTAGAGCCCCTAAGGTCACGGCTGGAACTAATTTTTGCTAGCCGTGACTCATATAAATTCTTAAAATGCACCATTTGAATTTTTAAAGGTCATGACTGGAACAATTTTGTCTCCACCGTGAACAACCATTCTATACTAAAAACTCTTAAAATTCTACATTGGTCATGGATGGAACAAAATTGTGTCAACCATGACTAACCCTTTTGTTCTATAAGTAGACAAATTTTCAATTGGTCACAATTGGAACAAAAATGCCTCCATAATGAATAACCCTTTTGGACTCAATTCACCAAAACTTTTTAAATGGCCATACCTGAAATGAATGTGTACCAATCGTGACAAAGCATTCTACACTAAAAGGCACTAAAATTACGAAATGATCATGGCTGGAACAATATTGTCTTAGCCATGACAATCTCATTTTCTGTAAATTTTGAAAGTTTGAACCCCACATTCAAGAAACTCATATACAACGAATTCAACTCCAACAAAGAAAGATCATTATAATCACTTATGCACCATAGAAATTAGTAAAGACACTACAAAAATAACATTAAAAATTAAACAAATAGGAAAACAAAAATTAAAAAAAAACTAAAATGAAAATTAAAAGAATGATAGTTTTGAGCTTACCAAGTCGTCATCTTGACTTTTAAGCACTTACTTCATATCTATTAGTGTAATTACCACTGAAGCAACCTCAAACCTGGATTCAAAGTACGGCTTAAGATGGTGGCCATTTACCTTAAATTCTTTGTGATCATTTGGATGCTTGATCGTAATAATTCCATATTATGTAGCTTCAACTACTTCAAATGGTCCTTTCCACCTCGATTTTAGCTTTTTTTAGAAATAATCTCAAACAACTATCATATAACAATACTTTTATTATAGGCATAAATTCCTTTAGAATCAATTTTTGTCGTGCCATCACTTTGTCTTCTCTTTGTAAGATGCAATACTATTATATGCTTGAAGCCAAATTTCATTTAGCCCATTTAATTGCAAGAGTCTCTTGTCACCTATATTCTTTAATTCAAATTTGAGAAACTTAACAGCCCAAATGCTTTATGTTCTAATTCAACAGGAAGATGGCAACCTTTTCCATACAATAGCCTAAAAGGTGACATGCCAATATGAGTTTTATAAGCAGTGCGATTTGCCTATAAAACATCATCTAATCACTGAGACCAATTTTTCTAGAGGTATTGACAGTCCTTTCTAAAAGAGCCTTTAACTCCGTATTGGAGACCTCCACTTGACCATTGGCTTAAGCATATAGAGTTATGATTTTATGTTTGACACCATACTTTTTAAACAAAACTTTAAATTGATGATTGAAAAAATGTTTGCCTTTATCACTAATGACTACTCTCAGTGCTCCAAATCGAGTGAAAATATTTCTCCTAAGGAACTCTAAAACCACTCGAGCATCACATATCCTAGTAGTAGTAGCCTCTACCCATTTGCTTATATAATCAACCACTACTAAAATGTATCCAAATCTAAAAGAGTTTGGAAATGGTCCCATAAAGTCTATCCCCCAGACATCAAAGATATCTATCTCTAAGACTTTATTTAATGGCATTTCATCATGCTTAGAGATGTTGCCAACTAATTGACACCTATCACATCTAGACATAAAAGACTTAGCATCATGAAAAAGAGTAAGCCAAAAGAAACCTGATTGCAGAATTTTTGCTACTGTTCTATTCAAGCCATGGTGACCCCCTACTTCTGCTTTATGACACGTTTGTATAAATGTGTTTTGCTCTTCTTTCAGGAGACATCGCCTCATCACTTGATTCGAGCATAACTTGAATAGAAATGGATCATCCCATAAATAATATTGAGCATAAGTCTTTAACTTTTTCTTTTGTTGCCATAAGAAATCCTTAGGAATAAAGCCACCTATAAGACAGTTGGCCAAATCAACATACCATGGAATGGAAACTTCACAAATATGCATAGCACATATATGCTCATTAAGAAAAAGATCTAGAATCTCCCCCTTCTTAATGTGTTTATACTTTAATATCGACAAATCATCAACCATAAAGTTTTTAGCTTCCTTTTTGTCCTAGATCTTCAAATTGAACACTTGCAATAATAAAATCCACTGAATTAGTCTTGGCTTGAATTCCTTTTTGGCAAAAAGATGCCTAAGAGCTGCATGATCATAACAAACAACTATTTTAGCACTAAGAAGATAAGGCCAAAATTTTTTAAAGGCAAATACTATTGCAATGAGCTTTTTCTCTATTATGGTATAATTGACTTGAGCTTCTGTCAAGGTGTGGCTCGCATAATAGATTGCATAAAAGAATTTCTCTATCTTTTGTCCCAACACATCGCCTACTGCATAGTCGCTTGCATCATACATCAACTCAAAGATTCCAATCTAGAGAGATAATCATAGGAGCTAAAATCAACATTTCCTTTAAGGTATTAAATTCCTACAAAAACTGATCAAAAAAATCAAATGCAACATCTTTTATTAGTAAATTAGACAAAGGTTTAGCAATTTTTGTGAAATCCTTAATGAACCTACAGTAGAATCCCGCATGACCTAAAAAGCTATGAACTGCTTTAACACTTGTTTGGGGTGGAAGTTTTCTATGACTTCTACCTTGGCTCTATCAAATTGTATCCCTTTCTTAAAAATTTTATGTCCCAACACAATCCCTTTCCTAACCATGAAATTACACTTCTCCCAATTTAACACTAGGTTGGTTTCTTCACACCTACCTAAAGATAGATTAAGATTGGCTAAATTGCTCTTAAAGTCCCTTCCATAAATTGTGATATCATTCATGAACATCTCTATATACTTTTTGATAAAATCACGAAAAATAGCCATCATACACTGCTGAAACTTAGTCGATGCATTACAATGACCAAATAGCATTCTTCTATATGCAAAAGTGTCATAAGGGCGATTAGAGGTAGTTTTCTCTTAATCTTATGGGGCTATAGGGATTTGTAAATATCCCAAATACCCATCTAGGAAACAGTAAAACATATTACCCGCTAACTTTTCAAGCATTTGGTTAATAAACGGTAAAGGAAAATGCTCTTTTCGAGTTGCATTACTCAACCTCCAAAAATCTATGAATACTCTCCAACCCATAACCGTATAAGTTAGAATGAGTTCATTGTGCTTATTTTCCACTGCAGTCATACCACCTTTCTTTGAAACATATTGGACATGACTCACCCAACTGCTATTAGAAATTGGAAAAATTATACCTGCATCTAGCAACTTCAAAACTTCCTTCTTAACCACTTCTTGCATTGTTGGATACAATTGTCATTTCGATTGAACAACTAGCTTACAATTCTCCTCTATAAGAATTTGATAAGTGCAGTAGCTTGGACTAATTCCTTTAAGATCAATTGTCTCCCATCCTATGGCCTTTTATAACTTTAAAGCACCTCAATAAATGACTCTTCTTCTTCACCTGCCAAATAGAGGAAATTATTATAGGTTTCTCATTGCCTTCCAAAAATACATATTTTAAATGAGAAGTAAGAGGTTTAAGTTTAGCTTTTAATTCCCCCTTAGGAAGTTCAAGTACTTCATCTCATCTTTCCCAAATTCCTTCTCCAAATCTTTCAAGATTCCATTCTCAGCTTTGTTCAACACTTTATCTTTTGAAAAGTGCATGAAACAACTCTTCAAAGGGTCACTAAGCAAAATCCCTTCTTATAGCTCATTCGTATAATCTTGAATTACATCCACAAAGCACAAAGACTCTTTAAAGTCACATGATGGATGCTTCATAAACTTGTTGACATCAAATACCATCTCTTTCTCTTTAAACTAGAGAGTCACCATTTGCCCATGTACATCAATAAAAGCCCTTACAGTATTTAAGAATGGTCTTCCCATAATAAGAGGTACTTTCTTGTCTTCATCCATGTTCAAGACAATGAAATCCACCAAGAATATGAAATTCCTCACCCTGACTAGAAAATGCTCAATAATCCCCTTTGGATGTTTCACCGCATGGTTCGCTAATTGAAGGGTCATTCTTGTCTCCTTGATGTCTCTAAGTTAAAGTTTCCTACATATGGAATAAAGCATCAAGTTAATGATAGCTCCCAAAACACATAAAGCATTGCTAATAAAATTTCCTCCTAAATCACAAGGTAGTGTGAAGCTACCCTAATCCTCTAACTCAGTTGGAATTTTATTGTTTAAAATGGCACTACAACTTTTAAATAACTGCACTATTCCTTCCTATTCTAGCTTTTTCTTGTTAGAGAACAAATCTTTCATAAACTTTGTATACTTTGGCATATGAAGCAAAGCTTCAATAAAAGGTCGATCGACATGTAATTCTTAAACATGTTTAATAAATTTTCCAATTGCTCATTGTTCTTTTCTTTCCCAACTAATGAGGGAAAAGGTAATTGTGATTCATAATAATAGGCACATTAGATTTTACCAGAGCCTTACCTTTATCACTTGATCTTGGCACATCACCAATAACCTTAGGTTTAGAAGTACATACCTTCGGAGTCATCTCCACCACTTGAGATAAAGAGTTACATTGGTTAGCCTATTTGACTTCTTTGCCACTCTTTAGAGCGATTGCCTTAACTTCTTCTTTTGGATTACAGTCCACATTCAATAGAAAGGTACCTTGTTGTCTCGTAGAGATAGAGTTAGCTAGTTGCCCAATTTGTGTCTCCAAATTTCTCATTGTTGTATCTTGATTGCAATTCCACTGCTCTTAATATTTCCACCTAGCATCTTGGCTAGACATGAATTGAGTTTGTTTACTCATGAAACTAGCAAACATGTCTTCTAAATTTGGCTTTTAATCTTGTGGTGGGGGTTGTCTAGCTTGAAATCCATGTGGCTGGAAATTTTCTTATTAAGCTAGTGGGGCTTGGTAAGGTGTTTGAAAATGTGTTTGCACTTGTGGAGGCTAATATTGATAGTGATAACCTAGTTGCTTTGAAGATTTGTTATTGGTGGCTTGAATGGAGCTCTAGGTGGGTTAGTAGATGATGAAGCTTGGTTACCCTTTCTCCATGAAAAGTTTGGATGATTTCTCTACCCTGGGTTTTAGGGATTGCTGAATGGGCCATTCCTCTTGTAATCATGTACAACATTTACATCTCCCATCCCTTAGGTGTAAGACTCATTTATTTTCTGCTTATTTACAAAACTAGCTCATTCATATAAACCATATTCTTGTTATACAACTGACACATTCTGAATTTTCAACACACTTAATTCCTTTTTACGCAACTTCATTTGTGCCTTTAACATTGCCACTTCACCCATACTATAAACTCCCTGCCTCTTGTTCATAACCCTTATACTAGCCCATTGTGCTTTGTTCATTGCCATTTCATCTAGCAATAAAAATGCCTCTTCAGAATTTTTATTCATAAAGCTACCTTTTGATGCTGCACTAATAATGACCTCATTGTGGGGTTACACGCTACATAAAAAGTTGACATGAGCTTATGTGTCGCTATCTCATGATGAGGATAACTCTTTAACAACCTTTTGAATTGCTCCCATGCTTTATGAAAAGATTCCTCACTCAACTGCTGAAAGTTATAAATGTCATTCCTTATAATTCTGGTCTTTGTCAGAGGAAAACATTCTAACCAAGAATTTATCCTTCATTTGTTCCTAAGACTGGATAGATTAATTGTGTAGCATTTGTAACCAGTTTCTCACCTTTCCAATTAGAGTAAATAGGAACAACTTTAACCTAATTGCATATGTGGAAATCCTTTGAATTTGAATAGTGTCACTGATTTTCAAGAAAATGTCAAGGTGTTGAGCTGGGTCTCCAACTATGATATAAAAAAATTTATTTTGTTGCATAATGGCTATAGTTGCTGGTTTAAGCTTAAAATATTGTTATCGAGGTAGCAAAACTGTTATATGCTCCTCGTTTCACCTTGGAGTAGCATAATCTCTTATGGTTCTAAGTCTAGGATCTTCTTATTATCGAGCTTACTCTTGCCTAACTCCTTATTGGTTCTAGAAAGGTACATTAGAAGGTGGTGGTTGATCATCCATATTTAAAGCTTGATTTTCCCATCTCCTTCTATGTAAAGTCCTCTCAATTTCATGATCAAATGGTGCTATTTGTTGCAATCTTAGTCTCTTTATACACCACTAACCACTTGAAAAGAATATAGAAAGAAAAAAATAAGAAGAAAATAAAAACACATACAAATAATCGATCAACAATTCACACAAAAACACAAATCCCAAGCAATGGCACCAAAAACTTAACCGGATATCAGCAAGTGTATTGAATCAGCTAAGTAATATAGGGAAATACAATCAAGACCCCAAATTTATCGAACCCAAGAGATTGTGTTTGCAAGACAAAATTGATTGATTAAATATATGTGTAAAGAATTCCCCAATTTTTCTAGATGATGGATATTATAAACACTATAATTAACCCAAAAAATTAAATGAATTAAAATTAAAAATGCAATGTAATTAAATGCAATAAAAACAAAGAATGCAGTTTTTGGCTTAACTAATTAATAAAGAGGCTATTAAGGTCTCTAATCCTTCTCATACCCATTGCAATTAATTTTAACATAAAGATGATATGATATATGTGAGGCCCCTAACATGACCCTGGTTGAATATGCATACTTTTGTAGGATTATATTTGATTAAGATCAAATTAAAAATGTGAATTTCATATAAGGTATGGGACAAGTGATAAATTCTTTTTATTATATTAATTGCATGAAAGAAATTAAATTATTATTTTGGTTTAATAATGTTTAAGGGTGTAATTAAAGCATGAAGTATTAATTTAGGGGTAAATTTATAAATATAGCATTTTAAGGGTCAAATTTGAATAGAAGAATGAATTGAGAGGTTGATTTAAGAGAAGTATAAAATGGAGAGGTTAATGTTTAACATGCAAAAAGATGAGAGGTTTAAGTGGGACATGCAAAATATAGAAGGGTTAAAAAGGGGATTTTTCATGTCACTACATAAGCTAAATTTAAGAGATGTGAGAGAAGGAAATTGAGTGGAGAGGGATGGCTTCTCTTAGGTGGAAAAGGCAAATTTGGTTCTCTTCTTCATTCACTTTCTTTGATCTCTTAAAACACCTCTAAGTGTTCTTGAAGAAAATCTTTGCAAGTTGAATTAATTAAGGAAAATTAGTGTAAAACATTAAGGTAATTATCTTAATTTGGTTTTCATCCTCTTCTTCTTCATCTTCTTCTTGATTTTGTTGATTGTTTGATTGAGCAAAATTCTGGAAATTTATGTTAAATGGATGAATTATTGTTAAAGGAGAAGAAAAAGGTGGAAAGAGCAAAGGGAAAGGAAAGATGCAAGTTAAAGGCTAGGAGAATTTTCAGCCAAGGTATGGGAGTAATAGGATTCTCATATATACATGTGGTTAATTAGAGAAGAAATATGAATTGTTGTATGACAGGTTGAACAAATGAATTAAGTATAAATTCATAGAAGTTTTGATAAGGAGAATCATATGAGCATTATGAATCAATTGTTGTAATTTCAGAATATTTTGAGTTAGAAAGCTTAAATTGAGATAATGTTAATTTCAAAATTTACATAAGTAATATACCTATAAATTTGTAGAAGTAATTTAGGGCTAAATATGTCTATATGTTGTTAATATTTTCATTTGAAATTGTAGTGAACTACCAATTTCTGTTCTGGAATAGTTTGTGAAAAATAGGATGTATTTCCTTGTATAATGGTCAGAATTATATGAGGTAAGATTCTATGCAAAATATAATACTAAATGTACATTTTATATAAAGGAAATATTGCCTAATTCTGTTTGTATAAATGTCAAATGTTAGCTTGAATCTCGCAGGAACTGGTTGCACTGTTAAGGAACAAATTTTGGTATATTAGTCATAAATCTAGGTATAGGAGTCAAAATACTATGCTGTAAAATTCTAAGTAAAATAGATACCTAGAAGCAAAATTTTTATGAAGGGAAGTTGGTCTAATTTTGTCTTCATTTTAGTCTATGAATTTTATAAGTGGTAACAAAAACTATTTTTGATTTTTGAAATAGCCTATTGTTTTTCTTGAATATCTCGAGTTATAAATGTGATATTGAGTTAAATTTTGATGTTTTAGAAAGTGGACATAAAGGGAAATAAATTAGTAAAATGTTAATTGGCCTTAAAATAACATTTTCCAAATAAAAAATGGCACACAAATTGGATCCAGAATGTTACCCCTATGTAGAAATTTTGTAGGCAGAATTTTAATGTATTTTCTATGATTGTTTAAATGTAGTTATATTAAATATGTATCTATATGAAAATGCATTGAATTATATATGGAATGTGATATGATTATTGATAAAGGTCCATATATATATATATATATATATATATATATATATATATATATATATATATATATATATATATATATATATATATATATATATATATATATATATATATATATATACTGGTACCCGTAGTGTTATATGAACATATAAATACATGTATATACACTGGAGATTGTGTATTCTTATATGATCACATACATATGCAATTTATATAAAATAAGTACAAGCATGATTTTAAAAATGAACTTGAAAATAGTATTGCCTGCTACTAGAGTTCAACTGTTGATAGATAGGCACCTATAGGGATATTGTAGCTACCACCATTGACTTATTTAGGTGTAAAGTACAGTTGATCCTATTGGATCATGAGCAGCCTCGTTTGAGTTGTTAGTTAACCCCATTTGGATCCATTTGATCGGTTTACCATACAGTCGACCCCGTTTTGGTCTAAAATTTTGATATCCTTGGATATCCACCTTTTTTATACCCTTAGGTATCCACCATTCCTGTTATCCATCTTTAAAACTTAAGCATGCTAAGTTAAAGTATAAATACATCACAGTCAATTACTGTATAACAAATGTATATGATATAAGGAATAACATGTTTAACTGTGGTGTTTAATATATATATTATATTTATATATATATGTGCAGATCATTTTAAGAAATGTTGAAATTTATGAATGCTAAATTGAATGTAGGGTTACATTGTTGATTAAAACATTATATTTTTATCATATATTATCTTTTATATGTTATTTTAAATGATTTCAATTTATGTATGATTAAATGATTCTGACAATCACTGTGAGTGGTTATGTTTCATATTTAGTATCCCCACTAAGCTTTATAGCTTAGCACGGGTTATTTTTATCCATGTAGGTTCTGTAGTCAAGGCTTTTGTACAGGAACGAACTCTACATTAGGATAGGCTAACACCAATTCATAGAAGTTGATGTAGGGATATTTTTGTTAATTTTGTATAAGATTCTTAACATGTTTAATATGTATAAAAGGTTATATAATATATGTATGTCATATGAAAGTTAATGTTGTAATAAGCTCATCATGAGAATGCTAGTATTTGTATGTATATTGGAGCCTGAATGCTTATATATATATGTGATAAAATGCTAAATGCTAGGCATGATGATAAATATAGAACTAAGATAGTTTTATCTAGCATGAATATGATAAGTGGGTTGCTTAATGAGTCAATATGCATATGTAATTAAAGTAATGGAAGTGTGAAGCACCTAATTAATACATAGGTTGTCTGATTAAATGGATCATTAGAATGTTTAATGTTGTTTTAATGGATTAATATCCTACTATAATATGACTGAAATGTATGACATAATATATGTTAAAGGCTTTAGACGTAGGGTGTTTCAATCTAATAGTGAATAACCAAACAAAACCCAAGCTTCCCATTCTGGAGCTAACTATTCTAGCTATATAATTTCCTATTCTGAAGCCAATTAAATAGCTAGCCTAAACATGGATCTTAAAAATCCTTGATATAGATTGAATTTCCATTTTGGAGCCAATCAACCCAATAACTATTCATTCTTTATCTATTTTTGGATCTACAAAACATAAATTATAGATCTAATAACCTCTATTCTAGAATCACTATTAAACTTATAGCAATGGCATGAAAAAATAGAACATATAAACCAAACATGAAAAATCATTCACCCAATACATAAGAATGATTACATAATAAAATGAATATTTAGATCATCACACAGAAGAATGAAACCTTAGATCATTTAATAATCACAATATAGATTAATGTATTACATGGGTATGGGGATTCATAAATCCCCAAGCAACTAAGTTCACTACTCACTACACATTGATGAAACGAAGAAGAAAAGAGAGAAAGGAAATGATAAATCCATTTGTAGAATCTAATGAAGAAATCTAGACTAGCTCATTCTCTTCAAGTCTTCAGCAAAACTTTGATTAAATCTAAATTATACTTTGATAAACTAAATGAAAAACAAGTGTTTAATCTAAGAATGCAATTAAAATTAATGTAAATAGAGTGTTTACAACTGAAGAAAATATTAAAAACCCTACAAACTACAAAGAAAACTAGAAAAAAAAACTAAAATCTTCCTCATCTCTCTTGCCAAATAGAAAGTGAGTATTTAAAGGCTAAAAGGAACATGGCTGGAACAAAATTGTCTCTACCATGACCAAGTTGTTGAAATTTGAATTTTGAATGAGTCACGACTGGAATAGAATTATCTCATCCCTGATAAATACTTCTAGACTAAACTTCATGAAAACTATTGGGGTCAGAACTAGAACAAATCCTTCCTAGCCGTGACCTTTATGAAATGGTGAGTTTTAAAGATTCTTTAGGGGTCATGGCTAGAACAATGCTTTCTCAGTCGTGACCTAAGCCAAAATTTTGTAAAATATTAAACGTTTCACCATTAAGCACAAATCCAATCATAATTCATCAAACTTATCACATTTGAAAAAGAGATTAGAATTTAACACACTAAACACCAAAAACACACTAAAACATATAAAAATTACAGACAGAAATACAAAAAAAAAACAAACACTTAAATTGGAGTTATCACTACTATTGAAGAGAATGTAAGGGTTTACCTGCATGGCATCTAAGCCAAGCAAAGTATCTGCTAGGGTTAGGGAAAAAAGAATAAGGCCATCGTGAATTCCATTAATGACACTGAAATTCCTATAATCACTAGTGAGCCTATCCACACTAGTCAAAGTCAGGTACTAACCAACGCAGATTAGTAGGATTGCCCCTATGTGATAAGAAGGGATGTCCATATACTAATATAGGTGGTCAAAAAGGATACCAAGGGGAACATGATTTGTGCGATCTATTAAGCTCCTAGTCTCAGAGGGTAAAATCCTTATTTGGAACATGACTAGGAGCATAAGGAAAAATTTAGAAATTTGGAACATTGAGAATGGCAACAAACTCCTCGTGCAGAGGAGACATCTCCAGATTGGTGAAGCAAAAGACATTAAACCTTAGATCCCGATACCACATGGCTGCTAAAAGGAGATCCATTTCTAGTTGGACCTTCTTTAAGAAATAAAGGTTGGAGTAAGGACCTCTGATAGGGTCCTCCGAAGTCTCAGGATCATTAAGTGTTGTATTCAACCTCTTCTGAAAATGAGGTGGCCATACTATAATAGTCATGATGAAGGTACTAAGGATAAAAGGTTAAAGAGGGAAAGGTAAAGAAAAGGAAAGGCAGAAGTAAGACATAGGAAAAGGCATGGAACTAAGGAAAAGAAGAATCAATGATATTTATAGGAAGAACCGAGTCACGACCATGACTCAATGTGTCATACTTGTGATTGGGTCTAAAGATCACCTAAGTAGTGAATAATAAATATAGATGTTGCATGCATCACATATATGTTGTTTTGCATGAAAATTTTGCTACACTTATCTTTTCCAAGCACACGAGAAATGAATCCTTATCCTGGAAAGATATTTATAAAAATAAAATATGTGCATATATCTAGAGTGATGACTATAAAACAAAACAAGGCAGAAAAAGGAACAATACCTAGAAAGAAAATTGCTAAAAATCCACCACCTTGAAATAAAGATCTGAAGGGGTGTTTTTTTAGGCAAATGGCCTAGTCACTCCTGTAACTTAGTGAATCACACTCGAGACTAAATTTTTGCATGTTGCATGCATTTCACGTCCACATTTTTGCTTATATTTCACACATCTAATTGTTACAAAGAAAAATGCAGATCGACTTCTCAACATTGACCTTAGAACCCAAAAATATTTAGGAAGTGTTAATTTTTCATCCATATTTTATTGATAAAAAGTCCACACAAAATAAATTTTACATGGCGAAATGTTAAAATTCCTTTAAATGCATGAAAAAAAATTGAAATGAGCATTTCAAACCAATTCATGCCTATGACCTGATGAAATAACCCTTTAAACCACCTTTATAGGATTTTTTTAGTTTGGTGTAAAATTTTAAAAAAAAATAGAAAGTTTGTGTAAAAGGAAAAGAAATTAGAAATTTAGGGTGTTAAAAAAGGGCATCTATGGGTGCTATTTTCTGTCAACTGGGATCCACTCAAAAAGATGGGAAAGCTATATAAAAAATGGCACAAAGATATGCCAGTTTTTGAGATGTGAAATGGCATCGTTTGGGAAAAGGACAGAGGGCTTCAATTTGGTCAGCAATGTGGGTCATATGCACTGGAAAATGGCAAAACAATGTGCCGTTTTCTGTATAAGATTTTGACAAAGTGCGGGGCTTGCTTCTACTGGAAAATGGCAGATGATGTTGCCATTTTTCATTGAATTTTTTTTATATAAAGCTTTTGCAGGAGAACGGGATTACTGTGTGTTGTAGAGCACACAGTAATTCCTATGCCCTGTAGCAAAATACGAAAATTTGTGTGTTTTTTATTTTTTTATATTCAATTGAAGTTTTCCCAAATAACCAACATTCCCATTCCATTTTCTCAATCCAACATTATATGGCACATTATTCCTTCCTTCCTCATTTGCTCTCTATTTTATCATAGTCCTGATTTTTCATTTTACATTTAAATTTTCCTATTATATATATAGTAAAAAATTTTGTTGAAGTTATTATAGAAGATTTCACTGAAGATTAAAAAAGAGGTAATGTTATGTGATTATATTTTAAATTAATTTTTTTAATAGCAATTTAATTTTTTACTAAATTTATTAATAACTTTAATTTCATTGTTAATATTCTAAGTGATACGAAGGGTGGATTATATTTTCATCAATATTTTTAAAGGTAAATTATTGTTAGTTTATTTTGTTTAATTCTAAAAAGAGTTGTAGTTGAAATTATTGTAATTAATTTTTATATGTTATTTTATGCTTTATTTAGAAAAAAATATTTGTAGAGCAATTAATGGTTTGAATTTAGTTATATTATTTACTTTTATTTTGTCATATTTTAATATTTAGGAACATATGAAAGTAAATTGATATGTAAATTGTTTGATTTTAGTCAAATTACATAAATTGCAAGATTTGAGAAGTGAACTAAAATTTTAATTTGGGTTATTAGTTAATTAAATTTAAATAATTTTAATTTGGTAGATGAATAAATATATAAAAAAATTAGATGCATAAAATGAAGAAATTTATTGATGAGTTAAAAATTAAAAGATAATTTATTTATGACAAAAATAGTAAATTGATGCATTAATATTTAAATATGTACATATAATGTAGGAATTAAAGAATGTCGATTCCAGCAATATTTATAATTTATACTGAAGGACAATCAATATGAGACATAGCTGGTTACCGTTATGATACTTCAAGTCCCTCAACAAGATCAAAGAGATTAAAGGTCAGGGGCAAATCTATATTTCCAGAACTTATTCATAAGATATCAGTTAACTTAGATTTAGCTTTAGACATGGGGGTTAGTAGAGTGATATATAGGTGTCCTATTATCAACTACGGGGTTAATGTCATGGGTGCCTATGGACTTTATTGATGATGATGACATTGCTCAAATTTATGAAAATTTTGTATCATTTTCTAGATACACTATTACGAAAATAATTGTTGAAACTAAAAAAATTGTTACTGGAGACGAACAAGATTTGGTGAATAATGTTAACTAGATGAGTACCGATGTAAACAGGGATGCCATCCATTCGGTTGACGATAGAAATATTATTGGTGATGAATTGTATTTTGTGACACCCTACATTCAATCATATTGTAATAGGTCGAGTGATATTATTATAGTTACCATAGCATTATAATAATAAGTTGTCCAATTTAGGTAATGAGTCGGTAGCTTAATATAGCATTTCGATTCTTATATTTACTTAATATCGCTAGGTTACTATTCATTTAGTAAAATTTTCGACAGCATAACGGCTTATAATTTATGCTATGCAAACCTGCAAATGATCAAATTCACACTCCCAAATAGTAATCTCCACTTCTAATACTCCATCCATACATTGCACTTCTATTATCAGTCACAACTCATCAGTTCAACACAGTAATCACATCACATAATTCGTCATATTTACTAACATTTAATATACATTACATGCCATATTTCATACATCGAGTCCAAAATACAGGTATCCAATTATATTACACAAACCACATATAAATATATATACAACTACATGTCCAAAAGTCTTCATATGTATATGTCTCATTAGTGTCCAATTATGCTTAAACAATATATATTTATCATAAACACATACATTAACATATAAAAGAAATGAAAACATAACAATTTCTCCACATTCATCATTCAACCATGTTAGGATCTCACACCTACAATGCCATTTTTTCTTCATTTACATACCAAATGTGTTTTAAATGTCATTTATAACACTCATATAACCATACATGTTCAAATTGTCTTATAATTTCTAAGTTTCCTTAGCTTCCATCATTATGTTTACTTATGTAACATTATGTACATTTATTATTTTTATGTTCCACCACTTCCATTACATTCTCTACCCATTATGTTGCCTAAATCTTACTTAATACATCATTAATCATTAAATTCTCACAATTTATACATAGGTACCTAATTTGGCCACCATAGTATCTATCATTTCCATGTTTCTTCCACTTATTTTCATTCATATTAGGTTGTTTCATCAATTTATCAAGTTATATGAATTTATTTCACAATTCTACTCAATTTCATATAGTTACATAATGTAAAATTTAGGTTAAATTAACTAAAATAGATGAAATTAAATGTAATTTGTATCCACTAACCTTAATTGAGCTTGGAATTCACTTATTCTTCCCTCTTCTCTCCTTCCTTCTCCTTGCCTTTCTCTTTGCCTTATAGTTCTTCTTTAGGCCAAAATTGGAAGGGAGAAAATCATGAGTTTTAGCCATGAATTCAAACAAATAAAAGCTACTAAACTACTCTACTAACCATACTCTACAAGCCCATAACAAATTTCCTAACCAATTCTAACAAAAATACAAAGTGTTACCTAATTAGATCAATTCTCTCTCTCCAAAATAACTCCAAATCCAAGATTCTCCTTGATGTAATCCAACTTCTAGGGTTTAAAGGATGATTTCTATAGTATGTGGGAAAAATTTGGGGTTGAGATTTGATGGGAGGAAGAAGAGATGAAGAAAATGGTGAAAGATGGCCAAAATGAACTAGGTTCGGATTCTTCCAAGAAAAAAGGGGAAGATTATAGAATTTAGGGTAGAATTATAGATAATTCTAGACCCCTCTATATTGTCTTTAAGTCCACCAAATCTAAAGCCCAAATTTCTCCATTTACCATTTGATCTAATGGCTTATTTTTAAGCCACTTGTCACTATTTCCTTAATTTCAACACATCTTTTAACTATGGTACTGCTTGTAGGTGATTATGGCTTATTTTTAATGACTTTCATGTCCTTAGATAATTAAAATATGACAATTAAGCCTATTAATTGATTTAATCTCAATTTTTTACTATTTTTCTGGAATCGATGTTCTTCTTGTTAGAATGCTCTAAAATTTTACCCTACAAGCACTAGCATATGCAAGAGAATGTGTTTAAAATTTTAGCTCATTTTGACATTGTTTTGGTATACTTTCGGCTCCGAAGGTAATTTCATCCAGTCCGAAACCCAAAATTCTGAAACTATCAAAAATTTTATTTTTTACTTCCACTAGCTTATTTATACTATTTATAATGGGTCTAAATGATTGGAATAATTATTAAAGCTCTGTAAACTTTTTCAAAGCCTGATTAAATTTCCAGTCAACCCTTTTACGCTAACCGAGAAAATGCTTCTCTACTCGATTTGAGGACTTATTTAAGCTCATTTTCTTCTTAAATTATACCACTAGACTCCATTTAACTCATATTACCTCATCAAATACTTAACTCTACTTTTTAGATTGGTCACCTATCCCCTGATTGCTCAGGAGTGAGCACGCTTAACCTTTTAAGCCTTTATGATTTTCTCTATATTATACTAGTGCAATTACTCTGATAACTATCCTAGGATTACTATGCATGCTCTACAACATACTGTACATGACATATGAAATTTTAATGTATAAATTGATAATTTTTAACCACGAACCTATTCGATGGACTACGTATCTAATAATTCTCGATATGTGTGTATTGTTAGTGTAAGCCCTAGCCCCAATGCATTGTAATAAAACACTTTGAATTAATAAAGTGAGGCATTTGTTTTATCTTTTGTATTCCTGTGCATATCAATTGATAGAACTATCCAAGAATGTTGTTTCAGTTTAAGTTATCACGTGTGAGGCACATGGTTGTAAGACCTTGAAACAAATGAGACTTCATTCTAAATATCCTTAGTCAGCCATTGTTATGGGAATAACAAATGAATTAAGACTAGTATGCTCTCTCTGATATTATTACGGATCATTAGGACAAGAGTGTTAATCAGAGATCATAGATACATGTTAAAGAACATGGTATCTGGATTCGATCCGTTCATGAGAACACTACATGGTACAAGTCATAAGTATTTCTCATATGCAAGTTTTGTATCGGAGTTCTTAGACCTAAAATCTCTATGAAACTCTTTATGAATTACTGTGTACTTTGACATACACCTAACGTGCTCGTAATAGAGTGACAAGTACGGATATGATTGGGTATGCATTGATTCATGTTAGAGAGCATAAGAGAAGTGAAAGGATTACCCCTCTCAATAAGAGAGAAAATATCATCGGTCACTTAATCAGTGAACTGAGAAGTGTATGGCCATAACGAGATGAAATAATGAATAATCACTATTTATCTGAGAGTTCAGTGTCACTATAATATTAAGAAAGGAATTAATATATATAAGGATGACTAGTTCCATGCCTTATATTAATTCTGATATTTATGGGTAAGGGACTATGCAAAAATTCATTAGGTCACTAAATGCCATATACATTTTCATTTAATTTGGAATGCTATAATATCTTGCTAGAGAATATATATAGCCTTTAAATTAATTCATTAATTCATTGTCAATATTAAATAGACCTATAGGATCGCACACAAAGTATTAGACTTAAAATATTTAAATAAAGTATTGGGCATTAATTTGGGCTTTTAATTAAAGTCAAATTAATGTGTGTAATGGGTTTTAAAATTGCTATTGGACCTTGGTCCATGAGAGAGAGAAATTCAACCCACAAGGTTTAATTTCAATTAATTAAATGTCTTGTATTAATTTAATTAATTGATTATTAATACCTAAAATAATTATAATCAAATTAAAACACTTAAATGGAAATAGACTTGGACGAAATTCCTAGATAAATACCAAGGAATTTTAGCACATGCTTATTTAATTAAGTGATTTATTTGATTAATATGTCTTATGTTTTTATCTTGAATTAAATCAAAAAGAATTTGAATCAATATATATCTCTTATTTTAAAGAAGTGATAAAGACTAAAATTAATTATCTTTAAGAAGTGGATTTTAGATTTATCACTTAAAATAAAATGATATATATTGAATGAGAGAGAAAAGAAAAAAACCCTAGTTTTTCTTTTTGTTTTTGGCGTGAATTTCTTCTCTCACTCAAAAAAATTTCTTTTGGCCGAATTTCTCAAGGAGAAATATAATTCTTCATTCTCTTGTGTTCTTGGATGTTAATAGCATCTAAAGGAAGTACAAGATTAGATCTTGTAGCTTAAAACTATTACCATTACACAATACCTTAAAAGAGAGCTAGCAATCTCAATTTTAAACTGTCGGTGCAATTATGTGTGTGAGAATAGAGGGAGTGGTGTAAAGGTTGTTCCTTGGCATTGGTGATCAAGGTCTAAGGCGGATAAAGTCATCTTAGTTGCTGGTCATCACCAAATTCAAGATTTAAAAGGCATCAAAAGTTGTAAGTTTTAAAAAACCCTAAAATTGTATGTTTCGATTCTTGTCATGGAATTGTTTGGCATGTATGATAGTTTTTATCGTTTTTTCGCTGCACAATTACCATGAACATATCATGTCATATTCCATCATGTATATCCATTTTATGAATGTTATGCATGTCCAATTGTTTCTCCACCTAAAATAATAGAATAATAGAATAAAAATACATATTTACTTGAATTAAAAATGGATAAAAATTATTCAACTTGCTAATGATACCTAAATCCGTAAGGCATAACCCGGTTGAGTTCGTATGCTTGTACGTGTTTTGGCCTAAACTAAGGAAAAATTTTCCATGCCTGTAAATAACTAACAACTTCTTTAGCATCAAGACGAGTAGCCCTACAAAGATCTCTGTACAACTAAGCAAGATAAGTTGATCCCCAACTATATCGGCCAACCGACTCAAGATCCTCTAGAAGAGGAAGAAACATCAAGTGGACCAAATATGAATTTTTTGATGAAAATAACAATCCACTAAAACATCTCGGCATTCATGTCGAGCATGCTAGCGTACCAACTCAGATGGTGCGTAATTAGGCAATTCACCTAATGTTGCGTCCAACTATGTCAATTTCACTTTAACATCGCGTAAACTATTCATTGAAGGAACTGCTCCTAGCAGATTATGACAAATATTCATCCAATCCATGTTTGTTTTACCTGTAATGGGTTCACCCTCAACTGGTAAAGCTGTTAAAATTGCAACATCTTGAAGTGTAATTGTTGCTTCACCACACGTTAGATGAAATGTAAGTATTTCCAGTCGCCACCTCTCAATAAGCGATGTGATTAAATTCCAAACTAATTGAATCACACTACTGTTGGCAATTGCTATAAAACTAGCTGCTCTTATATATGGTAAAATCCTTAGATCAATAGTGTTCATCCACACTAGTCCTTCTTCTCAACAATTCTCTCTCAACCTTTAATATAAATAAACTAAGTCAAACCATATAGTAAAAATTAAAATATATTATTAAGAAAAATTGATGTGGGTAATATATATTAAAAAAATTCGCCATTAATAGAACCCATATTTATTCGTATAGCTCCTAAATGATGATCCATGTCTAAATCTGAAATCAATTTAACATTATACATGTGCAATTAATTGTTAAATTTTTATGTCATTTGTTTATTTTATTATTGTTTACACTTTTTTATGTGTTTCCATATTTATTGCAAATAAATTAATTTCATATGTCAACAGTTTATTATTATGAAACAAAAAATTTAAAATTAATAAAATCCCAAATTATGAAGTAATAACATTAAATAATTAATCTCGAAAATTGATAAAAAAACACTTAAAATATAAAAAGACATTAAAGTTTGTAACATAAAAACTGCCATTCTCATTGATACAGCACTAATTTTTTACATCCACTAATGAACATAATATGTAGGCCATAAATTATAATTATACCATCTACAATAAGTTCTTTGATCCACTAGAATTATATCTCTGATTTTTAAAAAAATCGTCATCACTAATTTCAAATGACTTCTTTAGCAAAAATGAGAATAAGATCCCTATATTTTTTCACATTAGGCATATTCCAATTTGTAATAATAGATTTGAAATACATCAATGATAGTGTCATCCATAGAGCTTCTGTCATTTCTCTTTCTATGATGGGATATCCGAACATTATAATATCTTATAAATTTTATTTATTTTTATAATATGATTGGTAATTGTCATGCCGTTTTCAATTCTGCTACGGTACAAATTATTCCATTTTTCCTTGACTATTGCCCTTACAATGTTATCTCTCATATATTTCGAAACCAAATAGGTAAACACCATCTATCAAAATAAATGCTATCTCTAAAAAATTTGCATAATTCTTTAAATTTCACATTTATTCTAATTTTTGAAGATAAATTAGAATATAATACTTTATTAAATCAATATATTTCAAATTATTTTTTACTACAAATTTTTTCAAATTATTTTTTACTACAAATTTACATTACATGCATCAATTTCTACATAAAAATATAATTAAATTACAAAAATAAACATAAAATTTATATAAAATACTCAAACTATAAAAATAAACGTATAAATCAATATATTTTAATTCCTACATTATTGGTAAAAATTTTAAAATTAATGATAGTAAAAATTTTAAAATTAATGATTCAATAAACTAATCTCCTCAATAAAATTTACAATGGTATATAAATTTGTAACACAATATAAGGGACTAAAAAATGAATGTTCAAACTAATAATGATTTATAAATTTAATTTTATTATGCAACTATTTATTTAATTATAATTTCCTCATCCTAAAAAAACATACATCAATTTTTGTACCAACTATATATATTTTTTTCATTTTTATGTACAATAATTAAAAATCACTGAAAATAAAAAAATATAGAAAATCACCTTCAAAAATAATAATTGGAATTATATTAGTAACTCAAAAACACCTACATTAAAAAAAATTAAGTTAGCCACATGTTAAAAATAAAAAAAAAATAAATTTTACTATATTAACATAACTTACCTTTTTTATAGCCTTCAACAAATTTGCCTTCAGAAATTCAATAAAACATTTTCAACTTAGACTATACTATATAAATTTAAAGATAAACAAGGGAAGACAATGTGAAAAATTTAAGGAGAAAGAAAGAAGGCAACAAAGAGGGAGAAAAGTAAGGCAACACAAATGAGAGAGAGAGAATGGAATTTTTGATGATTAATATATGCAATTTAAAAAAAATTAAATTTTTGCAGAATTTCCATGCTTTGGATGGAGGGCACGGGAATTACTGTATGCTTTGCAGCATACAGTAATTTATGTCTTTTGTACGTACAATTTTTTTTAAAAGGCTTGCATAAAAAACTATAAAGCTGACTGCCATTTTTCGACACGTGGACCCCACCTCCTTTGCCGCTTTTCCTTTATCAAAACGGCGCATTTTGTCCTATGAAAAATGGCAGCAATAAATGCTGTTTTCTAGCGCTCCTCTTTCCTTCCTCCAAACGACGCCGTATTGTCTTGTCAAAAATAGCAGATAAATGTGCCATTTTTTACACAATTTTTATAGATTATCCAGTGGGTCTCAATCGTCAGAAAATGGCATCCATGGATGCCCTTTTTTAACATGCTAAATTTCTAATTTTTTTTCTTGTTACATTAATTTTTTTAAAATTTACACAAAAAAAAAAACCTTTTCTTTTTTCTTGTTACTCCTTCATTTCCTCTTTCCGTTTTCTCTCATTTTTCTTCCATGACCATTCGGTTTTTTACACATTTTTCGACTTTTTCCCTTCTTTTTCGAGATCCTTTCCAGTAAACTTGTTCCCCATCACTTCAAGGTCATCTTGGAATAGTTTTTGCATATTTTCATAGGTTGAGTTATTGCGTCTTCTCCACTAAGGTATGTTTTTGAGTTTTCTTGGCTATTTTTACCCCAAATGGACTCCAACTGATGCTAAAATCAAGGTAAACTTTGTTGTGATAAATTATAGCATGTTATCGCTATGCTTTTGTACCTTTTTTCTGATGTAATTTACATATAAAATGGTGCCTATGTTCATTACTTTTGTGTAAAAAAAGTTATTTTTATATTTTTGCTATATTACTTGTGCCTTAATGACCATGTGTTTCACTTTTTGTAGGAAAAATGCATGTTTTAGGTGTAGGACGATAATGCATGTAGAAAATAGATGAAAAAAAAGAGAAAATAATAATAATAATAATAATAATAATAATAATAATAATAATAATAATAATTGAATGAAGGGGATATAAATAATAATGTGTACTAGTAGTGTATGCATTGCTAGTTAATATTGTTGACTTTAATCGGTGCTCATATGTGCATTCTTGCCTCTTTTATCCATGTCTGCTGGACACACGGTGAAGAATTAGTTTATATAATTGTATATATAAACTTCATTTAGTTTAAATTATTTCAATTTTTAATATTCTATTTTTTCCGTTCATTGCAATAATTTTTGGGAAATTTTTTTTGTTCCATACAAAAAAAGTGATCATTTTTAAATTTTAAGAGTATTAACTATATATTCTCTAATTTACCTTTATTTAAAAAAAGATAATTAATATGATAGAAAATATATAATTATAAATAATTAATAAACTAATATTTTAGTAAATTATGATGAATATTTTGTGGAATCAATGTTACTTAATTTTCTTTTGTTTATGTGAACAACCGAAAGTTATCGCGTATATAAAGTCGTAACGGAACTAAATATGGCTGAAATTATTTAAAATTAAAACTGAATAATGCTTGGATTTGGGTACAAATAACCATAACGGCCATAGGTTATCCAAATTGCCGTAGGTTTTTTTTTAAATCTCGGAGCCATCAATTTACTACACAATTACACAGAAAACAACCAAGTATGTCATTAATCACTCAATTAATAATTCAACTACCCAACGAACCCACATCAACAAACCTGGCCGACAAGCGTAAATGCCGTACATTAATCCTCACCTAATTACTCTTTTCATCATTTAATACAGCCTCTATTAGTTAACCCACACCAAATGCCCATATGCACTGCTTTGTCAATGCATCGCCTCCGGTACCCAAAACTACCCTTTACTTTTCATTTAATACGCAATTTACCCAATTGTACAACAACTTTGATGCACGGAATTGAATTAGAACTCAAACTCGTAATTTAAAAAAGTCTATTTCAAATCCGACGACATAAAACTCGTGAGAGAGACACTTTCCCTTTACATAAAACAAACTAATACCCGCTTTACAGCATTCCCATATCCAACTACAGATTTTTATTTAAAATTTTTATCGGGACAAGTTTTGAGAGAGAGAACAGTGACCGGCGACGTGAAATTTACGGTTACCGATGGCGGTGGCCGACCGGAAAAAGTCTCACAGAGATAAGAAGTTGTTTAGTCTATGTCCGTTCTGGCAAACTGGGGCCAATTCGTCTTCTTCTTCATCTTCTGCGCAGAACCTTAACCATACTCCTAACGGCGACGGCAGTACCCGCCATGTAGTGGCTAACAACGGCTGGAAATCTTCATCTTCGTCTAAAACGGTGTCCTCTGTTGCCAGATCTCTTCTCCCTGCACGGCGGAGACTACGCCTTGACCCTGCCAATAATCTTTATTTCCCTTGTGCGTCGTCGTTTTATTATGTTTCTTCCCCCGCGTTGACTTTGTATTTGGTCAACGCCAGTTATTCAACGTTTTTTTTTTTGAGTTAAACTAAGTTAGAATTTCAATGTTGAATTTGTGGCAACACTTTTTTTTTTTTAATTAAAACTTGCTGTATAACATTTTAATGTTGTTATTATTATTATTATTATTTACTTTTTTTTTTTTTGCAATATTATTAAAGAAAAGTTAGAAGTTTCATTTTGTACCGGTGATATTGCAGATGAAACAGGTAAGCAGGTGAGAAGCGCAATTAGGTTGAAAAACACAAGCAGGTCTCATGTAGCTTTCAAGGTAATTTATTTTTCATATTAATCTATTATAGAGTGCCATTAATCATATCTGCATACGGTTCATGGTTTGTTATAATAGTATTATTGCCTGTACGTTGTATTTTACTTCGGGCATTATATTGTATTACATCACTCTTGTTTTTATTTGTTATCGGTGCATTAAATAATGTGGATGTTAGATGGTTTAAATAATATTTAATTTGGTAAAAAACAAAAAACATTAAGATACCTTAATTGGTAGGTCTGTTATGTAACTTATGTTCCTTTTTTATTTTTAAAAATAAACCGTACGAATTTTTTTTCTTGTCATATTTATTCATTTCTAATCTCTCTCTCTCTTTTGTTTTTTTGAGAGTCTCTCTTCTTTTAAATGTTTACTAGTATATACTAATGTCGTGTCATGGTTATTTTTTGATTCAGATATTTTGTAAAACATTTTATAATGGTTTATCTCAGAAATATTTCTGATACTCCATTCTCATTACTGATCGTGATAATTTTTGAATTTTTTTTATGCATATTAATAATTTTCAAAGTTTAAAAATTATTATGTATTTTTCAGAAAAATATAATCAATAGAATGTTAATATACTCTAATGGTAGAGAATTATTAAAAAAATATTTTAGTAAATCAGAGTGAATATTTTAGAAAATCAATATTAATTAATGTTTTTGTTGATCCGTGTGAAAAACTTAAAGTTGTTACCTTGAATGGAACTGACTGAGTAATTCTTTGAACACCTAAATTCTGGCAAGTACTTTGTGGATTTTTCCCCCACTTTATTGAGTTTTCTGATTGGTTGCTGTACCACATTCTAGTTTCAAACTACTGCGCCAAAGAGCTGTTTCATGCGACCTCCAGGTGGCATCCTTGCTCCAGGAGAGAGCATTATTGCTACTGGTAATATACCCTTTTCCTTATTATCCTCTGAAACTTTTAATTTTATTGACAGCATACATGCTTGCATAGGTATATTTGTATTGTTATGTGTTTTTGCTATTGGAACTTTTGACATTTATTTTGATTTTGAATTTGACAGTATTCAAGTTTGTAGAGCTTCCAGAGAACAATGAAAAAGTAATAGACCAGAAGAGCAAGGTGAAATTTAAGATCATGAGTTTGAAGGTGAAAGGAGGAATAGAATACGTACCTGAGTTGGTAAGTCCTTTGCTATCTGCTATATGTGTTATTGTTTTGTCTTTAAATTGTTAAGATTGATTTATGAGTGACTGTTTTGTTTTTGACAGCCTGAAACAATTTAAAATGGGATCTAAAATTATAAATAATTTTTTAATGTGCAACATATCTTTTGTTCCTATTTCTTTCTGGAAGCTAATAGAATCCGTGTACAAAATTTATGGTCTTGATGCCATTGAAAGAAGTTTTCAATGATAAATATTTCCTGGTGGAAGATTTGTCTATTCTTTATTTCAATGATATTGAATTGGCAATTCACTACTAATTCCAGTATTTATATTTGTTGCGAAGTATGAGGTTACTGTTGCTGTCTTTGGCAACATGATTTTATTGGCACAATAAATGAGCTTTTCTAGTCCAAAAGTATGCTAGTTAGGTGCTAGGACATTCTTGCTATTTGATTTGCATGTTGTGCACATGTATATGTTGCTTAACTTGCTTCAGGATGGCTGTTGGCTAATGTGTTTCAAAGTAATTAGTAGGTTCACATCCTAATGGGTATCGCGTAATCCCAAATATGGGGGTTCTCTTATTCATGTGAGTTCCCTTAAATATGTTCTTCTAGTTGTTTAAAGAGTTGCAGGATTCAATATTAATTATTGTCCCATTTCCTTGCTCAAGTTGATAAATTTAATTGGTTATGAATTTGTTCCTTGGTACATACATTTTTCAGTTGTTTAAGCTTTTCTGGTCATAAGTAGTTGGCACCTACGTGTGAAGATTGTAAAGAAGGAATGAACTGAAGCATATTTCATTACTTGAGTTGCTGAGGTATAAATAAGTACAGGATAAAAGCTAACCACCTTAATTTCTGATTTGAAATTAAAGCCAGGGATATCCTTAACACTACAGGTATTTCTGGGAATCTGAGTAATTGTCTGGTTATCCAAACTATACAAATCTCGTAGATGTGTTAACTAAAGAGCTACTTTAGAATGCTGGAAAGTAGTCTTGTCATTTGTATTGTTCATAACTGATCAATAACTGTTGCACAATTCCTGTTTCTTACCCTTATATATTTGTTGCTGCTGGTAAATCATTGGCAACACCAATTGAATGTTTAACTTGCAGTTTGATGAGCAAAAGGATCAGGTAACAGTTGAACGGATACTAAGAGTTATCTTTCTGGATGTGGAGCATCCTAGCCCTGTAAGTGTATATATTTCTGTTCCAATCTGTTGATGATATGGACTATAAGTCCAGGATAATGACCGTCAAATTTTTACTTATTTCAAGGCATTGGAAAAACTAAAGCGCCAATTGGCTGAAGCGGAGGCAGCTCTTGAAGCACGGAAGAAACCTCCACCCGATACTGGGCCACGTGTTGTTGGTGAAGGTCTTGTAATAGATGAATGGGTATGTATATTATATTATTTCAAGCAACTGCTCACTTTGTAATTGCTTTAACTTAAATTTGTTGTCTTTGTTAAACTCCATTCTCCAGAAAGAGCGAAGAGAAAAGTATCTCGCTCGCCAAAAGGTTGAAGCAATAGACTCGACATGAGATGGAAGTGTCACTCCACCTTAACTGCCTCAGGCAGAATAAGATGTTAGATTGATTAGATGCCTCTGCTAGTGGATTTCTGTTTGAGTGGAATTGGAGATTGTGATGGCAATGAGGTGCCTTGGGGATAACATTTGTGTGGTGGTGATAATTTGTTGAATGAACAGCATGGAGATCAGAGTGCAGGATTTGGGCATTGCATCTTTGTAGATATGGGTTTTGTTTTTATGAGGAAAATAAATAAATAAATACCATCAACTTTATTATATATTTGCTAGGGATGGAGTGCTCAGGTTTGTAATTTTGTGTCAAGATTTTTAGCCTTAGTGAATTGGAAGATATACTTGATCAAATAATATATATCGGTACGTGAGGTTTTCTTGATAAAACCTCAATAAGTATAGATCTTGTACATAGTTTTGGAATCTTGAATCAATCCGCATTCATCTTTGAATGGTGCATATATATATATATATTTGTTATTGAGGGCATAATGTCTAATTATGATATAAATGTCACTAGACAAATCGAATTCGAATATTTTTTTTTTTATTTTTAATGTACCAATAAATCAACTCATGAAGGTTTGCATATTTTCCATTTATGTGTTAAAATTCCAACGTTTGCTTGGTTTTAATAACTAGGTAATCTTAATCCATGGAATTTTCTACTTTTGTTGTCGCCTCAGCCCTTACTGTAGATACCCATCATTTTCATGTTTTAAAGGGGACGGTGCTGATGTGGTCATGTTTATATATTTATTTTCACGCGGTTTTGGTTTGTTTATTGGAAGTGGATTAGGCTAATAATGATTTGTGGTTAGGGTAGGTGGTAGTTTTGGCTTAGGCATCAAAATCAAATACAGCTGTCCTAGGAAGATCTTTTTTGGAAAGGATAAAATCCCCCGTAGGTGCTTTTGGGCACACCTATTGTTTTAATCATGTGTCGGCCCTGAAAATTAATTATTTTCTTGTTACTCCTCTATATATATATATATATATATATATATATATATATATATATATATATATATATTCTCTAAAAATGAGTAAGTTGGTTAAATTGTCATATATTATAGGTTTTTTTTTTTTAAGTAAGATAAATGCATTAAAAGAGAAAGTATTACATTTAAAACTGTACACAACAAAATTTATAATCTTCCTTTTCACTAATGCTAATAAATACTCACACCTTTTTTTTTATCTACCACTTTGTTTGTTTTCATCAAAGTTAAAAAATATTAATTAAATTTAAATTTAGTATTAAATTGTATAATTTTGACTAAATTATTAAATTTAATTGATTCTAAATAAATTAATTTTTATTGAAAAAATTTAAATTAAAAAAGAAAATTAAATTATATTGAAAGTATAAAAATAATAGATAAATAAAATTTAAATTTTGCTCAAAAATAATACATAAAAAAAACAAAAAGGGTAATAATATCATGCAAAATACCTTAGATATCTGCTGTTCTAAAGCCACAAAAATTAAGAGCCTTAACTATCCCCGTTGGATCACTATGAAAACAAACAAAATGATGCTTCATTTTTACTACTTCCCTTAAAGCTAGAGCTCTCTTGTAACACCCACATACCGTAAATATCATAATGTAATATAACAATAATTTCAGTATAATATATATACAAAGTACAGTTCTACTCATACATGCCACATATAAAATATAAAAATTTATCTTCATTGTTGTGCAAGTTTGACCAAATCTAGCGTCTGTCCCTTCGAGTTTCGACCTATATCCTTTAAAATCTACACGCAACAAAATAGCTACACGCTAAGCATATAATGCTTAGTAGTGAATATCCAAGTAACAAATTTTATAATTATAAGTATACAAGCTTAAAAATTTTCATTTTTATCTAAATATCATCTAATATTCTAGTTCGTTTGAATTGATTCACTTTATTTCTTAGTCTTATAATTCTTTTTTCTCTATTCCATTTATCAATTTTTAATTGCATCATTATTAGCTATTATTCTCATTTCAATTCCTTGTAATGGGTTGTCCATTTATTCTGTACACGTGTGTGCCTTTACTTAATACATTTTGGTCCTTTGTAGCTATTCTAATATCATATGCATTTTTAGTTATTTGATTTCATATTTTGTACTTAGTCTTCAATTAATCTCATATATTTCTTTATATTCTGATTTGCAATTCATTATTCCATTCTCTTACTCATTATACAGCTTGGCTTTCGATATTTAGTTTTATTGTTGTCCTTATCAAATTGCTTTTCTTATTAAACAGACACTTGTCTTCAAGGCAATTTTCATAGCACTACTTTTTGTCTCTCTCATTTGACTTACAATTCATTGTTACTGTTGTCTCACTTTTTTTATAATATTTCTCTTCCAATCCTCACTTCTGATACACTCGTATTGGTCATTTGGTGCATTTTTATTTCAAAGATCATTAATCTAGTTCAACACCTTATACTTAACCTTTATCAAAGTTTCCAATCAAACTCAAATCTATACTTAACCTTTATCAAAGTTTCCAATCAAACTCAAATCTATACTTAACCTTTATCAAGGAATAATTATTTCTAGTCAATTCATTTTCCATCCCAGTCAACCCAAGCAATTCAATCTAGTAGGAAGTTTAACTGGAACTTCATCAGCATTTGCTTTTAAACTTAAGGGATATTTTCTGCTGGTTCAGACTTCAAACATAAAAGACAAGGTCACAAGGATTGTTCTACAGTCTACTGACTAGTCTGTATGACCATATTACAACCTTAGAGATTACAAATTCTTGAGATTTACTGGCATAATTCATTAACAATTAAAGTCAATTAAACACAACTTAATAACAATGTTTATGAGCACAAGTTCCTGACATGAAATATATCAAGATGACAACAAATTGTACCTTTCTATCTTTGCTTTTCCTAGCTAAAATATCCTCCTCCATCCTCTTGCTATTTTCTTTTTTCTCGACAAGAATGAATCGGCCAGTAAGCTTCAAGAAAAAACATCATATAATAAATATATAACTAAATTCAGTAAAAAGCACTATCGATCTTCCGAAGCAGAAATCCAAGAGGTCTTGTTAACCACAAATATGTCAGAACAATTAAGGTCTTAAATTTCACTGCTATTAATCACAAATAGATAGCTGGAAAATCCCATCGCCGTATCTCTTTCAAGAGCAGTACAGAGGATAACTTTGACATGGTATACATATATATATATATAGCTGTTGCAAGATACACGGGATAATACAACATTCACGGGACAAGATTATTTTCTTTCCTAAATAATTTTGATTGTATAGCTGTTTTTTATTCTGTAATTATTCTCTTTGATTATTTCTTCTTTTAGCTCCATTGTACAGCTATAAATATGTTCAATACAAATCAGGAAAAATATTCCATTCTATCATTAAAACTTTCATGGTATCAGAGCTGGAACCTTATTTCCTGGTTCTCTAAATTTCATCGATTCAGTCCCTCCACCTGCACCCTCATCTGCATTCTCTTCTTCTGTTTCACCATCATCATGTCTGAAAATTCAGAAACAACCATTATTGCTGATCCACCTACACCTATTCAAGTCCCCACCTCGGAATCCCACTCCATTCAAATTACCAAGATTAAACTAAATGGAGAAAATTTCTTACGTTGGTCCCAATCTGTGCGTATGGGAAAGATGGGATACTTAACTGGAGACAAGAAGGAGCCTGCACCTGATGAGCCTGGCTATGCCAAATGGGATGCAGAAAATTCTATGGTGATGACATGGTTGGTGAATTCAATGGAGGAAGACATAAGCTCCAACTATATGTGCTATCAAACTGCCAAGGAGCTGTGGGATAATGTGAACCAGATGTACTCAGACTTGGGAAATCAATCTCAGGTATATGAGTTAACCTTAAAATTAGAAGAAATTCGTCAAGGTGAGGACACTGTTACTAAATACTTTAATTCCTTAAAACGTCTTTGGCAAGACTTGGATCTTTTTAATGATTATGAATGGAAGTGTACTCTTGATTGTAATCATTATAAGAAAATGGTGGAGGATAATCGTATTTTCAAATTTCTTATTGGACTTAATATGGAATTTGATGAAGTTAGAGGCAGGATTATTGGTAGACAGCCCCTTCCCTCAATCGGTGAAGTGTTCTCCGAAGTCCGTCGTGAGGAGAGTCGCCGACTTGTTATGCATGGTAAGAAAAATTCTGTCAGTTCTGTGGAAAATTCTGCTGGGGTGAATACTAGCTGAAATACTTACAAAAAGTCCAATGATAAACCTCGTATTTGGTGTGATTATTGTAACAAACCACGTCATACACGTGAAACCTGCTAGAAACTATGTGGAAAACCAGAAAACTGGAAGGGATCTCATGAAGGACGATTTAATAAGACTCCTACTGCACATGAGGCAAATTCGTTTCCTCTTAACAAAGAGCAAATTGATCAAATTCTGAAACTGCTGAAATCTAACTCAGGTTCATCTAGTGCTTCGACTGCATCTGTGGCTCAAATAGGTAATAACTTTATCATAGATTCGGGAGCCTCTGATCATATGACAAGTTTTTCTAGTTTGTTTCATTCTTACTCTCCTTGTTCTGGTCATGAAAAAATTCATATTGCAGATGGTTCCTATTCTTCTATAGCTGGCAATGGTTTGATAAATATCACCAAATATTTCCTTAAAGAATGTCTTACATATTCCTAAACTTGCTTGTAATCTTTTATCGGTTAGCAAATTATGTAAAGATGCTAACTGTTGTGTTAATTTTTTTGAAACACATTGTACTTTCCAGGAGCTAAACTCGGGGAAGATGATTGGCAGTGCTAAATTAATCAATGGCCTTTATTACTTTGAAGATGATCAAAATTACAAAATAAAAGAAACTCAAGGTTTGAGTAGTGTTAGTTCTAATTCTGTCAAGGATGAGATTATGCTTTGGCACTATAGATTAGGACATCCTAGTTTTGCTTATCTTAGAAAATTATCTCTCGGTTTATTTAAAGGTTTGGATTGTTCTAAGTTATTTTGTGAAAACTGTGTTTTGTCTAAGAGTCATAAGAATGTTTATTATCCTAGACCTTATCAAACTTCAAAACCTTTTTACTTAATTCATAGTGATATATGGGGTCCATCCAAGATTAATACTCTCACTAATAAAAGATGGTTTGTGACATTCATTGATGACCATACTCGTGTATGTTGGGTTTATTTGATAAAAACAAAATCTGAGGTTGAACAAATATTTAAAAAATTTTATTTGATGATTGAAAATCTCTTTGCTACCAAGATTGGGATACTTCATACTGATAATGGAAGTGAATATTTTAAAGGAACTCTTGGAAATTTTTTTACTGAAAAAGGGATTTATCATCAAACTACTTATGTTAATACTCCTCAACAAAATGGTATTGCTGAGCGTAAAAATAAACATCTTCTTGAAGTGTCTCGGGCCATCATGTTTACCATGAATGTGCCGAAATATTTATGGGGAGAAGCAGTTCTAACTGCATCATATCTAATTAATCGAATGCCCACTCGTGTTTTGAACTATGTGACTCCGATTGATTGTTTAAAACATTTTTTCCCTGATTCTCGTTTAGCTTCAAACCTTCCCCTCAAAATTTTTGGATGCACAGCTTATGTTCATAAACATAACAAAGAAAGATCTAAACTTGATCCAAGGGCAGAAAAATGTGTTTTTATTGGTTATGCTTCTAACCAAAAGGGATACAAGTGTTTTAATCCTCAAACAAAAAATTTTTTTGTCTCTATGGATGTTATTTTTCTTGAAAATCAACCTTTTTTTTCAAAAACTTTCTCTTCAGGGGGAGATAAGAGATGAAGGAAATTTTTTTGAAAGTATTTCACCTACTTCTTTACCAAAGATTATTGATTCTATTGAAGAAACTAGTGAGTCGCAATCTGTTTTGCCAAACCTTTCTGATCAATCCTTGACAGAGGAAGAAATACTACCCATTACAGGTAAAGAGCTCCTAACTTATTCAAGAAAAAAAGATCATCAAAGAAAGGTCATGGTTCCTTTAACACCTGTTCAATCAAACTCTCCGAGGGCAGAATCTAATAGTACTCAAGGTATTCATAATACTTCTTCTTCTCCTACTCTTTCCTTACCAAATGATTCAAATAATGATATTGAGTCTAGTGATCTAGATATTCCTATAGCTATTAGGAAGGCTAAACGTTCCTATCATCCTACATCCCGATATCTTTCCTATGCTAAACTTTCAAAAAATCATAATGCCTTTGTTTCTAAGTTATCTAACTTATTTGTGCCGAGAAACATACATGAAGCACTAGATAATCCTGATTGGAAATCAGCAGTAATGGAAGAGATGAATGCTCTAAATAAAAGTGGAACTTGGGAAGTTGTTGATATACCCACAGATCAAAAAATAATCGGATGTATGTGGGTGTTTACAGTAAAATGTAAGGCAGATGGGAGTATTGAAAGATATAAGGCAAGATTAGTTGCTAAAGGCTTTACTCAAACATATGGGATTGATTACCAAGAAACCTTTGCTCATGTTGCTAAAATAAATTCCATTCGGGTTTTATTGTCTTTAGCTGCTAACTATGATTGGCCACTACACCAACTAGATGTAAAAAATGCTTTCCTAAATGGAGATTTAGAAGAAGAGGTGTTTATGAATCTACCACCAGGATTTGAGATGATGATGGGACAAGATAAAGTTTGTAAACTTAAAAAATCATTATACGGTCTCAAACAATCTCCAAGAGCTTGGTTTGAACGATTTGGAAAAACTGTAAAAAGTAATGGCTATCATCAAAGTCAAGCTAATCATACAATTTTTTGTAAGTATTCGGAGAAAGGAAAGATCTCTATCTTAATTGTCTATGTAGATGATATAATCTTGACAGGCAATGATGTTGAAGAAATAGCAGATTTGCAAAAGCAGTTGGCACGAGACTTTGAGATTAAAAATTTGGGAACATTAAAATATTTCCTCGGTATGGAATTTGCTAGATCAAGGAATGGTATATTTGTAAACCAAAGGAAATATATTCTTGATCTTCTCAAAGAAACAGGTTTTCTCGGATGTAGAGCTGCAGTGACGCCTCTTGATGTTAATCTGAAGCTTGAGCCTACTAAAGCTGAAGATGTGGTTGATAAGGAAAGGTTTCAACGCCTAGTAGGAAGGTTAATCTATCTGTCATATACTCGTCCTGATATAGCTTTTGCTGTAAGTATGATTAGTCAATTTATGCACTCACCTGGACAGGAACATTTTGATGCAGCTTATAGAATACTAAGATATCTAAAAGGTACTCCTGGAAAGGGTATCATGTTTCGGAAAAATAACAATCTTCAAATAGAAGTTTACACTGATGCAGACTGGGCTGGTTGTATCACTGACAGACGATCTACTTCAGGTTACTGCACTTTTATTGGAGGAAATCTAGTTACATGGCGGAGTAAAAAACAGAATGTTTTGGCTCGAAGTAGTGCTGAGGCAGAATTCAGAGCTCTTGCTCATGGGATTAGTGAGGCAATTTGGTTGAAAAGACTGTTAGAAGAATTGAAGGTCTCGGTGTCCTACCCTATGAAAGTATACTATGACAATAAGGCAGCCATTTCAATTGCACACAACCCGATTTTGCATGATAGAACAAAACATATTGAAGTGGACAAACATTTCATTAAAGAGAAAATTGAGAATGGATCAATTTGTCTTTCTTATGTTCCAACTATTGATCAAATAGCTGACATACTCACCAAAGGGCTACACAAAGGACAATTTGAAGTTCTAGTTAGCAAGCTAGCTATGGAAGATATCTTCAAGCCAGCTTGAGGGGGAGTGTTGCAAGATACACGGGATAATACAACATTCACGGGACAAGATTATTTTCTTTCCTAAATAATTTTGATTGTATAGCTGTTTTTTATTCTGTAATTATTCTCTTTGATTATTTCTTCTTTTAGCTCCATTGTACAGCTATAAATATGTTCAATACAAATCAGGAAAAATATTCCATTCTATCATTAAAACTTTCAATAGCAGATGAAATACAAACCTAAATTATGTTAGAGAGTATGCCCTAGAGCCCATGTAATAGGGATGTTTTTCATATGTATGAAATTTATTTTCTTAATAAAGGCATCATTCATTTATTAATGCTGTGTTTGAATACATGAGTTTGTAAATCTTAAATTAATAAATGAAGTCCTAGATATTATTAACACAGTGTAAAGGCAATCATGAAGGTGTTCATGATGTGAGATATCTATTGCATGCAAATGTGTTAATATCTAAATATCCCTAGTCATAAAATTAACAAGATAGGACATTGTTAATTCGGACAGACTAGCACATGTTATGCTTCTTGAATGGTTCAAGCAATGGTTCTCATAATTGTGATTATGGATGATAATCAAAGCTAACATGTGGATGCTTGTTAGAGGAACAAGTTCATTGGAGACCTGCAAAGAGAATCCTCATATGGATATTAAATCTATGTCAGTGAGGAATCTCTTCATAGTGGTTGTGCAAGTATCCTTAGACTTGAGATCACCAAAGTTATCTTAAGTAGCAAGTGGTATACTTTGACTCCATAACTGATTACTTCCAACTGGGAGTGAACATAGTTAGGAGATTGGGTATATCATGACCTACTTGAAGATAGTTGAGTGATTGACAAAGGATTCACCATCCCAGATTTAACAAGGGAAGTTATCTCGCATGATTCTATAATTGCCTTGTTCAAAGAATCTCTGGCCAGAGTAATATGCCGAGATGGATGGAGATCCATGAAGGGCATTTTAGGAACAATGGTTAAATTAATAGAACATACATAATTAGATTTATATGAGTTGACAGAAATCCATACTCAGAATCTAATTGAGATAAGAGTGGTGAAAGGAGTAATTGCACGGTAACTGTTTATATGGAAGGGTACAGTCAAACCACATGACTTTCCTGACATTTGGGTAGTCATGATGCCTAGCTAGAGGCCAATCATGACTTGTATAATGATGTATCAAAATATCAATAGAGATTGATAAAATGATTTAAAGGAGTTTAAATCATGTGAGTTTTGAATAGAACTCACAATTACATATTATACTGCCAATATGGACAGGAACCCAATAGGTCACACACATATAGAGAAAAGGGTAAAATGGTAAAATGACAAGGATAATAATATTTGATATTATTATAAAGGTAGAGAGGAGAATATCATAATAATTAATTAAAGAGTTTAATTAATTATGATCAAATAAAATTATCCGCGGAACTTTTGAGAAATGTTCTGTAAATTGGACCTAAATGAAATAATGTATTTCATGATTAATTATTATTGTCTTATAAGTGTTATAAGACTACTATAAGTATTATAGGACTGATATAATAATTAATAGGACCATTGGAGAAATTATAAAGGGCCAAAGGAATGAAGAAGTTGGAGGAAGCCCTCCAGAAGAGGGCTACACGCCAAGTCCAAACAGAAGGGCTTGGAGGGCTTGTTCTTGGACCAAATTAATTTATATATGTTACATAAGTGTTATGGAACTCACATATTTAATTTGGTTGGATTTGGAATCCATTTGGGTATTTAAATCCAATTAGATGCACAAAGGGCCTAGTTTGTGGATTTTGTGCATGATCTTTTATGAAAAGATTTAATTTGGATTTAATTAAGCCCAAATGATTATAATTAATTCCAGAGGCCCAATTAATAATTCTCCAACAATTTTAAAGAGCTCAATCTCATTAAGGAGTTGGAATTTTAACCTAACTATAAAAGGCCAACTAATGAGAATTAGGGTTAAGTGATTAAAACAAAAGGAAAGTCTTTTCTCCAAAAACTCTCTCCCTTTTTGTGCCACTTCCCAAGCTAGCTCTTGGGAATTTCGGCCAGCCCTAGTTGAACACCAATTTGTTGGTTCAATTTACCCCTCTCTAGTGTGGATTACTCATTGGAGGTGTTCGATTTTGGACACTGTGATTTGCGACAACCCGGTGCGAAGTAAAATCAACTGTTCAACAAAAATCAAAGGTAATTTTTCTTATTCTCATATAGTTATATTGTGTATTCATGGCAAGATCAGATCTAATGGTTAAAAAAAATTTAAAATTTCGCTCATGTATATGATGCATGTAACCGTTAAATTCCAACAAATTACGCAACAAAACATCAAGAGAAATGACTTTAAGATATAATGTACAACACAGAAATCAATTCATCAAAAATAAAAAAGACAAAAAAGCTGATCCAATGAGCAAAAAAGAGTTCCAAGACAAAGAGAAAAATATAACAGGTACAGAAAATCTACATCTCAAGTTCTTGACATTTGTGGTAATTGTCAACATTTAGATTTTGATTCTGCATATGTAATTACATGAAAAATCTGTTTTTTCCTTGCTGTTGTGGCCATGTACAATTGCATACAAACTAATAACATAGATTATTTTGGGTTAAGAAAATTACTGGATAATAATTTCCAGCTTGAGGTTGATTGACAAAGAGGTTCCTTAGTTCTATAATCTCGAATCTGCAAGGAACAGAACAACACTGAAAGTATGAGCATCAACTATTAATGAGGTGCCATCAATAGTAGCCAACTTCTACAACAAATTATCAGAAAATATGAAACAAATGACAAAAATCACAGCAACTGGACCCTGGACTATTGAGTAAAAATCTCTCAACTGCCATATAACCCAGCTAAAACGAAGGCCCCCTGCTCATCAGAAGACAAACTGAATCTGCAGCTGAACCACAAAAAACACAGAAAAACTAATATTTTTTCTTTTATTTATACTAAAGGTGCATACAGTTTGATTTAGAATATCCTACAATATGAAATCTCCCTCAGCTAAATCAGCATCAATTTCTAACTACAAAACTAATAGTTGAGAAAAACCCATTTGAAGCAAATTCCATAGTGTTTGTGGGTGGAAATTCAAAAGCAAAATTAATAGCACTATATCATGTGTTGATATAGTTTTTTACTTTATTAAGTTTGACTTGTCATCTCTTGCTAATGAGTTTTTCAGACAGGCGTGTCTATAAATTTAGGATAAATTGCTTTTTTTTTTTCAATTTTTGCTTCTCTATTATTATTATTTTAATATTGCAGTGTATAAGTGAGTTAGTTTTTACTTTAATTTTTACTGTCTCCCTTTTCACGTTATTTTTTGTGCATTAAAAGGGAAACAATATTACTTCAAACTGGAAAACATCCCAAATTAATTGAACTCTCTAATTATAATTTTAAATTAGTAAATTATAGTAAATTACCTAAACCATTACCACATTTTCTAAAAGCAATTTCAAAATTGGACATAATAAGAATTTGATAAATCTGACCTTTTATAACAAGCTGGTCCATACAGTCAACTATAGCAGCCACAGAAGAGCTATCTGCTCCACTAGTATTCCATGCAATAGTAGAAGGTCATTTGAGTGTTGCAACTTTATATATATATATATATATATATATGAGAAAATAATTTAAAAAAAGCATCGATTGTCTAATTTAAAAAAATTTATACATTTATTCCCTTATATAATAATGTTTTTCTTAGTTGACCTTAATGGATTATTTATGCAGGGAAAAAAAAACTCTAACTTCGTTCTAGTATAGAAAAAGATGATTACGTTAAAGCGTAGAGAGTGTCTTACTTACAAAATTTTTGTTCCACATTATATGATGATAATTTTAGCTTAAAGTTAATGAGAACCTTAAAGTTGGATCGTGTTGGCTTAAACCAACTGACTTGCATCAATCAACAACTCCTTCATATAAGAAAAGTTATAACCAAAGTAATAAAAACGTCACAACAAGAGGAATTTATAATCTACAGGGCACAATGTTAAACCATATTCTAAGTTCTGTAATTTGAATAATTAATGAACAAATCATAAACAATTTGAAATTTTAAAAACCAACAAATTGTTGACCAAAAAAGCTGGTGCTAATTCCACATTCTAATTGCCACTAGCCTCAGCTACTACATCACAGATTTTATAATCAAGAAAGCATACAAATTAGATGCAGAAATTAATAGGGCTATTCATCAAGTAATTAAAATTTAGGATTGTGATTATCTTATGCAATAAGGTGATTATCTTATCCTGACATAATTACTGTTGGCAGTTATTTTATTATCAGCATATAGGTAATTATTAGAAATGTAATGTTTACCTATTGCAGGAATGAAGAACAAGTGCAAGTAATAGAAAGATATTTGAATGAGCCGCAACTTTCAAATATCAAAAGTTATAGATAGTCTCGCCAATTAAATATCGTTTCAATTCTGAAATAGCAAAAAACATCAGTGATTAGGGAAACTAGCAGCAAATTTCCGAAAAAAAACACATTCACAGGGGGAGGAGGAGAAAATCCATTTGGCAGAAAATCCAATCCAACAAAAAGCTAAAAACAAGAGTAAGCCACATAAGCAATCATAGTTTTCCATTCCATAATTTGCTTCAGCTGTAGACTCCATTCCAGAACTTAGTAATTTAAGCATCAGGATGTGTCCAATTGCTAGCAAACTCAAATTTCCCCTCTCCTAATTAAGTGTCTAGTTTGGGATAAGCGCAAAACAAAGACGAATACTAGCTCACACACACACACACACACACACAGCTGACTTATAGGAAGTTCAGAAGAGAAACATATCAGCAACTAACCTTTGGTGAAAATTCCTGCAGCCATTATGAAATCTTAAAATCCCAATCTGCACTAATGATATATTGTCCATCTGGTGAAAACTCCTACAGCCATTATGAAATAATTCTGGTTCAGCTTACTGGTGAAATAAAACATGACATATCAATTTCTTACACCAGTACCTATACACTCAAAACGACTAACATCATTTTACTCACCAGACTAGTAATGATGCTGCAGTAATGAGCAACCAAAGATGCCTCCTTCCCATCTTCCCAGAGAATCATCCTTAAAATCTTACCCGGCAATTAGTTTATCAAGCTAAGTACTAAAAGTTTATAATTGATAGATGGTCGATGTGTACATGATGCTGTTAGTTTATAATCCTCAAAATCTTACCTGGCAATTTGTTTATCAGATTTGTAATCCAGTCACCTGACCTTACTATGCTTGAACTCCAGCTTTCTGTCTAGAACAAAAGCGAAAATGGACAAGAAATATTTATTCAAAGTAAAAGAAATGAATTATTTTTTACTCTGCTTGAACTCCAGCTTTCTGTCTAGAACAAATGCGAAAATGGACAAGAAATATTTATTCAAAGTAAAAGAAATGAATTGGGATGCAGGTGCGTTTACTTATAGAAAATAGTTTTCTGTTTTCTATTTTCTATTTTTTTAGAACATTAGAGTATTTATTTTCTATAAAAAAATTGAAAAACGCGTTTATTTATCAACAAATGGAAACTTGAAATATTTATTTTCTGTATATATGTATGTACACACACACACACATATATATATACACACACACATACACATGTATGTATACATACGTACACATGTATATGTATTACATAAGTACATGTAGGTGTATGCATATGTATACACATACATATATATACATATCCATATATATATATATATATGTATGTACATACATACGCATACATATACACATACATATGTATGCATGTATGCATATACAAGCACATATAGATACATGTGTATGTATATATGTATGTATGTATGTATGTATGTATGTATGTGTGTGTGTGTGTATATGTGGGTGTGTGTGTGTGTGTGTGTGTTAAGATTATTCAGAAAATTTGAAAAACATCTCTTATTAGTTTTCTAATTTTTCTTTATTTTGGAAAACTGAAAAATTCATTTTCTGTTTTCTATTTTAGAAAATTGACCAAAATAAACATGATCTCTATTTTATGCTTTCTGTGAAAAATTTTTCTGAAAAACTAGAGCAGTTTTCTGTAAGTAAACAGACCCTAAATTTGTTCATTGCATATGAGCCAAATTAATTGAAACATTCACAAAGAAATCAAATCTTGTAAAGTTGAAGCCAAATAGATGTTACATTCGTACCTAGCCTCGTCGGAGTGCACTAGTGTTGTCGTCATGGAGGCCAGACTTTTAGGGTCCTGTTATCGGTGATCACGCGTTCAGGTGCCATCCCATTTGGCTTGAAATCGAGATGATAGGCAACAACATCTCCCTCTCTAATCTATCTGTCGCTAGCAATTGGGGAAGAGTAGAGGGCACCGAAAGAATCACCCCGCCACTAGGAGTTCTCTGGTGGTGTTTGTTTTGCCATCCGCCGCTGTGGATCGCAGGAGAAAAGGGAGAAGCATTAGATATCGGGAGAAAGATGAAGAGGAAGAAGACGGCTTTGATGGCAGACCCATGATGGGCGATGAAGCGAGCGGCGATGGGGGATGCTCTGGTGGCCTGCGCTGGTGATCAATTGATGGTGGCCTTCCGTCTTTTCCCTTCTTCCATTCTCGATCCTTCTCTCCCTCTCTTTTCTTTTTTTTTTCTTTATTTTCTCTTTAATTATCTTGTCTTTTTGGTAAGTTTGTGTGGTCAAAATAAGTTAATATAAAAAAGACTAGGTTCTAGGGTCCCGTGTTGTTATTATTATTATTATTATTATTATTATTATTATTATTATTATTTCTCTCATATAACTTAATTTGTGTTAATTTGTGATTTATTACTAAAATGTGTTTTAATTCCCACTCAACTTAATCATTAATAAATCAGCCCCACTTCTCTATTATTATTATTATTATTATTATTATTATTATTATTATTATTATTATTATTATTATTATTATTATTATTATTATATAACTTAATTTGTGTTAATTTGTAATTTATTACTAAAAAGTGTTTTAATTCCCACTCAACTTAATCATTAAAAAATTAGCCCCACTTCTCTATTATTATTATTATTATTATTATTATTATTATTATTATTATTATTATTATTATTATTATTATTATTATTATTATTATTATTATTATTATTTCTCTTGTATAACTTAATTTGTGTTAATTTGTGATTTTAGCAACGGAATTTATTTTTCGTTGCTATTTTAGCCATGGAATAGATTTCGGTTGCTATTTTGGCTACTGAAACTTTTAAAGGTTCCTAAAATAGCAATCGAATTTTATTTCTGTTGCTATTTTAGCAATGAAAAATATATTCGGTTGCTATTTAGGGAACCTTAAAAATTTTCAATTCCGAATTAGTAACGAAATTCATTTTCCGTTGCTAAAAGATTTCAGTTGCTATTTTCGCTACTGAAAATTTTAAAGGTTCCTAAAATAGCAACCGAATTTTATTTTCATTGCTATTTTAGCAACGAAAAATATATTTGGTTGGTATTTACGGAATCTTAAAAATTTTTAGTTCTAAATTAGCAACGGAAAACCCTTTCATTGCTAAAATAGAAACGAAATTCATTTTTCGTTGCTATTTTAGCAATGGAATAGGTTTCGGTTGCTATTTTCACTACTAAAAAATTTTAAAAGTTGCTAAAATAGCAACTGAATTTTATTTTCGTTGCTATTTTAGCAATAGAAAATATATTCGATTGTTATTTAGGGAACCTTAAAAATTTTCAGTTCTGAATTAGCAATCGAAAATCCTTCCATTGCTATTTTTGCTACTAAAAATTTTTGCACCATCTGCTGGTACCTTATTTAACAACGGAATAAGCATTCCGTTGTAAAATTTCGTTGCTATATTTTAGCGTTAAAACTTTCCTCTATATTTAGCATAGAAAATAACCATTTTTATTTCTGTTGCTAAATAGAAAAACTTTAATGAATTTTAGCAACGAAATTAAAACTTTGTTGCTAATTAGCAACAGAATTGGATTTTTATTGCTAAATTAGCAACGAAAATATTTCTGTTGCTATTTTTCCATTGCTATTTTAACATTTTCTTGTAGTGGTAATTTAGTCATTTATTCCTCTTCATCTTTACCATTTCTTGCTTCATTTTGCATGAACTGGAATTATGGATTGAAGTTGAGATTGAGATGTTGAATTTTTAAATGGTTCTAGTTGGTGAGTCAAGGGGACTTAAAGGGAAAGAGAAGGAGAAGCTTTGAAGGAGTTCATTTTGCTAATATCAAGGTTTGGAACATCATTTCCTTTGATTATGTTAATTATGTTCTTTTCTTGATAAAAATATGAATTTTATTATTTTTTTGCATTGATGGAGGATGATTTTGCATAAGTGAGATGGAAAATGGTATAAGGGTTACTTTGGACTAATTTCAGTTGTTTGGATCACTTGAACCGGTTTTAGTGTAAAGGGCATAACCTTTTATATAGACATCTAAATAGGATTGTTTTAGTTGGATATGAAAGATAAGACATATATATACAACTTTGTAGAAGACACTGAAACCTGAATTTGTCCCTAAGATGTTCGAAATTGAGCTTAAAGTTGAAGGACCCTTGTTGTCCTGCTTTCTAGAGCAGTCTATATTGTTTTTTTATATCTTGAGATTTAAAAGTCAGAATTGAGTGATTTTTGAATATTTGGAAACTAAAAACCTAGACCAAAGACTTTGTAGAAGACTATTTGACCCATAAACCTCATTTACTAGGTGAAATAATTGATACAAATTCAGACAGAATTGTTGTCAATGGACCACTTGGTGGAGTGACTTTTTCACTCTCCCGAGTGGGTAATTCACTCGGTTGAGTGACTTCACTCTCCCGAGTGGGTGATCCACTCAGTTGAGTGATTTTTCCACTCTCTCGAGTGAATACCTACTGTATTAAGCCGAATTCAACTCCTCAACCAATGTAATTTTCCCTCTATCACCAAAACACTTAGTACATGATACAAATAGACCATTTAGGTCTTCAATTATCCATTTAGAAACTCTTGAATCTAATTAAAACATACTAAGCATGGAATTAAAAGTAATTATAGCTTGAGATGTATGTAAATACAAAAATACAAAATAGAGCTAAATAGATATATGAATATATTATATTTTAATGTGAGTATAGCTTGCTAGAGTTTGAGTTGTGGGTAAATAGGCATGCCTAGAAGGGTTGCAGCTACTTTTCTGTTAGAGGTTATACCTCTTCTATTAGAGACTATATCTAATTTAATAATTCATGATGTGGAGGCATCGCCTCTTTTGTATAGATACTAATGGTATTTCTATTCTATTCTATTACCTGTGTCTTAAGACAACAGCAGGCAATCTTGATATAATATGTTTATGTTATCTATCATTTTCTATGATTTATGATGAGATTGACTTCATTCTAATTCTGTGATTATGCATTTAGGAATGGCTAAGGTAAATTATTTTGTGTTATTATTTATATAAATTACTTGTATTTATTTAGTTAGTATATCACATTATGTGTGTTATTGTTGGGTGACCACTATGAGTAGTCACCAAATTATCATTCTTGTTTCCCACTAAGCATTATGCTTAGCACAATGGTTTATTTCCTCCGTGTAGGTCTTGAAGAACAAGTTTAAGCGTGGGATAACTGCTAAGGCTAGACAAGTTTTGTATTATGAAATATTTTGTAACCAACATTTTGTTGTAAATATTTCAAGGATGAACCAAGGGTTGTATTAAATACGTATATGTATTAAGGATGTTATGTAATAAAATTTTATGTTATACAAAGACTCTGAATGTTTGTATTTGGATACGAAATGTACGTATATACATATTTTTGATAAATGTATGAGTTATTTTTATATGTATGCCATTTTGATTAGTTTGTGCTTGTGTGCACTCGCCTATCCTCCTAGGGGGTATAAGGGTGTCACAATTGAGTGGTATCACAGCTATGATTTAGGTGATTTTGGCTTAACCGTAGTGTAAGGACTATTTGTACATGTATTTATGAGTCTTGTATTTGGCCTAATCCAGTTATTCCATGTTTTTATTATAAATTAAAGTGTTGAAGTGTAAGGACCCAATCATGACCCTAAGAGGATTATTATTAATTAAGGAGGATCATCGTTAATTAAGGCAAAATAGGATTATTGTGTAATTATCAAGGTTAAGTCCTTATAAGGGTATTTCGGTAATTTCAACATGTAAGTATATGAGTTAAGTTAAACTAAAATTAAAGAAAATGATACAATTGAATTAACTTAAAAGTCTTGGGGTTAAAGTGTAAGGAATGGAAATTTAGAAGACTATTGTGTATAAGGGCATTTTGGGGAATTCCTTGGAAAGATATTTTGCCCACACTTGTATTTGGGACTCTTGGAGAGAGTGGGGATCGTCATTTTCTCTCTCTCTCTCTCTCTCTCTCTCGGTTACGGGATTAAGGAAGAAAAACCTAGGGTTTTGGATGTTTCCATCTCATGAAGGTAATGTTTTCCCTTAAGATCTCTTCTCCTTTCTTCTCTTTTTAGTTGTTATTTCTTTGGTGATGGGAGATTTCAAGTTCTTGTTGCCTCTATGTGTAAGGATATGAAGGAGAAAGAGAGCTAGATCAATGAATGTTGAAGGAGATGAAGCTTTATTTTGAGGTACGTGATTCATTGTTTTGGGATGGTTACTGTGCATGTTTTCCCTAACATGTTGTATATGCTTTGATAATGAGATTAATGGTTTAACCTAATAGGTGTTGATGATTATAACATAATTAGAAACTTAAATGATAATGAAAACAAGAGGGGGAAGTGAGATTTAGGGTTTAAATCCATGTTTTGCACAATCGGGACTCAGGTTTTTCTCCTTTTCTTCCTTACCCGTGGCCATGCGTGCCTTTCTCCTTGAGAATGCATGGCCACGCACTCACTCACTTCTTGGTGCAACCCCGTGGCCACGTGTGAGTTTGTTCTTCCTAACCCATGGCCACGTGTAGTGGTTCTTCCTCAAAACATACGGCCACGCGCATGATTTCTTCTTCACCATGCGTGGCCATGCATGTTTTCTTCCTTCCCTGCACGTGGCCACGTCTCTGGTTCTTCTTCAAACCACACGGCCACGCGAAGCTTTCTTTCTTCTCACCCGTGGCCATGTGAAGCTTTCTTTCTTCTCACCCATGGCTACATGAAGATTTCCTTCATCCCACCCTTGGCCATGCATTCCTTGTTCATAAAACCCGTGGCCACGTGTGTGTTTCCTCTTGGAAACACATGGCAACATGTGTGACACTTCTAACAGACCTATCTTTACTATTTTGCTTATAAGTTGAGCTAGATAACTCCAAATTGAGTGATTCTTTTTGCGTTTGAAAATATCCTTCCATACCTATATTTCATATGAAGAAACTAAGTCTTAAATCTATCCTTAAATAGGCCAAAATTCAGCTTGTATTCACGACCAGTTTGCTGCCCAATCACTAGGAGCAGACCTCATTGTTTTGTAAATATCTGAAAGTATAGAAACGATATCAAGATTATTTTTGATGTTTTAGAAACTAGAAAAATAATGGAACAAGTTTTTAGAAGACCATTTTTGCTGAAAATGCATTTTGATATGTCAAAACCAGCTCACAAATAGAACTCAGAAAACTGCCTATGACTACTCATGACTTGTGGCACTTCCCTAGTTCACCCAAACATGATTTTTAAGCCCTTTAGTGTCATTAAAGTTGGTCTAAACCCTTTTAAGAAATGGTACAGCTATTTAAGCATAAAATAAAGATTTGTTGTGACACTAAATACGATTAAATGAAATGACATATGAGAATACAGTTAGTAAATGAACACCAACATTAGAATACATGAAAATGTTTACTTGTATTTTATGGTATGATAATGATGATACACCTGTGAATTGACATTGTCCAAAATTACTACATATTGATAATCCTCTACAATAACATGAGAATACTATGATATAACCTAGTGATAATAAGAGCATAGTCGCAAGGTTGCATGCACAAGTTAAATGAAATGGGACATCATAATGTATGTTTAATCATGAAATCGAAGAAGCTAGAATGCCCTCAAGGTCATAAGAAGAATTAATGATTAGCGTTGATGTATAAAAACCTACCTACCTTTTTGCTCATGCCTGTATTATATTTAACTCATTCCTGTCAGTAGGGTGCTAATGACTAAGATGATATACTCAAACATAACTTACCTAAGTATAAAATGCTACTAGATGAAGAGTACAAGTAAGATGATTGAAGTGTGTGTGTATATATATATATATATATATATATATAAGATGTATAACTTATTGTCTACAATTTGACAGACCCTAAAAGAGAATCAAGTGATTGAATATGAACATGTATTGACCTTAAGCTGTAAGAGAACTCATTTATTTTAGTATATGGACCATAAATGTTTGAGTGTTGTTATATATATGTATGTCGCAATGTGAGTAATTATGAGAATAGGAAATTATTCATGGCAAGCAGTAACAAGGTATGTCGTTGAAAACTGTCCAAGAGGTGTGTAAGTACTATATGTTGTATAGTTGATACAAGTAATGAAAGCATGTATTTTCATGATTTAGGCTGCACATATATGTATATGTACATGTAGGCATGTGCAATACTTGTTATGAAAGATTACATATTATTATTTATCTAAACCTAAAACCATCACGATATGAATGAAAGAAACTGATGCACTATGTGATCACATGATAGCCTACCTGTGTACGGAAGCCTAAAGCTCAATGTTTTGAAGCAGGATGAGAATAACGTGCACTCTTATATGAGTGATGGCATTAAGTAATTATGTTGTATTAAGTAAAGAAAAGTAAGTTGAACCAAAATTGATGTATTCTTTGATGAAAAGAATGATATGCATTCTTTTATGAAAAGTGGCTTTAAGCCAAATGATGTGTTACGAAAAGAAGAATATGTTAAATTATGAGAAGTCTTAAAAAGTTATGCCTGCGGGTCTTAGTTCAGTTGGGATTAGATAGGCATGCCTAGAGGGATATAGTCGCAGCTGCCATAGTTGAGCCCGTTTGGGTCTTGTTCCTTAATGGAACCATCGTTTGACCCCGTTTGGGTCCATAGTTTGTTCCTTGCTGGAACCATTGCTTGACCCCATTTGGGTCCATTGTTTGATATCTTCGGATATCCATAGTTTGATACCTTCGGGTATCCATTGCTCTCGTTATCTACCTTTTGAACTAGTGCTTAGGCAGGCTATTAAAGATGATAAAAATGTGCACAAGATAAAGTAAAACATGCATTAATTGCCTCACTTATGTAATGTAAGCATGATGAATGGCTTATTATATTGCTTATCTTGGTTTCTTTTAGCTATAAACCATTTCAATGATTAAATATTAAGAAAGAGTTTGAAATAAAGGAATTTATGAATCAATTTCTTTGCTTATATAATGGAAGTATGATGTGTGGCTTATTATATTTCATTATCATATTTCCTTTATCTATAAACCTTTTTTATGAGAGTAAGTTGTTGGAATAGATACCTATAAGATTTACTTTGCCATGCTATGATGAATGCGTACAATGTTATAATAAGAACTAGTTGTGCTATAGCGTACCCCATTGAGTTGCATATGCTTTGATAATTATGAAATATATACATATGACAATTGGACCTTCCCGAGGTACTCATGATATGTAATGTCTTTCTCTATATAATTACATGCGGGACCGGTTAGACACTACACATAGAGGTTACACAGGCTCGTGCATAACAATAATCCAGAAATAATCAAAGGCTAGTGTAGGATATAATTTGATGTTGTGTGGCATTTAGTTGCCATGATAAGATGACGTTAAGAAATACATGAATATGAACAGAAGTTATAAAATGTAAATGTATTCTATAATTATGACGCAGGAGATATGAGAAGTACGTTATGCTTAATAGTATCGGTTATAGTTGCTGCTGGTCATATGCACTTCTTGTGCTTTGAATAAACACCGAAGGGTATAGGATTGAAGCTTACCCCATTAGTAATCAATGTCCAGAGTCATTAATGAAAGGATTATGAAGCAAATGTATGATGTTATAATAATATGGAATGAATTTATATACTAATTGTATTAGGAAAGGTTTTGAAGAACTAGAAGAGTTCATGAATTGCTCTAGGTTGGTAAGAATAATGTAATTAGTTCAGGTTGGACACTCATTTGAAGTGCTATGTTAATGATTAATATCGTAAGTTTATATGTTTTCTATATAATGAAAGTTGTATTGATTTTATGATAACTATTATAAATTTATCCATAGAATTGGGGTTCTCCACTAAGCTTTATAGTTTAGCACGGGTTTATTTATCCGTGCAGGTTCGATTAAGCTCCAAAGGATCAGGCAGGAAGTGATTGCCTCGAGAATTTTAAGATTTTATGAAGGCCATTTATGTTATAATTATTTATTTATAAGCTCGATTATCTTATTATGGTATGTAATTATGGCCTGTTCTAATTATTATTATTTATGCCTGATCTCTATTAGATATGATGATGACTGATGATTAACCATGGTAAGGAATTAGGGTGTTACAATTAGTGGTATCAGAGCCCAGGTTGAGTCTTTTCTGGGCAATCAGAAATTAAGGAATTGTTTTCGAAGATTAAGATGATATTGGTCTAGACCATGGTGTTATTATTATTGGTATACATCTTGATGATTATGTTAGGTGTTTGACCTATGATTGATATATTGGACCATTAACAAGATTTTGGTAGAGATTGTGAGATGATATCTGAGGAAATGTCAATATCTCTCGCCTCTTGGCATTGGATGCGCTTAAATGCCTTAATGTTTTATGATGGAGGTATAGCATAAGATTGATTATAAGTATGTCTAGATTATTTATTAAGATGTTTGAGGAAAAGTTTATATGATAAGAAGAGAATTTCAGTTTGCCATTCTTGAGCATGCAAGATGTTAAGGTTATTAAGATACTCAGGATAAGAAATGCAATGACAGTAATAGTATATAGAAATCGAAGACAAATACAAATGATTATAGATGGATGACCTTAGTATGGATATAGAGAGTCCTTATGGTTATAGTTTCTTATAGCTAAAGCACAGATAAGAATTTCTAGCAATAAAGATAAAGATTACCAGTTTTGAATTTCGAGGATGAAATTCTTTTAAGGAGGAGTGATTTGTAAGGACCCAATCATGACCCTAAGAGGATTATTGTTAATTAAGGAGGATCATCATTAATTAAGGCAAAATAGGATTATTGTGTAATTATCAAGGTTAAGTCCCTAGAAGGGTATTTTGGTAATTTCAACATGTAAGTATATGAGTTAAGTTAAACTAAAATTAAAGAAAAAGGATACAATTGAATTAACTTAAAAGTCTTGGGGTTAAAGTGTAAGGAATGGAAATTTAGAAGACTATTCTGTATAAGGGCATTTTGGGGAATTCCTTGGAAAGATATTTTGCCCACACTTGTATTTGGGACTCTTAGAGAGAGTGGGGATCGTCATTTTCTCTCTCTCTCTTGGTTATGGGATTAAGGAAGAAAAACCTAGGGTTTTGGATGTTTCCATCTCATGAAGGTAATGTTTTCCCTTAAGATCTCTTCTCTTTTCTTCTCTTTTTAGTTGTGATTTCTTTGGTGATGGGAGATTTCAAGTTCTTGTTGCTTCTATGTGTAAGGATATGAAGGAGAAAGAGAGCTAGATCAATGAATGTTGAAGGAGATGAAGCTTTATGTTGAGGTACGGGATTCATTGTTTTGGGAAAGTTATTGTGCATGTTTTCCCTAACATGTTGTATATGCTTTGATAATGAGATTAATGGTTTAACCTAATAGGTGTTGATGATTATAACATGATTAGCAACTTAAATAATCATGTAAACAAGAGGGGGAAGTGAGATTTGGGGTTTAAATCCATGTTTTGCACAATCGGGACTCAGGTTTTTCTCCTTTTCTTCCTTACCTATGGCCACGTGTGCCTTTCTCCTTGAGAATGCATGGCCACGCACTCACTCACTTCTTGGTGCAACCCCATGGCCGCGTGTGAGTTTGTTCTTCCTAACCCGTGGACACGTGTAGTGGTTCTTCCTCAAAACACACGTCCATGCATGTGATTTCTTCTTCACCATGCATGGCCACGCATGTTTTCTTCCTTCCCCGCACGTGGCCACGTCTCTGGTTCTTCTTCAACCACACGGCCACGTGAAGCTTTCTTTCTTCTCACCCGTGGCCACTTGAAGCTTTCTTTCTTCTCACCCATGGCCACGTGAAGATTTCCTTCATCCCACCCTTGGACACACATTACTTGTTCATAAAACCCGTGGCCACGTGTGTGTTTCCTCTTGGAAACACGTGGCCACGTGTGTGTTTCCTCTTGGAAACACATGGCCACGTGTGTGACACTTCTAACAGACCTATCTACACTATTTTGCTTATAAGTTGAGCTAGAGAAATCTAAATTGAGTGATTCTTTTTGTGTCTGAAAATATACTTCCATACCTATATTTCATATGAAGAAATCAAGTCTTAAATCTGTCCCTAAATAGGCCATAATTAAGCTTAAATTCACGACCAGTTTGCTGCCCAAACACTAGAAACAGACCTCAGTGTTTTGTAAATATCTGAAATTATAGAAATGATATCAAGATTATTTTTGATTTTTTAGAAACTAGAAAAATAATGGAACAAGTTTCTAGAAGAGCAGTTTTGCTGAAAATGGCTTTTGATATGTCAAAAACCGCTCACAAGTAGAACTCAGAAAATTGCCTATGACTACTCATGAATTGTGGCACTTCCCTAATTCACCCAAACATGATTTTTAAGCCCTTTAGTGTCATTAAAGTTGGTACAAACCCTTTTAAGAAATGGTACAACAATTTAAGCATAAAATAAAGATTTGTTGTGACACTAAATACGATTAAATGAAATGACATATGAGAATACAGTTAGTAAATGAACACCAACATTAGAATACATGAAAATGTTTACTTGTATTTTATGGTATGATAATGATGATACACCTGTGAATTGACTTCGCCCAAAATTACTGCATATTGATAATCCTCTACAATAACATAAGAATACTATGATATAACCTAGTGATAATAAGAGCATAGTCGCAAGGTTGCATGCACAAGTTAAACAAAATGGGACATCATAATGTATGTTTAATCATGAAATCGAAGAAGCTAGAATGCCCTCAAGGTCATAAGAAGAATTAATGATTAGCGTTGATGTATAAAAACCTACCTGCCTTTTTGCTCATGCCTATATTATGTTTAACTCATTCCTGTCAGTAGGGTGATAATGACTAAGATGATATACTCAAACATAACTTACCTAAGTATAAAATGCTACCAGATGAAGAGTACAAGTAAGATGATTGAAGTGTATATATATATATATATATATATATATAAGATGTATAACTTATTGTCTACATTTTGGCAGACCCTAAAAGAGAATCAAGTGATTGAATATGAACATGTATTGACCTTAAGCTGTAGGAGAACTCATTTATTTTAGTATATGGACCATAAATGTTTGAGTGTTGTTATATATATGTATGTCGCAATGTGAGTAATTATGAGAATAGGGAATTATTCATGGCAAGCAGTAACAAGGTACGTCGTTGAAAACTATCCATGAGGTGTGTAAGTACTATATGTTGTATAGTTGATACAAGTAATGAAAGCATGTATTTTCATGATTTAGGCTGCACATATATGTATATGTACATGTATGCATGCGCAATACCAGTTATGAAAGATTACATATTATTATTTATCTAAACCTAAAACCATCACGATATGAATGAAAGAAAGTGATGCACTATGTGATCACATGATAGCCTACCTGTGTACGGAAGCCTAGAGCTCAATGTTTTGAAGCAGGATGTGAATAACGTGCACTCTTATATGAATGATGGCATTAAGTAATTATATTGTATTAAGTAAAGAAAAGTAAGTTGAACCAAAATTGATGTATTCTTTGATGAAAAGAATGATATGCATTCTTTTATGAAAAGTGGCTTTAAGCCAAACGATGTGTTACGAAAAGAAGAATATGTTAAATTATGAGATGTCTTAAAAAGTTATGCCTGCGGGTCTTAGTTCAATTGTGGATTAGATAGGCATGCCTAGAGGGATACAGTCGCAGCTACCATAGTTGACCCCATTTGGGTCTTGTTCCTTAATGGAACCATCGTTTGACCCTGTTTGGGTACATAGTTTTTTCCTTGCTGGAACCATTGCTTGACCCCGTTTGGGTCCATTGTTTGATATCTTCGGATATCCATAGTTTGATACCTTCAGGTATCCATTGCTCCTATTATCCACCTTTTGAACTAGTGCTTAGGCAGGCTTAGATTCTCAAAAGAATTGGACTTGTAGCTTATACGTTGGCTCTTCCTGAAGAATTGGCTAAGTTACATGATGTATTTCACATTCTCTTGTTAAAAAGATATTGGTCAGATGACTCACACAAGATTCCTGTGTAAGAAATTAAAGTGCAACAAGTCTTTTCATATGAAGAAGAACCTGTATCTATTTTAGCCAGAGAAATTAAGCAACTCAAAAATAAAAGAATACCCTTAGTTAAAGTGCTCTCGCACCATCATGGAATTGAAGAAGCAACTTGGGAACCTGAATATATCATGAAAGCCCAGTATCCGTAATTATTTAATACAGGTATGAATTTTGAGGACAAAATTCCTCCCCAACATATACCCTAGTAGTGATGTGACATGTCTAAGGTGTATTAAGAGCTTATACACGGGTTAAAGGCATAACGATAATTAATTTAAAAGATGGGGGTAAATTAGTAACTTAATTCTTTTGGCCTAAATAAGTATAACTATCTAAATTAACAATTAAAGTGTAGTAATCAATAATATTGCATGCCAATATGCTAAATTAAGAGAAAATAAGGATCAATTTGCAATTTGCCAAAATTGCAACACTTGGACCTCTGGGAATTAGACATATGTGTTTCTAGAAGATTATTTAACTTAAAAGGGGAAAAAGAGAAAGGGAACAGGGAAAAAATGATTCATTTTCAGATTTCTTGCCCTCATTTTCTCTTCATCTCCTCAATTTAACTACGTTAAATTTGTAAGCTAAGGGTTTGAGGAATTCTAATTTGAATCAAGGTAATTTAGTCATTTATTCCTCGTCATCTTTACCATTTCTTGCTTCATGTTGCATGAACTTGAATTATGGATTGAAGTTGAGATTGAGATGTGAATTTTTAAAGGGTTCTAGTTGGTGAATCAAGGGGAGTCAAAGGGAAAGAGAAGGATAAGCTTTGAAGGAGTTCATTTGGCTAATATCAAGGTTTGGGAACGTCATTTCCTTTGATTATGTTAATTATGTTCTTTTCTTGATAAAATTGTGAATTTTATTGTTTTGCCATTGATGGAGAATGATTTTGTATGCGTGAGATGGGAAATGGTATAAGGGTCACTTTGGACCAATTTTTGTTGTTTGGATCACTTGAACCAGTTTTAGTGTAAAGGGAATACATTTTTTATGTATACATCTAAATAGGGTGGTTCCTATTGGATATGAAAGATAAGACATATATCTACAACTTTTTAGAAGACGTTGAAACTTGAATCTGTCCCTAAGATGTTCAAAATTGAGCCTAAAGTTGAAGGACCCTTGCTATCCTGCTTTCTAGAGCAGTCTATATTGTTTTATTGATATCTTGAGATTTAGAAGTTAGAATTGAGTAATTTTTGATGTTTTGGAAACTAGAAACTTGACCAACAACTTTATAGAAGACCGTTTGACCCAAAAACCTCATTTACTAGGTGAAATAATTGATACAAAGTTGGATAGAATCGCTATTAATGGACCATTCGATGGAGTGGCTTTTTCACTCTCCCAAGTGGGTAATTCACTCAGTTGAGTGACTTCACTCTCTCGAGTGGGTAATTCACTCGGTTGAGTGACTTCACTCTCCCAAGTGGGTGATCCGATCGGCTGAGTGATTTTTCCGCTCTCCAGAGTGAATACCTATTGTATTAAGCCGAATTCAACTCCTCAACCAACGTAATTTTCCCTCCATCACCAAAACACTTAGTACATGATACAAATAGACCATTTAGGTCTTTAATTATCCATTTAGACACTATTGTATCTAATTAAAACATAGTAGACACTCTTGTATCTAATTAAAACATAATAAGCATGGAATTAAAAGTAATTATCCTCATCACCGTTCTTTATTTTTCCTAATTACATTTAAATTCTTCCTTTGTATTTTATTTACACTTAGTTACTCTCCTCCATTCGTTTATAATTCCAACTATATTTTATCATTAGTTTCATAATTTCTCCATCTTTCCTTCTATTTTACATCTCGTTCCAATTTATATTTTAGTTTTCATAATGTCTTCACATAATGATAAATTACATTTTAGTCCTTATTGCTTCTTGTCTTTACACATTTTCAATCTTAATAATTTAAATTTATATTTTTAATTTCTTAATTAACTTATGATTCCCTCTTATTACTATTTTGACCTTTCATTTTCTTGTTCTTTAACTTCTAATGCAAATGACATTTTCATCCTCGAACTTTTAGTCCATTATACGATTCACTAGTTATAATGTTAATTTACCCTTTTGCCATCTTTATATCTTTTATTTTAGCTTTATCCCTTTGATTTACATTTTAATTCTTTATGCAGTGATAAATTACCATTTAGTCCTTGTTGACCTTATTTCTTTACATTTTCATCCTTTTTATCCTTAATCGTTTAATATTATATTTTTATCTTAAAATTTCTCCTTTAACTCTTTAAATTACTATTTATTCCTTATTACTACTTGTTTATGTATTTTTCTCACTTATTTTCCCAATTAGGGTGAAAATTACAATTTAGTCCCTAAACTTTCTTTTTAACATATATTTGGTTATTTCTTACTAATTTTTCTCTTTTTGATTTCTTTTGGTCTTTGTTCCATTTTAGTCCCAAAATTTATATTTTAGTCCTTATATTTTTCCTATATAGTGGCAAATTACGATTTGGTCCTTAAAACTTCACTTAATTACATTTTTACCCCCTTAAACATTTTAACTCTCATAACTACATTTAATATAAATTTACACTTTTATCCTTGATTTATCATGTATTACATATTTACCCTTATTAATCGCTTAATTATGGTTAACATTAAAAGGAAATATGCCTTGTTGCCTTTTAAAGATTGAGTTGGCCAATTGCCCTATTTGTGTTTTCAAGTTCCTTCGAGCTACATCTTGGTTCCTATTCCATTGCTCTTGTGACTTCCATCTTGTATTTTAGCTTGTCATGAATTGGGTTTGATAAGATATGAAGCTAGCAAACATATTATCTAGATTTGGTTTCTTTTCTTGTGGTGGGGGTTGTCTAACTTGGAATTCAGGAGGTTGGAAATGTGTTTAGTGAACAAGTGTTTGGCATGGTGCTTTAAAATGAGTGTTTATTGCTGGAGGTTGATATTGCTGATGATAACCTTGGTTGTGACTACTTTAAGCATGTGTGGATGGATTGAATGGAGCTCTTGGCTAGCTGTTTGAAGTGGAGGCTTGATTACCCTCTCGCTAAGAGAAATTGGGGTAATTCCTCCACTAGGGATCATAGTGGTTGCTGAACAGGTCATTTTTTTAAAGTCATATAAAGCATTCACTTTACCCATTCCTTGAGTGTAGGATTCTATCGCTTTAGGTTCACTCTCTAAATTAGCTCCTTCAAATACATTTCCATCTTATGAATAGCCAACACATTCTAAATTTTTAAACCATTAAGCTCATTCTTTAATAACTCCATTTGAGCCTTTAACATAGCAACCTCATCTATGCTATGAACTCCCTATTTTTTGTTCAATGCTCTTGTACTAACCTATCGAGCTTCATTCATTACCATCTCATCAAGTAGTAAGAATGTATCTTCAAGGATCTTGTTCATAAAACTATCCCCGTATGCTATATTTAATAAAAACCTTGTGTTGGGGTTGCAAGCTGCGTAGAAGGTTGTCATTAATTGGTGCATGACAATTTCATGATGTGGATAACTTTTCAACAATCTTTTATACCTCTCCTATGCTTTATGGAAGGACTCTTCACTTAATTGTTGAAAATTATAAATATTGTGCCTTATGCTCGATGTCTTTGTTGGTGGAAAGAATCTAACCAAGAAGTTTTTCTGTATTTGCTTTTATGATTGGATGGACTAACTAGAAAGCATGGACAACCAATCTCTCACTTTCCCTATAAGTGTGAAGGAAAAAAGCTTTAACCAAATTGCATCAATTGATACCCTTTATATTTTGACCGTGTGAAAACTCCAATTCAATATTTATTTTTAGTTCCTTTTCAGTCTAGTTTCAATGTCTTTTGCTTTGTTTTTGCTTTATTTTAATAAAGTATGTCTAATTTCAGTTAATCCTTGCTTTTATCAATTTTGGAGAGCTTTTGATGGAATTTTGTGCTTATTTGTAAATTTTGCAGGTACCTTACGGTCAGCAGGTTATACTTGTTGATTGTGACTTATGCTTTCTGTCAAAATGCACCATTTAAGGAGTGTCACGGTTAGTGCAATTGTTTTTAGAGAAGTGTTTACCATGACCTAGGAAACTTCTTAGTATAGAACTAAGAGAAAAAGGACCTCACGGTTAATAGATTTTTGGTGTTGACCATGAGGTAGTCAAGCCATCAGTCCAGAATGCAAAGGAGAGCTATGTCACGGTCAGCAGATTTTTGGTGTTTACCATGACTCATGGTGGTTAAAAAGGAGATTTTTAATAGGTCACGATTAGCATGAATTTTCTGTTGACAGTGATGCCTTTTTTCCTATATATAGTAGATTTTTCTGTAGAATCGGGAGTTCTCCTCTTTTTCAGATCTAGTGTTTTGCTTTCTTCTTTCTTTCAATCTTTACTTCATTTTTATACATAGATACATAGTTTATACTTCAAAATAGATATATTTATAGCAAAATACTTAGATTAAACACCATAGTTAGCTTATATTCTTAGTTTTTCAATCTTAGAGCTCATTTACATTTAAGCTTTGGAGAAAAAGGTTGAAGGAGCTTGGGATTTAGTTGGGTTTTCTTCCTCTATGAATTTTTGGGTTTATTCTCTCCTTTTCTCCCTTTATTTTGTAATGGATAGTGAGTAGTCCCTAGTTGTTTGGGGGATCTTTGAATCCCCTATCCCAATGTGAATATTGAACATATTTTGAATATTTATATGTATGAATGGTTTATTTCACTGTTACTTCATGGATATTTCATAGGTTTTCATTATTTTTAGTAAACTTTCAGCTTTGGATGAATGATTTTATCATATATCTTTGTTGGGATGTTATGTTTGAATGGTTGAATGTCTTGAATGTTTAATCTTCTATTCTTTTACCATAGATGCTGTGATTTTTAGACTACTCCAGAATGGAACTCTTTAAGTTGCAAGATTTTATGATTTTTGAACTAAAGTAGAGAGTGAAATGAATGGGTTTTGGGTTATTTAGCTCTGGAATGGGAAACCAAACTGAACCTAGGATGTTAGACCCGTGCTTAGGCTAAGTATAAGACTTGCTCTGGAATGGGACATCTTATGTTTAGAATAACTTGCTTTGAAATAGGATGCTTAGGTTAAGAAGGTCACCTCGAATTCATATATATACAATTTCAAGATTAATTTGATTCACATTGGGTAAGGGGAGTATGAGTGAACCTGAACAACATTTTAATTATAAATTTTCAGTCTTATTAATTTGTTAATTGCCTTGACCATAGAAAAATTACTGTTAGTTTAATTTTAGAATTAATTTCAAATTTACATCTAACCATTATATTTACATTTTTTACATACCATTTAGTCGATAGCTTACACACACACACAAATTTGGGAATTCTTTAGCATACAATTAATTTTCACTTATTGCATCCTTAATCCCTTGGGTATGATATTTGAGGGTCGTAACTATACCCCACTTTATTACTTGACAATTCAGTACACTTGCTGAAGAGGTGTCACCGTGTCACTTATCTTTAGAAAGATATCCAAGTGCTATGTTGGGTCCTTAATCTCTGATCTTGAAAATTGGTTCCTTTTAACCATAGTGATCATTGCCGGTTTAAGCTCAAAATACTATTGACGGGGAAGCACAACCATTATATGCTTCTCATTCCACCTTGGCGTGGCATAATCTCGAATCGTTCTTAGTCTACAACCATCTTGATTTCCATCTTGTTGTTATTATCCATGTTTCTGAATTATTTTTCTCTTCTCCATCGATGCAAAGTCTTCTTGATTTTAGGGTCAAATGGTGCTAGATGTTGTTGCAAACGCAATCTATTCATACACCAGTATCACCTACAAAGAATAAGCAAAAAAAAAAAGTAAAAGAAAAACACATAAAAATAATCAATCAAATATGCACACAAACACACCAATCCTAGCAATGACACCAAACACTTGGTACGACCTCAATAAGTGTACTGAATTGACAAGTAATATAGTGGAGTATTTTTAATACTCCGAAAACTATCGAACCCAAGGGATTGGATTATGTGATTAAAACTTGATTGATTACAAATATGTGTAAAAAATTTTCCAATTTGTTTGTTGATTAGGATTTCAGCTATTAAATTTAAGCAAACAAAATTAAAGCAATATGAGCTGAAAATATAGAACAAATAATGGCATTAAAAATAGAGTATATAAAATTAAGTAAAACTATCACTAAAAGCACTATTCAAGGATCTAATCCTCCCCATACCCATTGCAAGACATATTTTTAACATAATATTTATATGATTAAGATGTGGATGACCCAACTAAATCGAAGTTTTCCATTCCGAAGCTAACTATTCTAATTACCCACTTTCCCATTTCGAAGCAAATTCGATAGCTAGCTTAAGCATGGGTCTGATAAATTCTAAATATGGATTGATTTCCCATTTCAAAGCCAACCAACCCAATACCCATTCATTTTCCCACCTATTTCCAGATTAAAATACATTAGCTTTAGATCTAACAACCTCCATTTTGGAATTACCGTAAAAAATGTAGTTAAATCATGCAAAAATAGAGAATATATGATATTTACTCCAAAAAAACATAAACCCATCAAACTTGAATAAGATAATAGATAAATACTTGAATAAAACCAATATCAAGATCATCACAAGGGAAAAGAAACATTTGAATATATGTTTAATCAAATAAACTTCATAGACTTACATGGGTATGTGGATTCAAAAATCCCCAAACAACTAAAAGACTACTCACTATACATGGTATTAAATGCAAAGATAAAGAAGAAGGAAACTCTTAAACCCATTTGCTAAAGATGGATTTGAAATCTGAAGCAGCTTTTTTCCTCTAATCCAAGCAAGTCTTCTTTGAAACTAAAGTTGTAACTATTGTAAACTAAGCTAAAAATGATGTTTTTAATCTTAAAACTACAAAAACCTAATAAAAATAAAGTTTTTACAGTAAGAACAAAGCTCAAAAATCCCAAAAATCTGAAGAGAAAAGGCAAAAAAAGTTAAAAACTACGTTCTACAACTTAAAAAGTCCTCGTTGAACCAAATAAAAAATCTAATTTTATAGTGTTTGAGGTGACACATGGTGGAGACTATTTAGTCCTTGACGTGTGCAATTGATTAAAAGAGTACTATAGCATTGGCACAGTTGTGGACCTTTCTGGACTAAAGCTCTTTGAAAATTGCTTGGCACACGATAGAGACTAATTAGTCTCTTTCATGTGTATTAGTGAAACGGTGCACTTTGACAAATCTGTATGGGCACACAAGGGATACTAATCAATCTTTGTTGAATGCCAGGTTAAAATTCTGCCAAAAGTCAAAATTTCACCATTAAACACATCAAAACTTAATATTTCTCAAAATAATCCCGTTTGGCACAAAAGAGGAATTTAACACACATAACACGAAAATCACACAAAATGAGACACACACACAAACAAAAATACACTAAAAATAACCACATAATTTGAGTTATCAAATATCCTGTACTTAGCTTTTTCTCACTCTCTAGCAAATGAATAGACCACATTATTGTATACTCAAACTTAAAGAGAGAGAAATAACATAATTAGAGAAATTTGAACATCACTATAGCATAAGTCACTAAACGAAATTCTATATAAAAAAGAATTTAAACTAAATCATACTAGCTACTCTCTCGATGTGTGTGTGTGCTAGGCCAAAACAATTATAACAACTTTTTAAAACCCAAAACTCTATTATAATTCGACAACTAAGAAAAGAATTCGTATGCAAAAGATTGCAAATGCAGTTTTGTGCTTGAAACTCAAGAGATACCATAGGCCTCTCCTTTAGAACTGAAACTCTAAGGTTATCTTTGTAAACAACTCTAACAAAGCAAGATCCTTAGGGCTTAAAAAGGCTTATAACGTGGCTAAGGTATGGCTAATAAAAAAAAGGAATATGATGCACAAATTAAATTGCCATTCTCTACTTTCACTTGCCACTTTTCTTTCAAGATCAAGACCTCAACTCTACCCTTACTCAAGTTAACATCATTGCCAAATGCTAAACTAGCCAGAATGCAGAACAATTTTTCCATAGGAAGATAACGAAGGGGAACAAATCTCTAAAAATTTTCACTATGCACACATTAGCTCAAATAATACTTTAAAAGATATTAACTCTTCTCCCTTAACACTTAGGGTACCCCATACTTAGATCAAACTATGATTGCTAGCTCTATTTTTTTTAATTTAGAGCTAGAGCAAACATAACTATACTTTTGCAAGCAGGGACCCACTAAGATTCCATTTAAAGAAGAGCTACATTCTAAATATTTCACAATCTCACTAGACATTAGTAATGTATCCCAATCATACAACTAAAGCACAATCCTTTTTTCAATTAAATTACCCCTAGAAAATTTTTATCCTACTCACTCCTAGAATGGCTAGTTCTATAAGGGTAAAATAAAGGATTTTAGGCTTAGGGGATTAGCACAAGTGTAATTGTAAGGACCCCATCATGACCCTAAGCGAATTATTGTTAATTAATATGGATTACCGTTAATTAAGGAAAAATTGGATTATTTTGCAATTATTGAAGTTAAGTCCTAAGAGGAGTAATTTGGTAACTTCAGCAAGTAAGTATATGAGTTAATTTAAATTATAAATAAAGACAAGGATATAATTGAAGTGAATTAGAAAGTCTTGGGGTTAAGTTGAAAGAAATTAAAATAATGGGGGTTTAGTTGTGTATAAGGGACATTTTGGGAATTTCTCCTTGTGAGATATTTATCCCACTATAAATTAGGGTTTTGAGGGAATGTAGATCGGCATTTAAAGGATCACTCTCTCTCTCTCTGGTCACGGTTTGGAGAAGCATGCGAGGGTTTGGATTTAACATGAAAGGTAATGTTTCTCCTTTAAGATACCTTCTTTCTTTTCTTTTATTTGTGATTTCTTTGGTGATGAGAGATCACAAGATTTTGTTGTCATCTTGAGTAAGGAAATGAAGGAGAAAGAGAGCTAGATCAATGAATGTTGAAGGAGATGAAGCTTGATTGTGAGGTACGGGATTATTTGGAAAAGTTACCATATACATTTCCCATCTCATGTTGCGTATGTTTTCTTTGAGAGATTAAGGGTAATGTAGTAGGTGTTGATGATTATAACATGATTGGTAACTTAAATGATAATATAAGTATGTAGGGAGGTGAGATTTAGGGTTTATTTTTATGTCTGTATAATTGGGATTTTGAGTTTTCCTTCTTTTCTTCCCATGTGTGGCCACTCACCATTTTCTTCTTGTTCATGCATGGTCATGCATGTGTTTTCTCTAGGGAACACACGGGCACGCATTGAATTGCCTTTGAGGATGCATGGACACGTGATCATGTCCTTCCTCCCACACACGGCCACTTGCATTTGTTCTCTCTCACATATGGACACGCATGTGTTGTTCTTTGGGAACCCGTGGCCACACATGTGTTTCTTTTTGGAAACACATGGCCACGCACCATGTATCTCCTTGATGTATATGGCCACGTGTGTGTCTTTTCTGTGTTTCTTCTTCAAAGCACATGGCCACACATGGAATGCCTTCTTTCCACACACGACCATGCATGGGTTTTCTCTTTGGAAACCCATGGCCACGTTATGCTTCCCTTCCTCTCACCCACGGCCACGTGATGTCTATCTTCCTCTTATACATGGCCAATTATGCTTTTATCCCTAAAAATACATGGCCAACCCTCCTTTCTCTGTATGAAATGCTTGACCAGCCATGCTTTATATATACTCCTTCATTCATTCGAGTATATTCTCATCCCAAGATTTAATCCATGTAATTAGATATTGAACACAGTATTATGTGGTCCATAAGATCCTAACGAGAGCAAGAATTGAGATAATTGGATTAGTAATCAGTATGGGTAATGGTAAATAATTATTAACTGGAGATGGATATGTCACTTGATTACTAAGGGAGTGATAAATCATGAAAGTTTGTTCTAATGCTAAAGTCTATAAAGATATGATTCAGAAAGATATGAATTATTATAGAAAGTAAAAGACATAAAAAGCTAATATGATAGGGTGAAGATTGATTTAAGCTGTAATTCATCCAAAGTCACCTACAAATGAATAAAGCATGATTGCTTAAAATGAAAGTGTATATATATATATATATACACACCTTGTTATACACATATTAGATTGAAAGGCTTTAAAACAGTAATCCTATAAAGATATGAATTGGAGTCACTTGAACTCTAATTAGGAAGACTTACATATGATAATGCTAAAATAATTAGGCTGCTAAAATGTGTTTTAGTGTATAATGGCATGAAACTATAAAGAGTGAAAGGAAATGTAAGAATCATAAGAGTATGCTAATTGATATGCCCCTTTATAGTATAGTATAAAGTATACACTCGACCAAAGCAAACGGTTCTCCCTAGATACTATACTTTGGTAGTCCTTTTCAACGGCATGGGAATAATATGAGTTGGCCTAGTTGATGAGGAGATAGTTGTAATGTTGCATGTGATTTAGTAACTGTAAATATACATGATAATTAATGTATTTTATACGGGTATAAGGTATGTAATATGCCTAAGTTAAAAGAAAAGGAATGTTTTGAAGGGATATTATAAAACTATAGAAGCTTAATTATACTTTAAGTCATAATGGGAATTGATGGTGAACTTTGATGTAAAGGATCATACTCATATGTTATTCATACCCTATGATGTAAAATGAAAGTTACAAGTCTGCAGGTAATGCTCTAACAATTAAGATGATATAATCTTATACAACTCCTTTAAGAAAATAATGTTATAAAATAGAAAGTACAAATAAGATGATCATAATGTATGTGATAACGTTAAGGTAAATAATCTATTGCCTATGATATAATAAACTATAAAAGTGAGCTAAAGAGGTTATAGATGAAGAAGGTTGACCTTAAGTCATATGAGAACATAGTTATTCTATCATATGAATCATGAATACTTGAGTGCTGCTATATATGATTATGTTTAATGTGATTAATTATGGGAATAGGGAAATTACTCACGACAAGCAATAACAAGGTAAGTCCTTGAGAACTATTCTTGAGTTATGTAAGTATATGTGGTAGAATTGATTTGAGCATGCTATGAAAAGTAGCTCGATTTAATATGCAAACGAGTATGAGTAATGAAATCATGTATTGGAATGTTTAAACTGCACATATATGTATGAGTGCATGTGGGTACACATAATGCTAACCATGAAAGATGATGTGTTGTTATTGTTGCATAAATATGTAACTATTATGATATGAACGTAAGAAATTGACGCAAGCATACGATCATATGACAACGTCCATATGTAATGGAGCCTAAAGCTCAACATTGATGTATGAAAAGAATGATATGCATTCTTTTATGACAAGTGGCTTTAAGCTAAATGATGTACTAAGTAAAGAAGAATATGTTAAATTAAGAGATGTCTTAAAAAGTTAAGCCTGCGGGTCTTAGTTCAATTGTGGATTAGATAGGCATGCCTAGAGGGATACAGGCGCAGCTGCTATATGTTGACCCCATTTGGGTCTTGTTCCTTAATGGAACCATCGTTTGACCCCGTTTGGGTCCATAGTTTGTTCCTTGCTAGAACCATTACTTGACCCCGTTTGGGTCCACTGTTTGATATCTTCGGATATCCATAGTTTGATACCTTCGGGTATCCACTGCTCCCATTATCCACCCTTCGAACTAGTACTTAGGCAGGCTATTAAAGATGTAAATGGTTCAAGAAATAAAGTAACGTATGTATCGATGCCTCACTTATATGTATTGGAATCATGATAGTGATTTATTCTATTGCTTTATTCTAAATTTCAGTTAGCTATGAACTACTTCTATGGAATGAAATGCCATGTATGTAGCACTTGATTGTGATGTCTTACATCAACGATGAGAAAGGTCACCATGTGAGTACCAGTGTGAGTCAGTTTCACGGTGAATAATTGGGCCACATAGACCACAAGCTTATAATATTGAATTAAACGTTACATGAACTATGAAATGCATAATAATATTCATGTAGGGGAAAATTAGAAAATGTTTGTATGTGGTATGAAGACTTTGTCAGTTAATAATGAGGTGTAATACCTATTACTTGGAATGGCATGCAAATTCATGAGTATGAATATGAACATTTATTTATGTATGTGTTTATGTATAATTCTAACATAAATCAAAGTGCAAAGCATGACGTGATATGAATCTGTATGATGTTTAAAGTGTAATGATAACATAGCATTAAGGAAGACATACACCGAAATCCCGAACAAAATGATAAGTTTGTAATATATGTAATGTAAGCATGCGTAGCAATATCTATTGCAACGTTATATAACATGAGAACTTTCTTTTGGATATGAATAAGCAATAAATGTACATGTTAGGTAACCAAATTGGTTAATGGTATTGAGTTGAAGGCTATAAGAATATAATGATAATATCAGTATTCTGGAATAGAAGAATTATAAGATGCATGAATTGTTCTAATAAATAAGAAAGTATTAAAAATGATCGTTAATTAACAAGTTTTAGGGATAAGATAAGATTATATAATGCTTTCAGTTTTAGCAATGATGACATCAATGGTTAGGGTTGAATGCTCCTCGGAATGCTCAGTATGCCATGATAAATAATTGTAACCTCATGTGTTATTTTATGTTATTATGATAATTGTATTTGGTTTGATGAAGAATATCGTAAGAGCTTATCTAGAGTTTTGTTCCCCACTAAGCTTTATAGCTTAGCACGGGCTTATTTATCCATGTAGGTTTCAGGATAAGCTCTAGAGGATTAGGCATGATACAGTTGCCTTGAGGATTTCAGGATACTTGAAGGCCTCTTATGTTATGATTATTTATTTATATGCTGATTATTTATTGTGATATGTAATTATGGCCTGTTCTATTATTATTATTATTATTATTATTATTATTTTTGTCTGACTTTAATATGTTTATGATGATGATTATGATGATGACTATGATGATGATGATTCATGATTATCCACGGTTAAGAAAATAGGGTGTTACAGTAATCACAAAAAAAATATATATAAATTTAGCATGCATTCAGCATGCTCGAATAAGCTCAAAAGGGTTAGCAAGGGATATAATATAACAAAGGTGGGTCAGAAGTCTTTTCAAGGTTTGATCAATAATTTTTTTTTGCCTAAGTCATTTCTTTCCTTACTTTCAAGTCATTTAATTACTTTAAAGGGTGATGAGGAAGGTTATAGTGCTCTAAAATTCCTACTTAATCATCTTTATGCACGAATTTTTCTTATTTCTAAAATAGGACTAAAGTGCACATTTATTAAGAGACCAACTGGTATTGATCCAATTGAACCTACTCAAAAAAGAAATTACATTTAACAACTAACTACTCTCTGGTTATTCAAACAAATCTAAATAAGTTTTTCTAATTCTAAGTTTAAGTTTATTCACAATGGGAACAACTACGAGGGTAAACTAACTAAGATGCAAAAGTATTTAATAACAATAAAACCACAACTAAAAACAAGCACAACTATATAAAATAAGAACAAAAGTTGAAAAACAAAGGAAACTAAAAGAATAAAAATAATAACATACTATAAAATTAAAATTAAAAATAAAACAATAAAAGAAAATAAGAAATAAGAGATAAAAACATAGCATACTACATAATATTACTAAATATTGAAAAGTTTAAACAACACTAATTACTATTAAAAGTAAAACACAAAAACAAGCTAACTGTGGTTAATGTTCAAAGCACTAAATCCAACAACTTTTAACAAGCTTCAACAATGTTCATCTCAAAATGCCCTCTACCCCATACATAAAATTTTGTTGCCCTCAGCAAAACATCACAATGTCAACAAAACAAAAAGAGGGTTAAGGGAATCCCTGAAAATAATCACTCCTGCAGAGGTGGAGGGAGGAAATGATGGTCAAATCTAGACTGCCAAAGACAGAAAGCTGTCAACATTTGGTCTATGCTATCCTTAAACTGAGGTTATCCAGCTATCGATGTGTCCCATCTACTTGTGATCTTGCTATATTGCTATGAGGATAAGGTGACAGCTCCAGCTCCAGCATCGACTCCTAGCAGTACCATCTTTGTCTTCACTACATTCGCTAAATAAGTCCTATTGTCAGAAACAACTAAATACCCTTGCTTTGGAAACCTGGGATCACCCACCGACACCGATATGTTCTTCAACATCTTTTGGTATATGAGGGTCAGGTTACCTATCTCTTTGCCTAAGGATGCATGATTAACTACTCTAGCTAACATTATGACTATCCCACCTATGTGATCTTGGTTAACCTCATCAATCTTTACAACGATAAACACTGCTCCATTTAAGGGGATAACATGCTGTATGGCATAAAGGATAATGGCTTCATTGGTCTTTACATTGCCAGACCCTTCAAGATGTGTAAAAATAGCCAGATCCTCAATAGATGATTTCGTAATTGGTGTGCTTTTGTGTTCCCTGTCACAAATTCTATTGGTTCCTGCTCATTTGAGATGTATTCTATATCTCTTACTTATTCAGATTCTCTATGCCCCTAGCAGCATGGGGGTCAAACCCTAGATAGGAAGCAAATTCATTAAAACTGATCATATAGTCATGCCCTTATAGCCAAAAGCTCACAAGACCCTCATTATCATGGCTATTTTTCCTTACCCTAAAGCGAGCTATAACTAAGAAATCCCTAGCCAGATATTGGTGTACTTTGTTCCTTCTATTTATGAATTTTGTCCATCTTAAATTAGCAATAAGTCGCTTCATATTAGCTCTGAGGTTGAACTATTTTAAGACATCCATATCAATGTATGGATTTACAGTGTACTCAGGCTATCGAAAGAGTGCCCAATCCTCCTCAAACTTTCTTAGGACCCATGTTGAAATCTTTACTTTTATAGTTTCATGAGGAGCTAAAGAGGAACTAGCTTCTTGTCTTGACCTTTCAGGTGTCGCTGCCACAAGAAATTTATAGTTAAGCTTCATAACACCTCATTAACTTAGTAAAAAATTATCACAAAATAGATGAGGGATGGGTATACTAGAAATTAGAACAAAAAATTCGACATAAGTAGGAAATCCAATTGACAAATTTAACACAAAAGACTAGACAGGCCTTAAGCAATACAATATGGTAACTAAGAGCAATTTAGACAATTAATACAACACCATACCTTAACTTAAATAGAAAATTTGTTCGATGTATCATAAATCTCAATCCTAACCAAGCCTATAAACCTTGAATTAACACAATCTACTTCTACTCAATGAGTATGGCAATTAAACAAGATCAAAGTAATATCAACATGTTAGGAAGGACCATTCACATGCCAATTAAGCAAAAGGATAACATGTTAAAAACAATCCAAAAACAGGGCAAAGAAGTTGTTTAAACAACAATGTCAGTCCAAGAACACAATTTTTATAGGCAGTAGATAGATAACTAAAACAAATAGCACCAAACACACATATAAGCACAAATGACATTTCAAAATAAAAAATAAACTGCTCTTAACAATTCAGCACAAAAATATTGGTTGGTTTGGCCAAAAATTAAAAAATGAATTCTTTGAGGCATTTCTACGAACACTAGGCATGCACGCTTCAAATTGTATTCCATCTAACATTTTAAAGGTTAAATAATTTTTAAAGCACCAATATAAGGCACTAGAATGAATAAGAATCATGCAAACCTCGAAGACAAGAAGTAAATTATTAAAATCCAAATTTTAACCAAACCTAAGCATGCAAACTTACTCTAAGCATTTTAAAAATTCTACACTCTTCAACAACAAAGAAAACTCACCTTACATTCTCTAAACTCCAAAAAGAATTAAATTTAAGAATTTAAATGAAAGAGAAGTTGATTGGAATACTTACTTGAGATTGTTGCTCAAAAGGATGATGAAAATGCACAAAGAAGAGGGAGAGAGAGGTACTTGTGCTGAAAATGCAGAGAGAGGGGGATGAGAAGTGAATAGAATGCCAAGAGTTGTAAAAAAATTGGGGTTTTTAAAGAGTAGACACGATTAAAAGTACTTGACACATAGCGAATACTAAATGTTCCCTGCCATGTCTCTCATAAAACCTCAAAATGCATCGTATCAATTTTTCAAAGACACGACAGATAAGAAATGGTCTCTGCCCTATACACCATTTTATATTGAAAAAATTTAACTTGCACATGGCAGAGACTAAATGGTTTCTACCGTGTATGGCATTCTGTACTCAAAATTTTAATTTGCATACGGCGGAGACTAAATGGTCTCTGCCATATAGACCTTTCTATACTAAAACATTCATTTACACACGATGGAGACTAAATGGTCTCTGCTATGTACCCCTTTTGGGAATAGGAATCAAAACATTGCACATGATGGAGAATTATCTATAAAGACTACTCTATACCCTTCCTGGACAAGCCTGCCACACATATATAATCCTGTATGCAATCATTCACACATATAGATCATTTGTATAATTATCACATTAGTTAGCATGCATATTATTGAATTTTTGAAACTGGATAAAAGCATGCAAAAAGGACTATTTACTATAGTATGCTTTACAACTGTTTACTCTTTAAAAACCATTCTACTTCATACAAAATGAGAATATACAAGAACAAAAGCAAAAGGATGACTTCTTCATACTCGACTCTTCCTAGTGTTGGCTCAGATAATGCATATCTTACCTCTAACAAAAAGTCTGAACTTAGGTACCTACACAGATAAAATCCATGCTAAACTAAATAGCTTAGTGGGGAACAATTATAGTGCGAACAATGACTCACAGTGGTCATTCCCGAACACACAAACATGTAATCACACAAAACATGCATTTATTTTCATTATAAAGCTATATAATCAATAACAAGAGATATAGGCTACTATATTACTTATAGTGCAATTATAATCATGTATAACACATCATTATTAGCAATTTCTTTAACAATTCCTTTCTTTCTATGAAAGCTTGCCTAAGTTTTGTGAGTGTGGATAATGAGAACTATAGATACTCGGATGTATCAATCATATAACTACCCGTAGGTATTAAATTCTATGGATATCAGAAGATATCAAATCTGTGGACCTAATGAGGTCGAGTTATAGTCCCAATGGGATGACTGTAGACCCAAATAGGGTCGAACTATGGCAGCTACAATTCTATCCCTATAGTCATGCCTATCTATCCACAACCAAGTTCTATACGCAGGCTTTAAGCTATTTTCACATTTTCCATGTTTTAAGAGTAATTCATTTCAATATGTACATATACAATTACAAGTATTCATAATGATCATAATGGTATTATTTGATCATATATGTATATTTAAGATTATACATGTTTATATAATATGCATATCATTACATTACATGCCTTAACCTTACATATCCATTTGTATAATCATAGTTACATGCATATAAATATATATCTCTAGGCTTTTCATGCATTTCATATCATGCCTTACCTTGAATAATTATGTTCAAAGTGCCTAAAGTGTGTTTAAAAGTGTTCGGGTAAGTTTCGGTGTCTAATAGGGCCTAAAAATCATATACAAGCTATAATAGGGGAAGCACTTAGCTGAGACAAATTGGTCTCGGTAGTGTACAATGGTCAAAATGGGTACAGAGGGGTCCACTTGGCTGAGACCAAGTGCCCTAATCTGGCCTATGAATTCTGTAGATAGTTTTACTGAATTTGATTGCCCTTCAAATTAGACCCAGAAAATGACATTTTGAGGCCAAGAGTTCTTTTAAAAACTTGTTTTACTATATTTCTAGTTTCTAAAAAATTAAAGGTCACTTCATGTAGCCTTATCAATCTCAAGATATTCACTAAATAAAATGGACTGCTCCCAATGATAGGGCAGCAGACTAGGCTTGGGTTTAAGCTAACTTTTGCCTATCATAGAGGACGAAAAAAACATTGATGTCTTCTTATGAAACTTATATTTATGAGTTTAGTTTCTATTCCAAGTGGAATTACTCAATTTTGAGCTCTCAAAACTCCAGATATAGACAAAATAGTCTTAACAGGTCCAGTGAACCCAAGGACAACTTTTGCTAAAAAGAAAGTCTATCACCCAATTTTCGGTTCCTATGCAAAGTCTACCCTCAAATTCATATATCCTTCTATTAATACTCCCAATGTAACATTTCTAACCCTAACATGAAGCAAACACCCATAAAGAATGGCAAAAAGTTCCCATACCTTTATGTAGCTATTCCTCATTCAACCTCCACCTCCCATATTTTCTTTGCCTTTGCTAGATTTCCCTTCTACATAGAGTGAATTCAAATGATATAAATGATCCATAAAATCCATATAATTGATTATCACTTCACAAAATTAAAGAAGAAGAGATGAAGGAGTTGTTACCCCAAATATGGCAACCTCTAAATTCTCTCCACAAGCAAAAATAAAGGTTGGCTTTCCTTAGGGGTTCTTAAAGGGTTGGTTGAGAAAAATGGGGGCTTTAGTCTCCTTGAAGGGGCCATCCCCCATCTCCCCCTTTAACCCCTTGATTTCCAACTTTCTTAGGAAGATTTTAGGGAGAATAGGTGGCTTGATCTTATTGGATCCCAGTTGACTTTTTCAAAATTGCCCTTAATTCTTTAAATTTATGTTTTTACCCTTAAATGTTCTTTTCTCCTTTACAATTAGAACCATTGATTAACATATAAGCCATAATTAATCACATACATGGTTTAAATTAAAATGACCATTTTACCCTTCATCTTTTAAGGAAATTACCTTTATGTCCCAGCTTGTAGTTCATTAACTATACACACACATAATGATCTTGTTACACATGCATATTCTCCCAAGGCCTAAATAAGGGCCTCACATTATCCGTCTCTGCTATGTACACCATTCTATAACTAAGGTGCACACTTGCACATGGTATAGACTAATTAGTCTCTACCGTGTGACCCCTTCTATATCTAAAACACCACTTACATACAATTAGTCTCCACTGTGTGCCGCCAAATTTTTGCACATTATCAAATTTTAACACCCTCTTCCATGCATACTTACACAACTAATTTGACACCTAACTTAGCAAGCATTATTGCGCAAATGATCACCACACATGTAGCCAAAAACACACTAAAAATTAAAAAACAAAAGTTCAAAATAACAAAAGAAATTAAACAAACTAACTAAAGAGATAGAGTCAAGAGAATTAGTTTTGAGTTTAATAAGGCACTAGCTCGACTTTGAAGACACTTACTACACATCCACTAGTGTCACGACCGTCGATGCAACTTTAAAACTAGATTCAAAGTATGCTTTTAGGCAGTGATCATTGACCTTAAACTCTTTGTTATCATTCGGATGTTTGACAGCGACAACTCTATATTGAGTAACACAACCACTTTAAATGGCCTTTTCCATGTTGATTTGAGCTTTTCGAGAAACAATCTTAGTCGACTATCATATACAAGCACTTTCATCCTTGGTACGAATTCCTTAGGCAAAAGTTTATTGTCATGCAATTTCTTGCTCTTTTCTTTGTATCATTTGGCATGATCATAAGCCTAGAATCTTAATTCCTCTAACTCATTAAGCTGTAATGCCTTGCACTTACCTGCACTATAAAGATCAAAGTTTAAAAACTTAGTAGCCCAATAAGCTTTGTGTTCCAATTCCACAGGTAGGTGACAAGAATTTCAAAAAACTAAACTAAAAAGGGATATCCCCATAGGTGTAAGACCTTAACTTTGACCCTAGTAGAAATATGTATGATTAAATGGTATAATTATTGATTAATGTTTAATTGAGCACTAAAAGGTATAATTAGGGTTATAGTTGGGGCAAAATGATAAATTTATGAGATGTTAGTTATGTAAGTTATCTAAGTAAATTATTATTTAGTGTGCAATTTAATGGAGAAATATAGCTTTAGGGTAATTTAGGAGGAATGAAATTTAAGAGGTAGATTTTTAACATGCAAAGAATTGAAGGAGTTTAAGGACACTTTACCCTCTCTTTAAAACTCTAACTCTTTATATGAAGGAGAGAGAAAGCTAACTAGTGGTTTTTAGTATAGAGGAGGACGGTAAAGCAAGAGAAAGAAAATCAAATTTTTTTCATTTTCTTCTTCTCTCTCGAAGTTTAACAATCCTCTCTAAAATCTCCTCTAAAATTTATATTTTTAATTATTAATCCAAGGATTTTTAAGTTAAAATTATTAAGGTAATGTATTCCTCTCTTCATCTCCATCATCGTCTTGTTGAATTGGAGGGTTTTGATTTAGGGGAAATTTCTGGAACTTTATGGATGATTTTCTTTGTAGGTTAAGAAAAGAATAAGAAGAATAAAGGCAAGGAGGTGTTGAAGGAGTGAAGGTAGTTTATAGTGAAATTCAGCCAAGGTTAGGATTTTTGAACCATTTTTGCTTTGCATATGTATTGGTATGAATGATTTCATGTTAGATGTATTGTTGGCTGGATTGGCTATGAGGATAATGGTGTTTATGGAATTAAAGGGGAATGAAAGAAAGAATTATTAATTGTTGAAATTGTGTTTGTTAATTTTGAACTAGTTTTTGTATTTTGAGCATATCTCGAATTATATAACACTAATTTGGGTATTTCTAGTTGATAATTACACCTAAGACATGTACCTAAAATTTGTAGAAGAAACCCGAGATTGATTCTGCCTCAATTTAGTCTTAATTTTAACTAGAATTTTGAAATGAATTGTTGTCTAGTTGTAGTGGGTAGGTTGTAGTATTTTGGATATAATTCTTGGTAGAGAAGTCCAATTTTTATTAGGAAAATTTTGAATAAAGTAGACATATATGAGTACAATTTTTGTGAAGGAATGTTTTTTTTTTTAATTTTATACCCATTTTCTTTTACGAATTTTCTAAGTTGTAATAAAAACTAGTTTTGGTAATATTAACTACTATATAGTGTCAATGAACATGTTATAGTATTTTGGACATAACTCATGGTAGAGAGGTCAAGATGCTATGGGAAAAAATTTTAGATAAAATAGAATTATAGGAGTACAAATCTAATGGATAAATATTAGTTTAATTCTATACCTATTTTACTCCACGAATTTTTCAAAGTGGTTTTAAAAAAAAAACTCTTAAACAGTCTATAATGATTAACAAAGTTTACAATGAAAAAGCTCAATTTCATTGAAGAAAATTTCAGAATATATACAAGTGATTAGAGATCAAGAAAGGAAAGATCAAGAAAGGAAACTAACATATGTTAGCCTAGAAATTAGCTAAACTATACAAGGAAAGACAACTTATTTCAAATCTATACATATATACACTGATATCCCCCCTCAAATTGATGCTGGGCAATCCAGAAGCATCAATTTGTTAATAAGAAACTGATGTCGACCACTAGAAAGAGCCTTAGTAAACACATCTGCAGTTTGATACTCCGTAGTGATATGTGGTAAAGAAATGACATGGGAATCATATGCCTCAGAATAGAGTGACAATCCACTTCAATATGCTTTGTATGCTCATGAAATACTGGATTAGCTATAATCTGAATAGCACTAGTATTATCATCATGGAAAGGTGTAGGATTTACTTGGCAGAAGCCAAGCACAGCCAAACGTCCTCTATGCCAAAGGATTTTTGCACAAGCAGAGGATATAGCTCTATATTCAGACTCAGTGGTGGACTTAGATACACGATCTTGCTTCTTGCTTTTCCAAGAAATTAGTGATGAGCCAAGAAACATGCACCAACCAATAATGGATCATCGAGTATCAGAGGACCCAGCCCAACCAGTATCACTATAAGCAACAAGACGGATTGGAGAGTCAACTGGGAAAAGCAAACCTCGTGTGGAAGTACCATGCAAATAATGGATGATGCGACGGACAGCAGCTAGATGAAGATGCCTGGGTGCTTGCATAAATTGACTAACTTGTTGAACAACAAAAGAAATGTCTGGACGAGTAATAGTCAGATAGTTTAGACTGTCGATGAGGCATCTATACAATGAAGAATTAGAAAGAAAATCACCCTCATCACGACAATATTTAACATTCACTTTCAATGGAGTATGAATAGGACGACCATCCTGAAGACCAACCAAAGAAATTAGCTCTTGAGTATACTTATGTTGATGCAAAAAAATACCAGCCATTGTAGAACACACTTCAAGGCCCAAAAAATAGTGTAAAGGACCTAAATCTTTCATATGAAAGGCACCTTGAAGGCGCTCTTGAAGCTGAGAAATCAAGTCAAAATCATCCCCAGTAATATCAATGTCATCACCATATACCAAAAGCAAGACAATTCCCTAAGAAGTTTTGCACAGGAACAAGGAAGAATCATACTGACTCTGAACAAAAGAGAAACTAAGAAGAGCAGCACAAAATTTATTAAACCAGGCCCGAGGAGCCTGTTTCAAACCATAGAGTGACCTCTTTAACTTACAGACATCTAAAGAGGGAGTAGAAAATAATCCAGATGGTGGCGTCATGTATACATCTTCCTGAAGATCTCCATGCAAAAAGGCATTTTTCACATCCATCTGTCGTAAGGGCCACCCCTTTAAAGCATAAATAGCAAGAAGGAGTCGCACAGTCATCATCTTGGCAACAGGAGCAAATGTCTCCTCATAGTCTAGTCCATACTCTTGCCTATTACCGAGAGCGACCAACCTTGCTTTATATCGATCAAGTGAGCCATCAGATCTTAGCTTAATTGAGTATACCCATTTACAACCAATGGGCTTAATTCCAACAGGACAAGGAATAAGATCTCATGTATGATTCTCTTGAAGAGCTTAGAGTTCTTCTTGCATGGCTTTGACCCAACATGCTTGTTTAGCTACCTGAGAATAAGAAGTAGGAAATATAGCATGAGATAACGTGGCAGAGAAACCATACCTATCTGGAAGCCGATGAACACGAGTGCTTCTTCTAGTGGTCATTGAAGATGGCAATGGCTCAGGGTCAAAAAGAACATGTGATGATGGAGGGGGCTGTTGTCGCTGATAGACCATTCCCGGCTGAAAACGTTCAATTGGGCGAGAGGTGCCATCAAAGTGAGGTAGAAGAACACATTCCAAAGAAGAAACATGTTGTTGAAAGTAGTACTCATGTTCAAAGAAAATCACATTTTTAGAAACACGCATGCGATTAGCAACAGCATCATAGCATAGAAATCCCTTTGTGAGCAGTACTATAACCCATAAAAGCACATCAAACAGATTGAGATATAAGCTTGTGACGCTCATGAGGAGGCAAGTGAACAAAACAAACACAACCAAACATGCACAATGTATGATAATCAGGGTGCCTATGAAATAGATGATAATAAGGGGAATCAAAATTCAACTGCCAAGAAAGAAGACGATTGATTAAATAGACTGCAGTAGCCAAAGCTTCCACCCAAAATTTAAAGGGAACTGAAGACTACAGAAGCAATGTGCAAACCATATCTAACAAGTGACGGTTCTTTCACTCAGCCAACCCATTCTGTTGAGGAGTGTAAGGACATGATCGCTGAGATATAATACCTTTTTGTTGCAAGAAACCCTGAAAATCATGTGACATATATTCCCCACCATTATCTGATCGTAAAACTCTTATGCAGGTAGAAAATTGAGTCTCAACATAAGCCACAAAAGCACGAAATGTAGTTAGCACCTCAGCTTTGGAATGTAAAAAATATATCTAAGTGAAACGGCTATAGTCATCAATGAACGTAACAAAATATTTATGCTGTCCATGTGAAATTACAGGAGTAATACCCCAAACATCACTATGTATAAATGATAAACAAGTATTAGCACGACTACCACAAGCTAGAAAAGGCAATGTCTTACTTTTTCCCAATTTGCAAGTAGAACAATCAAGAGATAATATATGACCAGAAGACTGAACTTTATTCCTAAGAAAACCACATTCCATTAACTTATTCAAAATTACATTATTCGGATGGCCTAACTGTTTATGCCAAACTTCAGCCTTATTGTCAACAATATTAGAAACTAAAGACAAAGTACTAGGAACAGTAAACTGCAATGGAAACAATCCGCCCACTTTAGGCCCCCTCGCGATCACCTTCCCCGACACCTGATCCTGCACAAGACAACCACCACGAGAGAAGTTTACATTACAGTTATTTTCCACCATTTGACCAACCGAAATCAAATTAGTAGACAATTCAGGAGAAACAAACACATTACGAAAAGAAGGACCAATATCACCAATGGCAGTAATGGGAAGGTCATTTCCATTAGCAATCTGAATATTTTGTGTGTCGGTATATTTTCGAAGATTTTGTAACAAATGAGAAGACCCGGTCATATGATCAGATGCACCAGAATCAACAAGCCAAGGAGAAAAAGCATTTTTACCTTGCCCCTGAAGATTAAAAGCAGAGAATTCTGATAAAATCATCTGTTGTACCATTTATGGAGTAACAGTAGACTGATTAATGTTAGGTATAGCATTAGGAGATGGTGTAGGTGGTGGAAAATCATAATTACTGGCTGGAACAACAGCTTGTAAGCCTTGAATTCTATGATTTTGTGGACGAATAGGACAATCCTTTATAATGTGGCCAGTCTACTTACAATAATTGCAGAATTTCTTACTGCAATTACGAGCAATATGCCCATACTCCTTGCAACTAAAGCACTGCACTTGTCCCTTTCCACGATTCTTTCCTTGAGCAGTATAAACAACATTGACAATTTTAGATGACTCCCTAGATGCACCAATAATAGTCTGTGTAGCCAACCTCTACTCAGCACGCAATAATTCACCAAAACACACATCCAATGATGGAACCAAATTTCTATTCAGCAATCCAGCTCGAGTAACTTCAAATTCTGGCCTTAATTTCATCAAGAACTGATCACACCAACTTTCTTCATGAATTGCTTGAAGACTGGGTAAAACCTCTCTAGGAACCTTTGCATAAATAATACTAGAATACTCGCTCCATAAATTTAAAAATCCAAAATAATACTGCTCAATAGAAAGATTATCTTGACTAAAGTTGCTAAGCTCAAGTTCCAATTGAAATCGACAAGCTGTATTATCTTGATGGTATATTCTCCTTAGATAATCCCACATCTCTTTGACAGTAGTAAAGGAACGTAAATTATTCACCATATGAGCTTCAATAGAACCAATGATCCAAGAAGCAACCCTAGCATCTTTTGTATCCCAATCATTTCATCCTGTCCCATCTACTGGAGCAGGTGAAGACCCATCAATGTGTGCCCAAAGCTCCTTTCCCTTCAAGAACATTCTGAACTGAAGCTCCCATGCAGCATAATTCTTTCCTGTGAATCTAATACCCGAAATCTCGGAAGAAGACATGTTGTGAAAGCAAAAAAATGACTGACCCAAGAAAAATTGCAAGATAACAAATCAAAACCAAAAGCAGGAACCAAAAAAATTGCAAGTTAATGAACCAAAATCAGTAGCAGGAGCCAAAATAATTGCAAGTTAACGAACCAAAACCAAAAGCAGGAAGTTAATGAACCAAAACCAGATCCAAAAAAAATGCACTATCCACCCTCCTAGCAAAGTTGGATGGCCAAATCAACATCGAAGAACCACCGAAAAAAGGTTTGCAAAGTCGGAGAAGAAATCGAAGAAGAAATGGCCGTCGCACGTGCCTCCACACGCCACCACATGCCTGCACGTGAACAGTACACCGAGAGCTTCAGACGGCGCATGAGCTACACTCGCTCAACACTCGATCACTAGACTTGGAGAACAGGCCGAGAAAGACCCTGCGCTACCTTCCTGATGGGCGGTGAGATCCCGAAAGACACAAAGAATAGTGACCCAAAGAAATTCCAAAATCCAGAATTGACAGCCCAAAAAAACACTCAAAATAGCCAAATTGGCTCTGATACCATAACAAAGTTTACGATGAAAAAGCTCACTTTCATTGAAGAAAATTTCAGAATATATATAAGTGATTAAAGATCAAGAAAGGAAAGATCAAGAAAGGAAACTAACATATGTTAGCCTAGAAATTAGCTAAACTAAACAAGGAAAGCCAACTTATTTCAAATCTATACATATATACACTGATAATGATTAAGTTATAACTCCTAAGTCACTTTTCCAAATTGAGTGGTATTTAAAGCATGAGAAACTAGAGACATAAACCATTATTTTTTTAGAAGACCAATTTGGTTAATTTACCCATTTAGCATGGCAAAATTGAGATGCAAAAACAGAGTTAGAAATCTACCTACCATATTTCCTATAACGTAATTCTTTGATGTATAAATGTACTATAAATACTTTTATGATTTTTAGAGTAACTTGATCATAAAAATAAGGATGTTACATGTTGTATAATTATAGGGAAGAATAATTGTATTATAATTTAGACATGACTATGGGGTTGAAATGTTAAGTAAGAAAGTCAGAGTGGGTTAGGCTATTTAACTAAGAAGAGATGTTACACAATGATATATAAGTACATAGAGATATGATGACACCATAATGTGAAACTGTGTATTTATGAATTTAAAGAATATTTACATATGTATAGGCAACATATGATTAATCATGTTGTTTATTGCTTATTTGAAATCATATATTTATGCTTACATGCTTATGCTCACATGCTTATACTCATGAATTTATACTTTTATGTTAGCACACTAAAGTATATGATTATCGTGTTTTGTAAATCTATAGTACTTGTGTTAATATCTGAGATTGTTTATCTTTGTACATGATAGTACATGGAAAATAAAATTATATAGTAAAAGCATCAGTATGTTGAATGAGATGTATATAAACTTTGATAATGCTTGCAAATAGAGTTCAGTTGTGGATAAATAGGCACTTATAGGGATTGAGTTGCAGCTGCTACTGTTTGGCCCTATTTGGGTTTATTGTTGTTCCTATTTAGGACTACCATTTGATCCTATTTGGATCTATCAAACTTAATATCTATGGGTATATATATGACCGATACCTACAGGTATTCACCGTTCCTGTTATCCACTTTTAGAACATAGGCAAGCTAAATACAGCTATAATTTTAAATATAGTATTTGAATCAAATCATAAATGTTCAAATTTTATTTATTAAGCATATGATTTGCTCTAATTACATATTGTAATTATAACTATAGTACATGTCTCAAGAACATAAATTCTTGGGTATTATCCTTATACTATATGATTACACTAAATGTCATGAATGCATCAATTTTATAAAGCACAAATTATATTAATCATCCATAAGATTTATACATGCTAAGGTATATATTGAGCTTGGTTATCTTATTGATTTTATACCTGGTTACGTTTCCATTATTATTATTGTATTATTATTGAGATCTTATAATATGATGATTTTGCATTTTGAGTGCTTGTTGGCGACCTCTGTGAGTGGTCTTCCATCATGATTTGTCCCTACTAAGCTTTATAGCTTAGTACGGGTTGTTTTATTCGTGTAGGTTTAGTAGAGAAGACTTTTGCATAGGGAGATTCTCTGTATTAGGAAAGGCCAACACAAGTTTGATAAGAAGCTAAAGCAGGAAGTTTTTGCTTAATATTTTGTATGTAATTACATTAAGAGTAATATTTATTTAATGATGTATTTAATATAGAGATGTAATAGGCTCACTTATGAAATTAATAGTATATGCATACACATAGGATCTAAAGCAACTCATACATAACAAGATATGCATGATGCTATACATGAGATAAAACATGCAAAAAGTTACACTAACACCTGATTGAATATGAGATATGGCATGAGATGAGTAATAGTGACATGATGACTTTTTGATAATCATTTTAAAGGCATGCTAATAGAGGAATACATGATTAATGTAACTTAGATGACTTTTGGAATAGATTGATCATATGAGGGTGTTACAAACTTTGTATCAGAGCCTAGGTTTAGTCTTTTCTAGTCAATAAGATTCTAGAATTTTGTTATGTGCTATAGTGTGGTGTTGGCCTAATGCAAAAGTCCTTGTTTTCTTATAGATAATAGATGGAGGATTCTAGGGATGCTATTCAAGAATCAACTGATCCCTCCAATCCTGGATCATCATCGTTTAATCGAAATGAGATCCCTATAGCCATTCCTGGTGAAGCACTATTGAAAATTTATCAGGACATGGCCCAAATTCTTTAAAGGATGACCATGCCTAAAGCTCCAATATCAGATATTAGGAAAATTGGTAAAATAGAATTTTTGGGCACTAATCTGGAGCAGTCTGAAGAAGCTGAATTCTAGTTAGAAAAATTAGAAAGAATATTTGATGAAATTCATTGCCCAACAAATCATAAAGTGCCTTGTGTTGTGTCCTTACTTCAAGGAGCAGCCTATAATTGGTGGAAATTGGTATTAAAACAACCTCAGTTATCAGATCCACTTACATGAGAATTTTTGAAGCTGAGTTCAGGAAGAAATATGTTACCAAGGCATACAAAGAGGATAATTTGAGAATATTTTTGAATATATGTACCGAATTCAATGTTAATTGGAAGCTTCAAATGTAGACACTTTGAAGATAGCTTGAATGATCGAATCTGAGAAAAGTTGATTGGACCTACATCCTTACAATTGGTGGATTTTTATTAACTTGTTCTAGTAGATATGTGAGTTGAGAAGAATGAGCTGGTTAAAAGGGAAAGAGAATAGAAAAAAGTAGGGCTAGAGGTGGATCTTTCACTGGAAAGAGATTTAGAGGAGCATAGGGAAATCATCCAATTGAGTTTGTTTTCAGTTCTATGAACAAGGGGAGAAAGCAAGGATCATCTACAATGTCTAAATCTGATAGAGAAACATTAGTGAAATAGAGTGGGGGTCAGCCACCATAATATCCTCACTATTCGAGGTAGCATTGGGGTACTTGTAGAAAGATTATAGGTGCATGTTTCAAGTGTGGTAGGATTGACCTCTTCTTGGAAAATTGTCCTTCGAGGCAAGAGCAAGGGCAAACAAAGCAAAGTAGGGGAGCTTCTAATACACCCTAAATTGGTATAGGCCGAGGTAGAGGGCATAGGGTATTCCAATCTAGGAATGTGTCTGAAATAGTTAATCGGCCTATAGCCCCAATTGTTCCTGGTCGAGCTTATGCCATGAAGGCTTATGAGGATCGAGATGCTTCAGAAGTAATAGCCGGTATTTTCTCTCTCTTTTATTCTGATATACATGCACTTATTGATCCTGGTTCCACCCATTCTTATGTTTGCATTGGGGATGTCTGTAGGAACATATCTTCTGTACATCAATTGGATTATGATATTTGTGTAACTAACCCTTTAGGGCACATTGTTTGTGTTAATAAAGTGTATGAAGAGTGTCCCATTATTATTTAAAGGAAAGAATTCTTAGCTAACCTTATTGAATTGCCATTTTGGGAGTTTGATGTTATACTAGGTATGGATTTGTTGTCCAAACACCATGCAGTGGTTAATTATAGAACTAAAACTATAACACTTTGAGATGCGAATGGTAGAGAAGTAGTAGTATAGGGTATTTGAACAAAATCCATAGCCAATGTGATATTGGCTATACAAGCCTGGCGATTTCATAGAAAGGGATGTGAAGCATATTTGGCTGTGGTACTGGATTTTAAGAGGGAGAAAGTAAAGCTTCAAGATATACCTATGGTAAATGAATTTCCTAATGTGCTTCCACAAGACTTACCTAGTATTCCACTTGTAAGGGATATGGAGTTGTCTATTGATATTTTACTTAGTACAACTGCCATTTCTAAGACACCTTATAGAATGGTCCTATTAGAACTGAAGGAGCTAAAGTTTCAGTTACAAGAGTTGCTTGATAAAGGTTTTATTAGGTCTAGTGCATCGCCTTAGGGTGCACCATTTCTATTTGTTAAGAATAAAGATGGTACTATGAGAATGTGCATAGACTATAGCTAGCTAAATATGGTAACAATGAAGAACAAGTACCCATTACCTAGAATTGAAGATTTGTTTGATCAATTGAAAGGTGCTAGGGTGTTTTCAAAGATTGATTTGTGATTAGGGTACTACCAATTTCAAGTATAGGATGTGGATGTTCCGAAGACTGCATTTAGAACCTAGTATGGGCACTACAAATTTCTAGTAATGCCTTTTGGGTTAACAAATGTACCAGCTGCTTTTATAGATTTAATAAATAGGGTATTTAGACCATACTTAGACCAATTTGTTGTGGTGTTCATAAATGACATATTGGTCTACTTCATAAATGAAGCTGAGCATGCTAAACATTTATGTTGATTGATTGTGCTTGTTATGTAAAATATGTTTAAGAGTAATGATATAAAGCATGTTTTCATAGTGAATTGTATAAATACACAATTATACAATGATAACATACATGTGTACATTTATCTCCATATAACTATGATTCCTATGAATGTGATATACGAGTATGATAGAAAAATGTATAAAAAGATATGCATACTCAATATATGATTCTAAACTTTACTGTATGTCTTAAAGTAATGGGAAATATTGGTATGTATGCATATAATAAATGAATATTGGAATCTAAGATAGCATGATAATAAGTATCGTTATCACATGCATGTGAATGAACTACATGCATTTGAATTGATCAAGAGTACGGCTTATTTATGCTCATACATGTTTGTGATATCATGTTCACATATAGTGCCTTATTGATAATATGTTAAAGTACATAATGTGATGACATATGCTTAATAGTAAGTACTTCTTTTTAATATGCCTATATTAATACATGTGTGTATATATATATACATGTGTGTATATATATACACATGTGTGTATATTAATACATGTGTGTATATATATACACACACACACTTGTGATTATGAATCTTTTTACATGATCACATCCATATGATGTGCTATAGTGCAAAGTTCTTATAACAAGGCATGTTTTATAATGAGCACTTGAATAGGTACGACACATTACATGATATATGAAAAGAAAAATAAATAGAGTATTACCTGCAATTAGAGTTCAATTGTGGATAGATAGGTGCCTAAAGGGATATTGCAGCTGCCACCATTGACCTTTTTAGGTCTAAAGTACAGTTGATCCTATTGGATCATGCGCAACCCTATAGGGTTGTTAGTTGACCCTGTTTGGGTCTATTTGATCGGTCCACCGTACAGTCGATCTCATTTGGGTCTATAGTTTTGATATCTTAGGGTATCTCATTTGGGTCTACCTTCATAATAATATCAAATATTATTATCCTTGTCATTTTACTATTTTACCCTTTTCTCTATATGTGTGTGACCTATTGGGTTCCTGTGCATGTTGGCAATATAATATGTAATTGTGAGTTCTATTCAAAACTCACATGATTTAAACTCCTTTAAATCATTTTATCAATCTCTATTGATATTTTGATACATCATTATACAAGTCATGATTGGCCTTTAGCTAGGCATCATGACTACCCAAATGTCAGGAAAGTCATATGGTTTGACTGTACCCTTCCATAGAAACAGTTACCGTGCAATTACTCCTTTCACCACTCTTATCTCAATTAGATTCTGAGTATGGATTTCTGTCAACTCATATAAATCTAATTATGTATGTTCTATTAATTTAACCATTGTTCCTAAAATACCCTTCATGGATCTCCATCCATCTCGGCATATTACTCTGGCCAGAGATTCTCTGAACAAGGCAATTATAGAATCATGCGAGATAACTTCCCTTGTTAAATCTGGGATGGTGAATCCTTTGTCAATCACTCAACTATCTTCAAGTAGGTCATGATATACCCAATCTCCTAACTATGTTCACTCCCAGTTGGAAGTAATCAGTTATGGAGTCAAAGTATACCACTTGCTACTTAAGATAACTTTGTTGATCTCAAGTCTAAGGATACTTGCACAACCGCTATGAAGAGATTCCTCACTGACATAGATTTAATATCCATATGAGGATTCTCTTTGCAGGTCTCCAATGAACTTGTTCCTCTAACAAGCATCCACATGTTAGCTTTAATTATCATCCATAATCACAGTTATGAGAACCATTTCTTGAACCATTCAAGAAGCATAACATGTACTAGTCTGTCCAAATTAACAATGTCCTATCTTATTAATTCTATGACTAGGGATATTTAGATATTAACACATTTGCATGCGATAGACATCTCACATCATGAACACCTTTATGATTGCCTTTGCACTGTGTTTATAATATCTAGGACTTCATTTATTAATTTAAGATTTACAAACTCATGTATTCAAACATAGCATTAATAAATGAATGATGCCTTTTATTAAGAATATAAATTTCATACATATGAAAACATCCCTATTACATGGGCTCTAGGGCATACTCTCTAACAAACTCCCACTTTCACTAGAGCTAATCACTCATATGTCTCAGACCCATGCTATTTATATGGTGATCATGCTTTATTTGGGAAAGTGCTTTAGTGAGGGGATCCGCCACATTGTCATCTGTGGGAACCCTTTCTATTTTCACATCATTTCTAGCTACTATTTCCCTTATGAGATGGTAGCATCTGAGAACATGTTTGGATCGCTGATGAGACCGTGGTTCCTTTGCTTGCACAATGGCTCCATTGTTGTCACAATATAAAGGAATCGGATCAACAATGCTAGGCACCACTCCTAGTTCGGTTATGAACTTTTTGATCCAAACTGCTTCTTTGGCTGCTTCTGAAGCAGCAATGTACTCAGCTTCCATCGTGGAATCAGCAGTTGTTTCTTGTTTGGAACTTTTCCAACTAACTGCTCCTCCTCCCATTATGAACACATAACCAGATTGTGATTTACAATCATCTTTGTCAGATTGGAAGCTGGCATCTGTATACCCATTTACTTCCAAACTGCCCTCTCCATATACCAAGAATATATCCTTAGTCCTTCTCAAGTACTTAAGAATATTCTTGATAGCTGCCCAATGTTCCTCTCCAAAATTGGATTGGAATCTGCTTGTGACACTCAAAGCAAATGCTACATCTGGACGTGTACATAACATAGCATACATGATAGAACCAATTGCAGATGCATATGGTATTATATTCATGCTCTCTCTATCCTCTAGTGTCTGCAGACACATAGACTTAGAAAGGTGTTTCCCATGCACCATGGGTATAAACCCTTTCTTAGAGAGATCCATATTGAACCTCTTCAATACTTTATCTACATATGTACTTTGAGAAAGACCTAGCAACCTATTGGATCTATCTCTATAGATCCTTATTCCCAGAATATAGGATGCTTCTCCAAGGTCTTTCATGGAGAATTGCTTGGATAACCATATTTTAACAGATTGGAGAAGAGAAATGTCATTTCCCATGATCAATATGTCATCTACATATAGAACTAGGAAGACAATTGCACTCCCACTGACCCTTTTATACACACAAGGTTCATCTTCATTCTGTGAGAAATCAAACTCTTTGATTGTCTTATTGAATCGTATGTTCCAGCTCCTAGAGGCTTGCTTCAATCCATAAATGGATCTTTGAAGCTTGCATACCTTTTCGCCATTTCCTGATGTGAATCCTTCTGGTTGTGTCATATACACATCCTCAGAAAGATTTCCATTAAGGAAAGCTGTCTTCACATCCATTTGCCAAATCTCATAATCATAATGAGCTGCAATGGCTAAAAGTATTCTTATATACTTAAGCATCGCTACAGGAGAAAAAGTTTCTTGACGATAACCTTTTGCTACTAAGCGAGCTTTATAGGTAACTATATTACCTTCCATGTCAGTCTTCTTTTTGAAGACCCATTTGCACCCTATGGGTTTTATCCCTTCGGGTGGTTGAGTTAAAGTCCATACTTTATTCTCATACATGGAGTCCATTTCGGACTGCATAGCCTTAAGCCATAAATCACGTTCTGAACTGTTCAAAACTTCTTGATAGCTTGTAGGCTCATTGTCCTCTACTACAGTTATGCCTCTATCCAAATCAACGTGAAATCCATATCTCACAGGGATAGAACGTATCCTAGTAGATCTTCTAGGATTTTGTGTATAATCAGGTTCAACTATAATCTCATCATTATGAAATTTTGTTTCGGGTTCAATCGGTTGATCATCTTTTATTTGTGGGTCTTGAACTTTACCAAGCTCAATTTTACTCCCACCGTCCTCTCGTAGGAGAAATTCTCTTTCCAAGAAGATAGCATGCCTCGAAACAAACACCTTTTGTTCTAAGGGATGATAGAAATAATATCCAAACGTTTCTTTTGGATATCCCACAAATAAACATTTGTCAGACTTAACATCCAGTTTGTCTGACATTGTCCTCTTCACATAAGCAGGACAGCCCCATAATTTCATATGAGAAAGCGTGGGTTTCTTGTTATTCCACATCTCATATGGAGTAACATCAACCGATTTACTAGGAACTCTGTTTAACACATAAACAGCAGTTTCTAGTGCATATCCCCAAAAAGACTTAGGCAAGTCCGCTCGGCTCATCATTAATCGAACCATATCTAATAGTGTTCGATTTCTCCTTTCAGATACACCATTGTGTTGTGGTGTATATGGAGGAGTCCATTGAGATAAAATTCCATTATCTCTAAGATAATCCTGAAACTCTTAACTTAAGTATTCTCCACCTTGATCTGATCTAAGTGTTTTAATACTTTTGCCAAGTTGTTTCTCTACTTCATTTCTGAACTCTTTGAACTTTTCGAATGCTTCAGACTTATATTTCATTAGATAGATATATCCAAACCTGGAATAATCATCTATGAAAGTAATGAAGTAGGAGTAACCTCCTCTGGCATGTGTAGTCATTGGACCACATACATCTGAATGTATTAAGTCCAAAACCATTTTAGCTCGTTCTCCTTTACCAATAAAGGGAGCTTTTGTCATTTTTCCCAATAAACAGGATTCACATGTATCAAATGATTCATAATCAAATGATCCCAAATCACCTGACTTGTGTAACTTGGTCATGCATTTTTCATTTATATGGCCTAAACGATAATGCCATAAGTATGAGGTATTCAGATTATCATGTTTCATTCTCTTGGTATTCACATTATGTACTTCTTTAATTAAATCAAGAACAAATATACAATTCTCAATGATAGCTTTTGCATAAAACATATTGTTCTTAAAAATGTAACAACATTTGTCCTTCAAAAAAATATCATAATCATTCATCAAACGACTAAAAGAAATAATACTTTTGGATAAGGCTGGAACATAATAACAATTATTTAATTCCAGTACTAATCCACTAGGAAGAGGCAAATAGTAAGTCCCCACAACTGTTGTAGAGATGTTCTGTCCAGTAGCTGATTGCAAACATATCTCTGCCTTTTTAACTCTTCTAAAGCTTCTAAGCCCCTGTAGATCATTACATAAATGAGATCCACATCCGGTATCTAATACCCAAGATTGTTTTGAAGCAATAGAATAAGTATTAATTTCAATCATATGAATACCGGAAGTAGAAGCATCAGCTTGCTTCTTCTCCTTGAGAGAATCTAGATAGGCCTTGCAGTTACGCTTCCAATGACCATCCTTTCCACAATGGAAGCAAGTTCCTTTGGGATTCTCTTTCTTGGCAACCTTCTTCTTGGAGATCCCACCATTCTTTGGCTGCGCCTTGGTTATCTTCTTCTTCTTCTGCTTCTTGCCTTTAGCAGAAGTGACAACCATGACACTTTTTGGATCCTTCTTAAATGATCCATCAGCTGTCTTGAGCATGTTGATTAACTCAGGAATGGATACTTGGATCTTGTTCATGTTGAAGTTAAGCACGAAAGGTGCATAACTTGGAGCCAACGAGTACAAGATTAAATCTATGTATAGATCATTATCCATAACATAGCTAAGTCTACTCAAATGCTCAATATACCCATACATCTTCAATGCATGAGTAGCAGCTGAAGTGCCTTCCACCATTTTGCAACTAAATAGAGCTCGAGCAATCTCATATTGCTCAGTTCTAGCCTGAGAAGAATAAAGCTCCTCTAGATGCAAAATGATGGTTCTATCATCCATCATTTCATGTTGCTTCTGAAGCTCCGAGGACATAGCACCCAGCATCAGACATGCTGCTGCTTCACTATCCTTCATGTATTTTCGATAAATGCCTTTGATCTCATCAATGGCATCATCTGATGGAAGTGGTGGTGGATCTTTATCCAAGACATAATGGATCTTTTCAGCTCTTAGAACAATTCTCACTTGCTCGATCCAGTCAGAATAGTTGTTGCCAACCAGCTTGTTATCCAAGATTGATCATATATTAATGTTTGATGTGCTCATGATGATGACCTAGATGTGAAAAAGAAAAGATATGAGAGTATGTTCATATATATGTATGCATTAATAAGGTCTTTAATTAATCTATTTACTCCCACTATTTTATTGCGAATTAATAGCCCTCACTATATAATCCGAGAAAACCCGATGGTTTTCTTAGTGGGCTAATATCCAATCCTTGATATGTAATTTGACCTTAACTGTGGTCAACAAGCCAAATTCCATACCCTTGAAAGGTAGGTATCTCTATACCAATTGTGTCTCTACACAACTATTGGATCATTAGGTTATCAACTCTTGATGCATGCATATTATATATGCATTCCCTAATCTTGCCTCTAGAACCATTAGCCTTGACTGTGGTCAACAAATTAATGGGCTAGCTAAGATGACCCATTTAATTAGATTTGAACATATTCGATATAATGTGAGCTTGACTGTGGTCAACAATCCACACTATAAAGAACTCTGGTTCTCCTCAAATTAATGGAAGGCTTATATACCTTAGTATTTGTTTGAAGGTTTTAGTTAATTAAGTCTCATCATACATGGTTGGCATACATTGGTATGCATCCTATATCTATCACATAAATATAAGCATACAAATATGGTATAGTTATGGACTTCACTACATTGATTTCCCCGAGCCAAGAGGGAAATCAAAAGGTCACACCTAGGTAGTATGCATGATTCAAACAAGAAAAATAATTACATTATCTTCAAACTTGTTGGATCTCCATCCGGCCCATCTTGCTCCTTGAAAATGGTCTCCATCTCTATTTCTAATTCTAATCTAAGTAATCTAATTACATATTACAATTTGAAATGAAATACAAACCAAAAACAAGTAGCCGAGACATGAAAGTCCTCATTGGGCCAAAACATGCATAATGCTCAATCACATTGGGCTTTGTCCATAACTATCCATCATGCCAATCATACACCCTTATATGCCTTTCTAATGCATAAAGAAATGGATTACTAACTTTGTTTCAACCTTTGAAACTATATTTTGAGTTATTTTAATGATGTGATCAAATTAGGAAACTTTTTCCATTTTGGAAACTTTCATTTTAGGAAACCTTTTGCATGAATGTGTTCTTTTCTTAATGATCAATCCAATTGATTATTAATTAATTATAAATTGATTATTTAATTAATTAATCATATTAAATAATTAAAAGAATCAATTTTGGGCTTAAAACAAATGTAGGCCGAAACCCACAGAAGAAAAACCCTAACGGTGTTCACACACAAACTAGTTTTGTGTCTTTTGGACCATTTGGGCCTTTTGGAATGAGACAAGCCCACTCCAGCCCTTAAAACCCATTAATAAACTTAATTAATGTTTATAATATTTAATTTAAATCAGCTCCTTGGGCCCACCAAGTCATTCACTAATTTAAACCTAGTCCGTAAACATAATTAAGCCCATTAAGTGGTTTTAATAAATTAAACTTAATCATATTAATTTAAGGCCCATTTTAATTAATAAAATTAATTAAAAACACTTTAATATATCATATATATCAGATTTAGAATATCAAAAGTCGTTCTAACCAAGAACACATTAAGAACACACGAAGAACACCAATTTATCAAACTTTTCGACAAAACTAGTTTTCATGCAAAACTTGTTCGATTTTAATTCCGTTCGATCCTATGGCTTAATATCACATATTAAAATCATAAAATATCATCTAAATGATTTTTAAATGGATCCATAAGAAATTAAATTAGAACAACCCCTACATTACCTAGGGTTTCACGCCAAACCCAAATCACAATGCTTTAAAAATTTCGTTTTTGTTTCCATCGAATTTATTTGATCACACATACAACAAGAAATAAATATTTCTCATTCAGGAAAAATCAAATCTAATATTTTAAAGTTCATGAAATAAATAACTCAAAATAAAACAAAACTTATTCCGCAGAAAAATATAGAATTGTATATCCATGGCAAAATCGTGGCTCTGATACCATGTTGGATTTTAACGGTTACATGCATCACATACATGAGCAGAATTTTAAAATTTTTAATCATTAGATCTGATCTTGCCATGAATACACAATATAACTATATGAGAATAAGAAAAAATCACCTTTAATTTTTGTTGAACAGTTGATTTTACTTCGCATCGGGTTGTCGCAAACCACAGTATCCAAAATCGAACACCTCCAATGAGTAATCCACACTAGAGAGGGGTAAATTGAACCAAAAAATTTGTGTAATACAAGGAGTGGCCGAAATCCAAGAGGCTAGCAATGGAAGTGGCGCAAAAAGGGAGAGAGATTAAGAGAAAAGACTTTCTTTTTGTTTTAATCACTTAACCCTAATTCTCATTAGTTGGCCTTTTATAGTTAGGTTAAAATTCCAACTCCTTAATGAGATTGGGATCTTTAAAATTGCTGGAGAATTATTTGGGCTTAATTAAATCCAAATTAAATCTTTTCATAAAAGACCATGCACAAAATCCACAAACTAGGCCTTTTGTGTATCTAATTGGATTTAAATACCCAAATGGATTCCAAATCCAACCAAATTAAATATGTGAGTTCCATAACACTTATGTAACATATATAAATTAATTTGGTCCAAAAAAAATCCCTCTAAGCCCTTTTGTATGGAGTTGGCGTGTGGCCTTCTTCTGGAGGGGCTTTCGCCAACTTTCTTCATTCCTCTGGCCCTTAATAATTCCTCCAATGGTCCTATTAATTATTATATCAGTCCTATAACACTTATAATAGTCTTATAACACTTATAAGACAATAATAATTAATCATGAAATACATTATTTTATTTAGGTCCAATTTACAGAACATTTCTCAAAAGTTCCGCGAACAATTTTATTTGATCATAATTAATTAAACTCTTTAATTAATTATTATCATATTCTCTTCTCTACCTTCATAATAATATCAAATATTATTATCCTTATCATTTTACCATTTTACCCTTTTCTCTATATGTGTGTGACCTATTGGGATCCTGTCCATGTTGGCAGTATAATATGTAATTGTGAGTTCTATTCAAAACTCACATGATTTAAACTCCTTTAAATCATTTTATCAATCTCTATTGATATTTTGATACATCATTATACAAGTCATGATTGGCCTCTAGCTAGGCATCATGACTACCCAAATGTCAGGAAAGTCATGTGGTTTGACTGTACCCTTCCATAGAAACAGTTACCGTGCAATTACTCCTTTCACCACTCTTATCTCAATTAGATTTTGAGTATGGATTTCTGTCAACTCATATAAATCTAATTATGTATGTTCTATTAGTTTAACCATTGTTCCTAAAATGCCCTTCATGGATCTCCATCCATCTCGGCATATTACTCTGGCCAGAGATTCTCTGAACAAGGCAATTATAGAATCATGCGAGATAACTTCCCTTATTAAATCTGGGATGGTGAATCCTTTGTCAATCACTCAACTATCTTCAAGTAGGTCATGATATACCCAATCTCCTAACTATGTTCACACCCAGTTGGAAGTAATCAGTTATTGAATCAAAGTATACCACTTGCTACTTAAGATAACTTTGGTGATCTCAAGTCTAAGGATACTTGCACAACCGCTATGAAGAGATTCCTCACTGACATAGATTTAATATCCATATGAGGATTCTCTTTGCAGGTCTCCAACAAACTTGTTCCTCTAACAAGCATCCACATGTTAGATTTGATTATCATCCATAATCACAGTTATGAGAACCACTGCTTGAACCATTCAAGAAGCATAACATGTGCTAGTCTGTCCGAATTAACAATGTCCTATCTTATTAATTCTATGACTAGGGATATTTAGATATTAACACATTTGCATGCGATAGACATCTCACATCATGAACACCTTCATGATTGCCTTTGCACTGTGTTTATAATATCTAGGACTTCATTTATTAATTTAAGATTTACAAACTCATGTATTCAAACATAGCATTAATAAATGAATGATGCCTTTTATTAAGAATATAAATTTCATACATATGAAAAACATCCCTATTACATGGGCTCTAGGGCATACTCTCTAACAGTCTACACCTGAATTTTGAATTTACAAAATTGAAGGACACTATGATGAAGTATTGTATCAACTCACATGCTTTCTTTTCCATTGGACAAAAGATGATACATTGGTATGGTTTTATAGTAACATATAGGGGTGTTCAAAGATAGGATAGATGGATTAAAATTGGTTTTCCATCCAACACATTTAACGTTTTAAATGAGTTGGGTTGATTTGTTTATAACTGAGTTATAAGTTAAATTTTTTTATATTAGATTAGTTGATTTATGACTGGGATTAAATGGGTTATGTTAATTATCTATAGCATATTATAAATATATAAATTATAAATTATCCATATTTATATTTTTTTAAGTATAAAACATTAATTTCATTTTTGTAAACTTAAGTTTCGAAGTTGTTACATCTGATCCGATTGGACTTATTTTATTGTAGGTCTTATAAGTTAGCTAATCCTATCAGCTCACACAATCTTACACTCAATCTTATTTCTTTTAATATTTCCAAAATTATTAATAATGCTCAGATTATTATTTTTAGGCCCAACGTATTCCTTAATCAAGGCCCAAAATAGATCCCTGATCTAAGCCCAATCTAGCATTTCCCATATATAATCCTATTAGACTAGGGAAGCATAGCAAGGACACAACCATCATGTCACTTAACTGGACCGATAGGCCTAACTAAACATCTCACTATCATGTTATTTGACAAGAGCCACCTACCCATCACAATTGGTACACCTACTCTATCATACTATTTATAGGCACTCGAGTACATCGATATCTAATGTTAAAACCCACTATGAATAGCTCACAGCTCAATGGCTTTCAGTAATGTCATTTTTGAAACTTTTCTATATATATTTTCTTTTTTTAAAAGTTTTACTGACTCAGTCGTAGAAGTGCTTATCTCAGTCTAATCAGACATTCTCTTTCTTTCTTGTAGGTCTCATTTAGTTGTTTAATCCAATCAGATCCTTGATATCCCACTCTAGCTCTCTTTCTGTCTTTAGATATTCTAAAAAATATCAATTATCAATGTAGATAACACAGTAAAAGAGAAGGCACTTGTAAATGTAGTGATACAAATTAATTTGATGGATATTTGTCTATTATGATTTTCAAATTTTAATTTTGGCATTAAAACTTATTGAAGTTAAAATAAATATAATTCTAAAATGAAATTGATGGAAAAGAGTGCTACAATTTAACTTTGGTAAGAATTTTTCTTAGAATATTTTCGCAAGATTTTTTAATTGCTAAACGATTAATAGAGATACCTTTAACTTTTTTTCCTAATGAAATAATGTTAGCTAAAATGTATTTAATTTTATAGAGAATTACTCAATTAAGTTATTATTTTCTCACCTAATGATGATAGGAATACATTGAACAATGAACATGGTTATATTACTCAAGATACAACATAAGAGAAAAAGAATTAGATACTCCAACAATAATGAACTTTTGCATTCTCTTTTTCTGTTATATTATATATGTTTCAATAACTAAATTGCCATCAATTATTTATGATTTATAAAACTAGGCTACAAATGCGATAATGGTTTTTCAATTAACTTTTAAATACATATAAACAATTGTGATTTAATTGTGATAGAGTTTGGGTATGCCCATGACTTTGTCATTAATTATCCTAATCCATTTAGGATAATAAATTCCAAAATTCAAATCAGAATTAGAACTAAACTAGAGTTGTGACTCTAATAATCTTTATAAGAAAAGGATTATAAAACTTAATTGAGGTTACTAAATCTATCAAAAAATTTCCTCTACCATTCATCTTCCTCATTTCTCTTGAGAAGGTTTTTAGATTGTGGAATAGTCATCTTTTTGCCGACATAACTACTCATGGTTAAAGACCTTTGCCAGTAACGTAGAAATAAGAGATCTTGTGTTCCCACTCTCCTCAACAATATCTGCACTATGAGAGGTAAATATGTTTATCCTCAATTAATGTATTTATGTTATTATGAGTGCATGAATGCTATCATTAGAATTAGAGCCTCAATTTTTTTATTTTGGCATGTTTTTCTCTTAGATATATTATTTATATGAAATTTGGTGGATCTAAATAGGTAGCATGAACACCTATTTGATTATTTTTTGTGTGTTCTTGATGTTATTTTTGGATATATTTATGTATTTGCACACCAAAAAATTTGATAAAAAGTCTTTAACCATAAATTAAAAGTTGATATTTTTGAATTTTGACCTCAACATCGGATTACTAGACCCCAAAAACCCCTTACTAGATGAAGTTTGATCGCCAAAAAAAGCCTCTAAGGTAGCCCATGAAGTGAACCATACCACTTAAACTGGGCACGTGTCCTTCACGCGCGGGCCAACTATCAAAGTGAAAATGTCACTCTAACATATAGCCTAATGAGACATGACATATGGACCACTACCATGGTGCCATATGTCACCATGTGTCAGGGGTGAGGTGTCACTCTAACACATGGACAAATAGGGTGATGACATGTAGATCACTATGGTAGTCCCATGTGTCAGTACATTTCAGAGTAATGTGTCACTCTAACACATGGACTACTGAGGGGCAGACATGTGGCACATTATGATGATGCACGTGTCATGCTCACGTGTTACTTGTTTACACATGGTCTAGTCAAGGTCTAACACATGGCATATATGGGTCCACCTAGATGCCACGTGGACCAACAGGTGACTGCCATGTGACAGATTGTGGTCATGCCACGTGGCATGTGTCGGTCTACCTAGATACCATATGGACTAATGGGTGACTGCCATATGTCTGATAGGATCTGACATGGTGACACATGGCCTAGTAGGGTCGCACCAAGTGGCTGTAAGCCTCAGCTGGTGCGTGGATGTGTCTATCGCGTATGGGACACATGAGGCACACCCTTACTGACATGTCAAGGAGTGTGAGCTCTCCTTCGACCACCAAATCAGCTCAAAGTTTTTTTTAATCTAATTGTGTCAATTTTTTAAATTTTTTGGTCATTTTTTGAGGACTAGAAAAATATTTTTGATTTTTTCCAAATAAAATTATTTTATAAAATTGTAGAAAATATTTTTTCTGCCTTCGTAAATTTTCAAATTTGTTTGAAAATTATATTATGTGGATTTGTCCTTATTTTTTTATTGAAATGAGTTTTAATCATATATGTTTACACATGAGTGTACTAACTATTTACTTTCTGTTATGTGTAATAGAAATGGTGATGTCCACTGACTCTTAATGGTATTGCTAAAGCCAATGTAAAGTTTGAAAGGTTCGCAAAATGAGGATGGATGAGAAAATCCAAGTTGATGTTATAGATGCAATAGTGCATCATATTGTGATGTATGAACACATGCAGGATTACATTTTGGCTGGTTGTGAACATAGGACATAGTGATAAGACTTTGATTAAGGTGATAATCAACTCAGTAGATCACTATCCAGATCTAAGGAATTTGATGAGTGAAGTATGAAGCATAGAAAATGGAATTTATAGGAAATCCATTTACTATTTTTTTGTTCAAAGTAACAAAAAGAGGAGTGTTGAGAAGCAACACTAAATCTGATATGGTGCTCAGAAGTGGAAGTTGTATGTATCTTCCATGGCTTCACGATCGATTTTATGGCATACCTTTTGATTTGTTTGAAAGGGTCAGGAAATCATTTCCTGTGATGAGGCTAGTGTTGACATATTCTAGATTTCCTGAGTATTTGGCATGAGTGTCAACTTGTTACTAGCTAACGGATTTTTGAGTTAGGATTTATGTTTCCTATTATTTTAAGACAAGTGCATGTTATCTTATTTTATTTGCTTTTAGGATTGTTAGATGTTTATTATTTATTAAATAAATGCATTTATTTTCTTTTGGATATTAGACTGGCATTTAACATTTTATTATGAATGTATTTATTTTATTTTTTAATTGCTTTGCAATATTTTATGAGTAAAATGATTTTATGATAATTGAGATAAGTCTTAATTGATCAAACTTATAATATCCTCTGTTAAGTTTAAGAACTTAATAGCAAACAATTTTGATTTACTATGCTTGAAATTTTAACTTGTAAGGTAAGACATTAGGACTTAAAGGGTAATTGGATCTTATTTTTATTTTAGGAGTAAAATGATTGCATGATAATTGAAATAAGTCTTAATTGATCAAACCTATAATATCCTTTGTTAAGTTTACGAACTTAATATCAAACAATTTTGATTTACTATGCATGAAATTTTATCCTGTAAGGTTAGACATTAGGACTTAGAGGGTAATTGGATCTACTCATAGTCTCTATGAGTAGAGATATAATAGTGAACATGAAAATTTGTTTTATGAGATCATGAGTTAAAATAGTAAATGTGAGAAGGCAATTTAGGGTTTAGCATACATGAAAAAAGATCTTATTTTTACTTTTAGAGATGCTACATATCCCTAACAGGTTGTAACGATACTGCTCTAGATATATACTGGTCACACGGTCTATTTGTCTATATGACTAGAGATATTGACTGGAAACATTTCGTCGTGCGCGAGTGCGAGATGATAGAGTTTAGGTACACCTATGACTTTGTCATTAATTATTCTAATTTGTTAAGGATAATCAATTCCAAAATTCAAATTGGAATTAGAGTTAAACTAGAGTTGTGACTTTAATAATCTCTATAAAAAGGGGATTAGAAAATCTAATTGAGCTTATTGAATCTATTGAAAAATTTTCTCTCCCATTTGCCTTCCTCATTTTTCTCCAAAAGGCTTTTAGACTGTGGAATAATTGTCTTCTTCTCAGCATAACTGCTCATGGTTAAAGACCTTTGCCAATAACGTAAAACCAAGAGATCCCAAACATTCACTCTCCTTAACGGTATTTATGCTACGAGAGGTAAATATATTTACCCTCAATTAATATATAATGATATCAAATTGTTAAATTAACTTTAAATTAATTTTAATTAAATGAAAAATAAAAAATATTCTCGGGATTTGAAAATAATTAATTATAGATTTTAATATGACATAGGAACTAAAAGATATGGAAATCTTGGATTGAATTATTAGAAAAAAATGAATTAGTTGGTTGGATTATACAATAACACATAACTTATATATATATTTTTAAAATTTTAGAATAAGTTATATGAATTATAATAATTAATGGATAAAACAGATTAAATTAAATGAATTAGATGGGTTACATCATTTTTGAATAGGCTACTTCCATTATTCTTATTAATTTTTTTTCCGCATACATTTCGTGCCTTGATTGCCCATAAAATTTGCACGGCCACGATTGTAGCACTTTGAATAGGGATACGTTGCGTGGACGGGTGTAGGCGCATACGAAGGTCAGGTGACTCATGATGGTACCAAGACCGCAAACCTTCTTTTATTCTTTCATGCTTGCGCAACTTTATTCTCTACCATGTTGTATACCTACATGTATCCAATAGGAAGCTTCTACGTTATTTCTAGTATAAGTGCAATTTAGTTATGGAATACTATATCTCTTACTTTAGTAAAGATTTTCCAACACAACACTTGGGCATAAATTTTCCATAATGAAAGTGAATTAATAATTTCTTTAAAATACATGGTTGTGGATTGACCAAAATGCTCTTCTTTCAAAGTGTCTGTTTGGTTTAGTTGGTGAAAGGAGCAAATAATCTTTATCTTTCTAATAATTCATATCAAGTGTTTGGTTAGAGTTTTTAGATAGTAACTAATATTGATTTATAATTGAAACAACTTTATTTTTAAAAAGCACTAGAGTTAGAGTTTTTCAAGAAGTTGTTATTCATGTTTGGCCCATTTGGTTTAACATTCATATTTAGTGTTTAGTAAATTGTATAAAGTTATTTTTGATAAATTGCGAAATTACTAATAAGTAAGAGCAATTATAGATCGGTTAGTCGATTTATGAGTAAAAAAATTAACCAGTCCATTAATATCGAGCTTTTAAAATCATTAATCATTAATCAGTTCATTACATTCAGCTAATCAGTTTATTGATTTCGATTTTTTTGGTTTGGTTAATCAATATATTTTGGTTAACTATTAAAATTTATAACATACAATTATTAAAAGAGAGCAAGAGAGAGAAAGCTTATGTAACACCCTAATTCCTTAACCATGGATAATCATCAATCATTATCAATCATCAACCTAGTAAAGGTCATGCAGAACTAATAATAATAATACAGGCCATCTTTACATGCCATAATAAGATAATTAAGCTTATAGATAAGATAAACATGACATAAATGGCCTTCAAGTATCCTGATATCCCCAAGGCAACTGCATCATGACTGATCCTCTAGAGCTTATCCTAAAACCTACATGGATAAACAAACCCGTGCTAAGCTATAAAGCTTAGCGGGGAACAAAAATTATAGACAAGCTCATATAATTTTCTTTCATCAAACCCAAAATCATCTATCACAATAACATAACATATGAGATTGCATTATTTATTCTACCACGTTGGGTATTCCGGGGAGTTTTGAACCTTAACCATTGATGCCATCATTACCAAATCCGAAAGCATTGTATAAACTTATCTTATCCCTGAAACTTGTTAGTTAACGATCATTTTTAATTTCTCTCTTATTGCTTAGAAGATTCATGCATCTTATAACTCTTCTATTCAAGAATACTGATATCGTCGTTATATTCATACAACCATCAACTTAATAACATTAACCAATTTGGTTACCTAACATTTGCATTTAACATTTATTCATAGCCAAAAGGAACTGCTCATGTTATATAACATTTGAAAGAGATATTGCTAGGCATGATTTCATTACATATACAAACTTATCATTTTGTTCGGGATTCTACACATGTCTTCCTTAATGCTATATTATCATGGCACTTTAAACATCATACAGATTAATATCATATCATGCTTTGCAATTTGATTTATATTAGAATTGTACCTATACACGTACATATATATAAATATTCATATACACACAAACTTGCATGCCATTCCAATGAATAGGTATTACACCTCATGATTAACTGACACGGTCTCCATACCACATGCAAACATTTTATAATTTTCCCATACATAAATGTTATTATGTATGTCATAGTTCATATAACGTTTAATTCAATCTTGTAAGCTTGTGGCCCATGCAGCCCAACTATTCACCGTGAAACCAACTTACACTGGCAGTCACACGATGACCTTTCTCATGGTTGATGTAAGACATCACAATCAAGTAATACATAACATGGCATTTCATTTCATAGCACTAGTTTATAGCTAACTAAAATTTAGAGTAAAGCAATAGAATAAATCATTATCATGATTCCAATATATATATGTGATGCGATCGATACATACGTTACTTTGTTTCTTAAACCATTTATATCTTTAATAGCCTGCCTAAGTACTAGTTCGAAAGGTGGATAATGGGAGCAATGGATACCGAAGGTATCAAACTATGGATATTTGAAGATATAAAACAATGGACCCAAAAGGTGTCAAGCAATGGTTCAAGCAAGGAACAAACTATGGATCCAAACGGGGTCTAACGATATTTCTAATAAGAAATAAGACCCAAATGGGGTCAACATATAGTAGCTGCGACTGTATCCCTCTAGGCATGCCTATCTAATTCACAACTAAATTAAGACCCGCAGGCTTAACTTTTTAAGACATCTTTTAAATTAAAATATTCTTCTTTACTTAGCACATCATTTGGCTTAAAGCCACTTTTCATAAAAGAATCCATATCATTCTTTTCATACATAAATGTTGAGCTTTAGGCTCCATTACATATAGATGCTGTCATATGATCGTATGATTGCATCAATTTTCTTTCATTCATATCATAATAGTTACATGTTTATGCAACAATAACAACACATCATCTTTTATGATTAGCATTATGTGTACCCACATGCACTCATACATATATGTGCAGTTAAAACATGGCAATATATGATTTCATTAGTCATACTTGTTCACATATTAAATCAAGCTACTCTTTATAGCATGCTCGAATAAATTCTACCACATATACTTACATAACTCAAGAATAGTTCTCAAGGACGTACCTTGTTATTGCTTGCCGTGAGTAGTTTCCCTATTCCCATAATTAATCACATTAAACATAATCATATATAGCAGCACTCAAGCATTCATGATTTATATGATAGAATAACTATGTTTTCATATGGCTTAAGGTCAACACTTCTTCATCTATAGCCTCTTTAGCTCACTTTTATAGTCTATTATATCATAGGCAATAGATTATTTACCTTAACATTATCACATGTATCATGATCATCTTATTTGTACTTTCGATTTTATAACATTATTTTCTTAGAGGAGTTGTATAAGATTATATCATCTTAATCGTTAGAACATTACTTGCAGACTTGTGACTTTCATTTAACATCATAGGGTATGAATAACATATGAGTATGATCCTTTACATCAAAGTTCACCATCAATTCCCATTATGACTTGAAGCATAATTAAGCTTCTATAGTTTTATAATATCCCTTAAAAACATTCATTTTCTTTTAACTTAGGCATATTACATACCTTATACCCGTATAAAATACATTAATTAGGATGTATATTTACAGTTACTAGATTACATGCAACATTACAACTATCTTCTTATCAACTAGGCTAAATCATATTATTCCCATGCTATTGAAAAGGATTACCAAAGTATAATGTCTAGGTAGAACCGTTCGCTTTGGCCGAGCATATACTTTATACTATACTATAAAGGGCATATCAATTAGCATACTCTTGTGATTCTTATATTTCCTTTCACTCTTCATAGTTTCATGCCATTATGCACTAAAACACATTTTAGCAGCCTAATTATTTTAGCATTATCATATGTAAGTCTTCCTAATTAGAGTTCAAATGGACTCCAATTCATAATTTTATAGGATTATTGTCCTAAAGCTCTTCACTCTACTATGTGTATATCAAGGTATATAGATATATATATAAATAGATAGGTCTTCATATTAAGCGATCATACATTGATTCACCTGATAGGTGACTTGGATAACTTATAGCTTAATTCACTCTTCTCCCTCTTATTATAGCATTTATGTCTTTTAAATTTTCATAATAATTCATGTCTTTCTAAAATGTATTTTTGTAGACTTTAGCCTTAAGGATAGACTTTCATAATCTATTACTCTAATAAGTAACATATCAACCTTCACTTATTAGCCATTTATCCTCCGTGTCACTTATTACTAGTCATTTAACCTCAATTCTTACTCTCTAAATGATTTTATGGACCACATAATATGGTGTTCCATATCTAATTACAAGGCTTAAATCTTAAGTGTGAATATACTGTGGAGGGGAGAAAACATGCTTGGCAATGCCTTCAATGAATGAACTGTACAAGTGGCCGTGCATTCTCAAAGAGAAAGAGTGAGTGGCCGAATACATCAAGGAGAAAATGCATGTTTGGCCGTGTATGAGGAAAAAGAACAAGACAAGTGGTTGTGCCTTCCCGTGAATAAAAACATAGTGGCCGTGTGCAAGTCGAAAAGAAAATCACGTGGCCATGTGTTTCCAAAGAGAAACCACAAGCATGGCCATGTGCAAGAGGAAGAACAAATGCACTTGATCATGTATCCTCAAGGCAAAATAGTGCGTGGCCATGTGTGAGAAGAAGAACATCATCACGTGGCCATGCATGGGGAAGTAGGAAACCACACATGGCCACGCATAGGAAAGAAGAAAAACCTGCGTGGCTGTGTGCAAGAAGAAAAGGAACTTCACGTGGCCATGCATGGGGAAGAAGAAAGCAACACGTGGCCACGTATAGGGAAGAAGAGAAACATGTGTGGCCGTGTGTGAGAAGGAAGAAGGAAATCAAGAATCCCGATCATGAAAAACATAAATTTAAAACCCAGATCTCCCTTCCCCTCTTACTTATGTAATCATTTATGTTTTAGATCATGCAGCACTCATCTAAATATTTAGCCTATACATTCTCAAGGAAACCCATACACATAAAGAGGAGGAAAGACTCCTAAAATCAATCATAGGACCATTACAGTAACCCTAATTCCCATACCTAACATTGAAGCTTCAAATCTTCCTTCAATCATCTTGATCCAACTCTACTACCCATGGTTCATCTCTTTTCCTTCATGAAGCCAAATGTCAAAAACACTAGTTTCCTTAGATTACAAACAGAAAGAGCGAGAGAGAGAGAGAGAGAGAGAGGTCTCCCTCAAATGTCGATTCCAGCATTCCCCAAATGCTTGAGTGGGATTAATATCTCACTAAGAGAAATTTCCAAACTACCCTTATACACTATAATCTTCTAAATTTCCATTCCTTACCCTTTTAACCCCAAGACTTTTAATTTAATTCCAATTACATACTTTCTTAAAATTTCAACTTACCCATCTTCAATTACATACATGCTGAAATTACCAAAATACCTCTCTTGAAATTTAACCTCGATAATTGTAAAATAATTAAATTTTACTGTAATTAATGGTAATCCTCATTAATTAGAAATAATCCTCTTTAGGGTCATGATTGGGTCCTTACAGCTTAATTCAATTTCAAATGTAGAAAGCAATTTAAAATAAAAATCACAAAACAAACATAATATACTAATGAAAATTCATGTTCAACAAATTAATAGCTAATATTATAAAATGAATTTGATATATTGAAAATTAGTATATTTAATTATAAGTAAAAAATTGAATAATATTTTTTTTGAAGTAGATGATCTTGCATTAAACCAAATCAGCAAATAAAAGTGTTAACAAAAAAGGCAGAGGACATTCCAATCAAATATGGAGACCAGACATTAAACTAAAAGCTCGAGCCAGACTGTGAGTTACACAATTCGCTGACCTCTTAGAAAATTCAAACCTAATGTTTGTAATAGATGAACTCAGGCACTTACAATCATCTAAAATTAATCCTAAATCAGACCCAAATGAGAATTAGAATTAATAGCTTGCACCACCAGTTATGAATATGACTTTATGATAATTTGCTTTAGCTCTCTAGCTTTGATCCAACTCAAGACCTCACCAGTTGCAAGAGCCTCTGCAATGGCTAGAGACAACACTCCAAATAGCAGTCCACTTTCCACAGCAAGAAGTAGTCCCTCCTCATTTCTCAAAACAAACCCCAAACAATCTTTACTTTGATCTTTGAACATAACAACATTAACATTCAACTTCATCCAGCCAGGATGTGCCTTTTGCCAACTAGAGTTACAACCCGCAATATTCCCTTGCCCACCTACATTAGAGCACTGTTGACCAGATGTTTGGTTTATTGTTTTGAAATTACCTAGCATAACCATCAGCTCTGAAACAATATCAATAGGTATGTAATTTCTTTTATTCCAAATCAGGTCGTTTCTATTCTTTCATAAACTCCAACATATCATCACTACCTCCAAGCAACTATCCAGAGGAAGGCTTTTAAAAATAAAAGTTAGCCAGTCAATAAAGCTCACAAATGAGCCTTGTATAAATCCAAGAGAAGAACAGGACCAACTATCCTGTAACACTCTAAAATTTCATTTGTTATGCATAGTATGTTGTAGAGCATGTATAGTAACCTTAGGACTATTATCAGAGTCATTGCACTAGTATAATATAGAGAAAATCATAGATGCTCGAAGGTTAAACGTGCTCACCTCTAAGCAATTAAGGGATGGGTGACCAAACTGGAAAGCAGAGTTCAGTATTTGATGAGATAGTATTTTGGTGACTGCGCCAGGGTACACACGCAGTTTAGGAATATGATAAGGAATTTGAGAGGCTGAGTGCCTACATGAAGAACTACAATATTCCTCTGGACAAGATGTGCCAGTTATTTGAGAGGGGACTGCACACTGAAATCTGAAAGGCACTAGCAGTCAATACTTACATTGATATGAGAGCTTTAGTAGATGTAGCCATAAGATTTGAAACAATTGAAGCTAAAGAGGCCAGTAGGAAAGCTAAATTCTAGCAAAGAAGGAGGCCACCCACAAGGACATCTAGTAGATCGAGCAAGAAACCCAGACCTTCTGCAGCTCTCCTATAGACTCCTACAGCCACTCCAAAACCCAGCCAAAAGTCAAAAGCTCGAGTGGCTCCACCTACTGCATCAGTTGCCAGCACCCCACGAGGCTCCCGCAGATTTGACAATATAGAATGTAAGCACTGTGGACGTCGCCATCCAGGAGAGTGCTAGGGGTTGACAGGAGCTTGCCTAAGATGTGGGTTAAAAGAACACCTATAGAGAGATTGTCCTCGTGCTCAGACTGCTCCATTAGCCACACCCACTAGTAAACCTCCCACTACAGCAGCCCAAGGATGTGGTCGAGGCAAATCCAGTAGAGCAGCATCTACTCAAGCTAGTGCCTAGATGCCTCCTACTTCAGATAGACGACCATCTGCTCAAGCATATGCAGTGAGAGCTAGGGAGAACCAGGATGCACCAGATGTTATAGTAGGTAAATTCTCTTTATTTGACACTCCAGTTTATGCTTTGATAGACCCTGTGTCAACACATTCATATCTTAGCACCAAAATTGCACATGGGAAGGGTTTAGATAAATCATAGTTAGAACAAGACATCCTAATGAGTAACACTTTAAGGCATGAGGTGAGGGTGAATATAGTTTATAGGGTGTGTCCTATCCAAATACAATAAACCACCTTCTTGGCAAACCTTATTGAACTCCCATTTCATGAGTTTGATGTTATCCTTGGGATGGACTGGCTTCATAAACATCAAGTAGTGGATTGTCGGTTGAAGAGAATCACAATGAAGGCTTCTGAAGGAAAAGAAATCATAGTAGTGGGTGAAAGATCTGATTTCTTGTCAAATGTTATATTAGCTACAGCAACACATAGGTGCATCAGAAAAAGATGTGAAGCTTATTTGGCTTATGTGATAGAAGTTAAGGAAGAGAAGCCAAAAATTAGTGATGTGCCCATTGTCCGAGACTACCCCGATGTTTTCCCTGATGATTTACCATGGTTACCATCGGAGAGGGAGGTTGAGTTCACAATTGATGTGATTCTAGGTACTACTCCAATTTCCGTAGCTCTTTATTGGATGGCAACCACAGAGTTGAAGGAACTGAAGGTGTAGTTGTAAGAATTGTTAGATAAGGGGTTCATTCACTTGAGTGTATCACCATAGAGAGCACCGGTGTTGTTTATGAAGAAGAAAGATGGTTCCCTTCAACTATGTATCGACAACAGGCAATTGAATAAAGTCACCATAAAGAACAAGTATCCACTGCCTCGGATTGATGATTTATTTGATCAATTGAAAGGTACAGTTGTCTTCTCAAAAATTGATTTGAAATCTGGCTATTATAAGTTATGGGGTTAAGGAAGTAGACGTACCAAAGATTGCTTTTTGTACTCAATACATCCACTATAAGTTCTTAGTTATGCCATTTGGCTTTACCAATGCACCAGCGGCATTCATGGATTTGATGAATCGAATATTCCATTCATACCTAGACCAGTTTGTGGTGGTGTCTATCGATGATATATTGGTGTACTAAAAACTCCAGAGGGACATGACAAGCACTTGAGAATTATTCTATAGACTTTGAGGAATAAAAAGTTGTATGCCAAGTTCAACAAGTGTGAATTTTGGTTGAATGAAGTTGCTTTCCTTGGCCACGTAGTGTCAGTGGAGGGTATTAAAGTTGATCCTAGAAAGGTTGAAGCTATCTTAGAGTGGAAACCACCAAAAAATATTTCAGAAGTTAGAAGTTTCCTAGGATTAGCTGGTTATTATCGATCGTTTGTTAAAGGATTCTCAATGATAGCTACCCCACTCACCAAGTTGCTACAGAAGAATGCTAAGTTCAAGTGGATAGATCGGTGTCAAGAGAGCTTCGAAAAGATGAAAACCATGTTGATTGAAGCACCGATGCTTACATAACCCACTTCGGGTAAACCATTTATCATTTACAGTGATGCTTCCAAAAATGGGCTAGGATGTGTGCTTATGCAAGAAGGCAGGGTGGTAGCCTATGTTTTCAGTCAACTTAAAACCCGTGAAAGAAACTATCCTACCTATGATTTGAAGCTAGCAGCTATTGTGTTTGCATTGAAGATTTGAAGGCATTATTTATATGGGGAAAAATGCTATATCTACACCGATCACAAAAGTTTAAAGTACTTACCTACTCAGAAGGAACTCAACCTGAAGCAAAGGCATTGATTAGAGCTTATTAAGGATTATGATTGCTTATTTGACTACCACCTAGGTAAAGCCAATGTGATAGCTGATGCACTTAACAGGAAGCACTTAGCAGCATTGAGAGCAATGAATGTCTGGTTGAATGTAGCTTAAGATGGAGCATTGGTAGCTAAAATTTAGGTAAAACACAACTGGCTCTAACAAGTAAAGGCTAATCAAAGGCAAGATGATAGGTTAACCTCTATCATTTCTCATGTACAATCGGGGAAAGATAGTGAGTTCTCCCTGGGTCATGATGATTGTTTATACTACAAAGGGAGGTTATGTGTACCAAATGATGCAGAATTAAAGAAGAACATTTTGACGAAAGCCCACAGTAGTAAATATGCAATGCACCCAGGTAGTAACAAGATGTATCAAGATTTGAAAGCAACCTACTGGTGGCCAGGGATGAAAAAGGAGATCGTAGATTTTGTGACTAAATTGTTGATATGTCAGCAAGTTAAGGCCGAGCATTAAGTTCCTTCAGGATTACTGCAGCCTATTACCATACTAGAATGGAAGTGGGAACATGTCACCATGGATTTTGTATCTGGACTACCACTTACCAAGAGGCAACATGATTCCATTTGGGGGATAGTTGACAGATTAACAAAGTCTGCTCACTTCATACCAGTGAGAACTGATTTCTCATTAGCCAAGTTGGCAGAAATCTACATCAACGAGGTAGTGAGGCTACATAGGGTTCCCACCTCCATCGTTTCAGACAGAGATTCTCTATTTACATCCACATTTTGGCAAAAGCTTCAAGAAGCATTGGGAACTCATTTGCATTATAGTACCGCTTTCCACCCATAATTAGATAGGCAATCTGAGCGAGTGATCCAGATACTGAAAAACATGTTGAGGTGTTGTATCCGTAAATTTTATAGTAATTAGGAAAAGTATCTTTCACTAGCAGAATTTGCGTATAACAACAATTACAAATCCAGCATCAAGATGGTGCCATTTAAAGCACTTTATGAGAGAAAATGTAAGACACCTTTGTGCTGGACCAAACTAAAAGAGAATAAGCTGATGGGACTAGACTTGATCTATGAAACTGAGGAGAAAGTAAAATTGATCAGAGACAACTTGAAGGCAGCTGCAGAAGATAGAAATGTTATGCTGACTTAAAAAGGAAAGATATAGAATTTAATATGGGTGAGAAGTGTTCTTAATGGTTTCCCCATGGAGGAAGATTCTGTGATTTGGTAGAAAGGGAAAGCTCAATCCAAGATTCATTAGCCCTATGAAGTGGTACATCAGGTTGGACCGATAGCTAACCGATTGAAATTGCCACCAGAGTTAAAAAGTATTCATGATGTATTTCATGTATCTATGAATTCTACAGAACTCCAAAAATTATTACAATCATATAGACTTATTAAAAATATTATAAATAACCTATTAAAAGTGAAAAATAAATTTTCAAATAGTTTCAAAATTTTGGATTTTGGGCCAGCTGAATTTACCTCTGGAGCAAGAAGTATACCGAAATAATGTCGAAATGAGCTAAAATTTTAAACAAATGCTCCTACATATGTTAGTGCATGAGGGAAATGTTTTTAGATCATTCTAACAAGCAAACCATCAATTTCAGGAAAGCGATCAAAAACTGAGATCAAATTACTTTATGGGCTTAATTGCCATATTTTAAATATTTAAGGACATGGAAGTCATTAAATATGATCCATGATCACCTAAAAGTAGTACCACTATTAAAAGATATGTAGAGATCAAGGAAATGATGACAAGTGGCTTAAAAATAAGCCAATAGATCAAATAGTAAATGGAGGAATTTGGGTCTTAGATTTGGTGGACATAAAGACAATTTGGAGGGGCATAGAATCATCTATAATTCTACCCTAAATTCTATAATTCTCCCCTCCATTCTCTAAGAAATCCAAATTTCCCATTTTCTTGCTAATTTCCACCATTTTCTTCATTTTTTCTTCCTCCCACCAAATCTCAACCCCAAATTTTTACCACATACTCCTGAGTCCTATTTTAAACCCTAGAAGTCAGGTTATATTAATGAGAAGCTTGGATTTGGAGTTATTTTTAAAAGAGAGGATTGACCTAATTAGGTAACATTTTATGTTTTTGTTTGAATTAGTTAGGGAATTTGTTATGGGCTTGTAGAGCATGATTAGGAGAGTTAGTTAGTAGCTTTTAATTGCTTTAATTCATGGCTTAAACTTACTATTTTCCCTCTTTAAAATTTTGCCTAAAGAGGAAGAACAAAGAAAAGACAAAGGTAAGGAGAAAGAAGGAGAAGAGAATGAATATCTGACCATTTTGAAGCTAATATAAGGTTAGTGGATACAATTTGCACCTAATTTCATTCATTTTGGTGAAAAATAGACAAATTTTACATTGTGTAACTAGGTGAACTTATGTAGAAATGTGAAATAATTCAATTTAACTTGGTAAAATGATGATTTAAGATGATTTGAGTATAAATTGATGAAGAAACAAAGTGGAACTAGATGATCTTTAGTGGGCTGAATTATGTACTAAAAGGAAATGTGAGCTAACTTGATAATAAATGACACACTTAATGTGAAATACATAATATTATAGGTGGAAAATATAGTAACATTGATTAGAGTGAAAAATATTAAGTGTCCATAATTAATCATAATGGAACATAATGATGGAAGTTAAGGAAACTTAGAAATCATAAGACAATTTGAACATGTATGGTTAAATAATTGCTTAGAATGACATTTGAGGTATAATTGGCATGCAAATGGAAAAAATATCAAATGGTATGTGGGAAATCCTATTGAGGCCGAATGGTGTTTGTATGTATATTGCTATGTTCTCTTTATTTTCACATGATATTTTATGTATTTATGATGGATATATAATGATTAAGTATAATTGGATACAAAATGAGCATGTAGTGCTTGTAACATAATGTGATTAGTAAGGAAAAAACTTATGAAAAATGACAAAAGTAATAAAATATGGTTGCCTTTAGTGTATAATGGATAGTTTGAGATCCTAGGATATGATGGCTAGCCATAGGGACACATATACCACGGTAGTATCACAAGATTTATTGAAACGTACACATATTGGATGGTCGGCACACACAATTATAGTAGAGTACCAAGGTCACGACAAGTGGTCCCTCCACCCATACTAGAGTAGTTGGATCACGGCAAGTGGTCCCTCCAGTCCACTAACAGCATTGGAGTCCTCATCCCGTATATCCGGTTCGAGGATTTTCACTGGTCATATTAGGGACAAAATTGTAATTTGGTGAAAAATTTAGGACTAAATGGAAAATTATGTTGAATCAACATTAAAGATTAAATAAACGAATTAAATAGGTGAAAATTGGAGTTAAATTGGCTAAAAAAGGCAAAAATGTAATCATGCGGGAAAAAAGGGGTAAAATTGTAATTTGACATCAAAAATGTAATTAAAAGAGTTAGATTAGCTAAATAAGTGAAAAAGGGAAAAATGGTAAATAAAGAAAAGTTTAGGGACTAAAATGAAATTTGCCAGCTTATAAATAACATAAGGACTAAATTGGTAATTTACTATCTAGAATAGAATACAAGTCTAAAGAAACAGAAATGACCAAAATCGGAGTTAATTAGAGTGAAATATAAAGAAAAAGAAATCTAGGGACTAAATGGTAATTTTTTACAAGGTTAAGAAATTTGATAAATTAAATAAAGAAATTAATTATAGATTTAATTAAATGGTAATTTAAAAGAAAACAAGATTTAAAATTTAAACCAATGTGGCAAATATAACATAAGGGTATAGTCGTAATTTTACTTTAAGTAGTTTAGTAGGTGAAATTCTGTGTAGATGTATCCATCACTAGGCAACAAAGTTGCTTAGCACGTGACTTGTTTTGACTGCGCACAGGGACAAGTTAAAAAAAAGAGCGAAGGAGTGCAGGTGGTATGTACATATGAAGACTTTTTGGACTTATGGTCTTATGCATATATCTATATATGTGTATTGTGTACCATAACTGGATATTGTATTTTGGGACTTAATGTGTACAATATGGCATGTAATGAATATTAAATGTTAGTAAATGTGTTGAATTGTGTGATTTGAATGTTGTATTATGTTGATGAGTTGTAACTAATAATAGAAGTGCAATGTATGAAATTGGAGTACTGGAGGAGGAGACTACTATTTAGGAGTGTAATTTGAGCATTTGCGGGTTTGGGTAGCATAAATTATAAGTGGTTATGCTACCAAAAATTTTACCAAATAAATAGTAACTTAGCGATAGTAACATAATTATAGGATATTTATAACATTAACATGGATTCGACCTTGCATATAACTTACGAAGCGAACAAAACAGATAGGCAATTTTATTGGCAGTGCCATTCAAATATATAGTAATAAAAATGACCACAGGGTGTCACATGTCCTTTATTCATGGAAAATCCAAAAGCACAAAAAGGATTATTTCATCATAAAGCCCACACACCTGACATCCTAGATCAACATTTACTCTTCTAGAAGTAAGCATCATATTTGTAGGTAAACAATCATAACAAGCCCTCCATATTATGTTAAAAATTTTTGGAGGCACCCTTAAATTCTAAACCTTTTTTCCAAAAATAACTAAGACCAAAATTATTACCTTAGGCATTAGTAAGCTCCTTATAAGCACTTCTAATAGAATAAATCCCCTTGGGATCCCATTTCCACCACTAAGAATCCTTTAGGCGACGAATACTCAAAGGTAGCTTCTTTATAAAACTCTTCCAGCAAGACCCATGGCACTTTTCCATCTAATTTGGATCGAAACCCAAAGGGGCAAGCAAAGGGAATCACCTTAAGAAGTGGGAAAGAGCTAAAAGCGATCGATAATGGTAAAAATTATTCAAATTGGTGGAACCAACAACGGAGGTAAGTATTTTTAAACCTAATGTGAGTATTGAAGTGCCTACTATTGTTGAGAAAGGTAAAGGTAAGGAAAATGATGTTCTTATTATTGATGAGTCTAAGTTACCTTATCCATCTTTAGCTAAGAAAGAAAAACATAATAAACAATTAGCTAGATTTTTAGTATGTTTAAAAAGTTGCATGTAAATTTGCCATTTACTGAAGCTTTATTACATATGTCTAAGTATGCTAAATTCATTAAAAAGCTATGTTCGGATAAGAAAAAGCTAGAAGTTACAGTTACGATGTAATTGTCTAAAAATTTTAATGCTATATTAATGAATAAAATTCCTGAAAAATTAGAGGATTCAGGTAGTTTTACCTTGTCATGCAAATTAGGGGGAAATTTTGTTGGAAAAGCTTTATGTGATTTGGGTGTTAGCATAAATTTGATGCTTTATTCTATTTGCATGAAATTGAATTTAGGCGATATCAAGGAAACCTGAATGACACTATAATTGGCGGATAGATATGTGAAGAGGCTAGAGGGCATCATTGAGGATTTATTGGTGAAAGTTGAGAACTTTATATTCCCAGTGGACTTTGTCGTGATGGACATGGAAGAGGACCATAAGGAGCCATTAATAGTGAGGAGGCCATTTTTAAACATAGCTAAAGTTTTAATAGATGTTCATGGGTAAACGATTACTTTGAGGTTTAATGAGGAAGAGATGGTATTTAATGTCAACAAAGTGATGAAGCACCCTTCTTACGATTTTGAATAGTCTATTTGCTTCATAGGTAGTGTTCAAAAGCATGTCAATAAGAAGCAAGAAGAAATTTTGTTGGAGGATGAGATTTAAGGTTGCCTAATGCACCCAAAGAGTAAGGAGCAAGTAGGAGAGAGATGAAAAGTTGATAAAAGAGTTAGAGAAGAGCACAGTGAGGAAGAAATAAAGGAGGAAAAACCATTCCCTCATAAGGGAGAAAATACCGAAGAAATAAAGGAGGAAAAACCATTCCCTCCTAAGGGAGAAAATACCTCTGAACTTAAAACTCTCCCTTCACATTTAAAATATGCATTTTTAGCGGATAATGCAAAACCAATAATAATCTCTACACTTTTGACAAGTTTGGAGGAGGAAATACTGAAAGGAACCATTAGTTGGGAGACATCCAATCTCAAAGGAATTATCCCTAGTTATTGTACACACTGAATCCCTATGGAAAGTGATTTCAAGCCAGTGGTACAACCCCAAAGGAGACTCAACTTAGCAATGCAAGAAGTGGTAAAAAAAGAGGTACTTAAGTTACTTGATGTAGGTATTATTTATTCCTTTTCTAATAGTGGTTGGGCTAGTCCTATCCAATGCGTGCCTAAGAAGAGGGGTATGACTGTAGTCACTAATGAGAATAATGAACTTATCCCAACACGCACAGTGACAGGATAGAGAATGTGTATAGACTTTAGGTGTAACGCCCTGAAATTTGCAACTGACATGCATGGCACATTCTAGAGCATGAACAGTAACCCTGGGATAATTTTTAGAGCAATTACAAAGTACAATATAGAAAAACTTAAAAACGCATAAGTGTTAAACATGCTTAGGCCAGGGAAATCCAAGGATGGGCAACCTAATAGGCAATTTGAGTTAGCACTAGAATAAGAAAGTAGGTATTAAATGGAGTTCAATGGTATAATTTGAGACAAAATTGAGCTTAAATAAGCCCTCAAATCAGACAAAGAAGATTTCACTTGATACCGTAAAAAGTGTTGACCGAGAGTTTAACCATTCCTTAAAATATTTTAAAGATCTCCAAAAATTATTTTAATTACATACACCTATTATAAATAGTATAAAGAAGCTATTGGAACTCAAAAATAAATTTTTCGATAGTTTTGAAATTTTCGGTTTTGGACCAACTAATTTTACCTCTGGACCTAAAAGTATATCGAAGTGGTATCAAAATGACTTGAAATTTTAAAAATAAGCTTTTACATATGTTAGTACAGGTGGGGTAAACTTTCAAAGCATTCTAACAAAAGGAATCTCAGTTTCAGAAAAACAGTGAAAGATCGAGGTTAAATTACTTAAAGGGCTTAAAAGCTATATTTAATTTATCCAAGGGTATAATTTTTATTAGGAAATGAGTCATAATAACCTATATGCATCATCATAGCATAAAGATGTGTAGGGGCCAATGAAATCATGCCAAGTGGCTTAAAAATAAGCCATTAGATCAAATAGTAAATGATCAAATTTTGGTCATCCATTTTACACAATAAAGGAAAAAATAGAGAAGTGGAGAAAACTTTCCAAATCTATCCAAAAATTTGTAGATTTCACCCCTTTTCCTTGCAAAATCTGAACCACCATCCTTATGCCATTTTTAAATTTTTTATTCAATTTTCTCTCCTTCCACCATATCTCAAGCCCTACATTTACCCAAATACACTACAAAGAATCCTATTCATCCTAGAAATTTAATTAGAGCAAGAATAAACTTGGAGATGGAGAATTTCTAGTAAGAGAAAGTAATCTTAAAAAGGTACATTCTTAAGTTTTTGTTAGATTTAATTGGGGAATTTATAGTATGCTTGTAGAGCATCATGAGTAGGATTATTTAGTAGAAATTAGGTGTTTAAATTCATAACATAACCTTACTAATATCTCCTCCATAAATTCGGCCAAAGGAGGAAAACAAGGGAAAAGAGAAAAGTAAGGAGGAGAAAGGAAGGAAAATAAAATAATAAGGGATTTCAAGCAACCAAAAGGTTAGTGGATATAAACTACACTCTATTTCATTTAATATTTGAATTTTAGCATGAAATTTGCATTATGTAACTATAAAAATTTAAAGAATAATGGGAAATAATTCAAGATAACTTAGTAAAATGATGAATAGCATGAAATTAAAAAGAAATCAAGCATTAGGTGAGAGTATTAGTCATGGATGAATTGTACATAATGAAGTATAAAATGATAAATTGATGTTAATTAACAAATTAAGCTTAAAAATGTGTTATATTAGATTAGAAGAACATAATTAGATTAATTGGAGCTTGAAAAAGCAAATGAATATAATGTTAAATATGTGTACATAATGATGTAACATTACATAACTAAAGATTATCAATGAAAAATTGATGTATATTAATACATAAAGGTCTAAAATAATTACTCAAACATGTAAAGTATGATAAAATAAGAAAAACCATGATGGAAGTATAGGAAGAGGTCTTGGCAAAATTATGTAACATAGTGAACATTATGAAAATTAAATGATAATTGGTATATTAGGCATATAATTTGTATATTTAACTTTAATAAATATTATACAAGTGAATTGAGCAAAAAATAATATATAGACATAATAGCCATCAAGTGAACATAATGGTGTACATGTGTGTAACTAAGGGATAATAAGGTACCATGGATATATGTTAGCACATAATCACATAAAGTGAATTTAGGAACATATATAACATTAAAAAGAAAAAGAAAACACATGGTATGCCTAAATTATCATTGAGGCCGCATTATGTACCTTATGTTAATGTCACATTTTCATCATGTATGGATGTTATTTATCATGTATTCTAAGATTCCATATGGAATATTGATGAATGCATCAAAAATTAAAATATATGATATGATACATAATGCTAACAACATGAAGATTGATGTTGGAAAATAACATAATATATGATAATTAGTTGTCCTTAGTGTACAGTGGGTAATCCAGGATATTAGGATATAATGGCTAGCCATAAGGACCTATATATTGCGGTAGAATCATACAGTAGATTTTTACTAAGGGATTGTTATGCTCAAGTAGCCACCTCACACACAATCATATAGTATATTCATACAGTCATACAGTCATCATCCTGCATATTCAGTTCGAGAATTTTTACTAGTCATCACTAGGGGAAAAATAGTAAATATATAAAAAAAGAATTAAATGATAAACTACATATAAAGAATGCTATAAAGGTGACTAAATAAGAAGTAATGTGAAGAATAAGATTAATTATTTTAATAAGGGGTAAACTTGTAAAAATATGGGAAAATGAGGATAAAATGGTGAAAATGCATATAGGATGCCATAAGGTTAATTAAATAAGAAATAAAGTGAGAATTGTAGTTAATAGTTCAAAAAGGACAAAATTGTAATTATGCAAGACATTAGGGACTAAAAAGTAAATTAGGCATAAAAAGTCATAAATGTGATTAAATATGAAGTAAAGTGAAAAATATGATTAATAGATTAAAAAATGACAAAAATAAAATTACACAATAAACTAGGGGCAAAATCGTAATTTAACTTCAATAAGGTGATTAAAAAAGTTAACATAGTCAAACAAGTGAAAAAGGTAAAACCATAAATAATGAAAATTTTTGAGACCAAAACGTAATTTACCACTTCATGAAGAAACATAAGGACCAAAATGTAAATTTTTCACTTAAAAGGGAATAGAAGTTAAAGAAAGCAAAAAAAAAAGTCAAAATTAAGGTTAAATGCGATCAAACATGATAAATAAAAAGTTTAGATACTTAATTGTAATTTTGCATTCAAGTCAAAATTTTGTCAGATTCAATAAGAAGAAAATGAATACAAAAATGATTAAAGAAAAAGGGGGCTAATAAATTTACTTAAAAGGGAATAGAAGTTAAAGAAAGCAAAAAAAAAGTCAAAATTAAGGTTAAATGCGATCAAACATGATAAATAAAAAGTTTAGATACTTAATTGTAATTTTGCATTCAAGTCAAAATTTTGTCAGATTCAATAAGAAGAAAATGAATACAAAAATGATTAAAGAAAAAGGGGGCTAATATGAAGCCAAATCAAGTCAGGTATGATAAAATAACAAGTTTAAGGACTAAATTATAAATTTACATCCAAGTAAGAATTAATTGGAAATAGGGAAGAAAAATAAGAATAAAAGGATTAAATAGCAAAATTAGAATATTAAGATAATCAAATTTATTTAATTAGCTTAAAGAAATATAAAGTGGTAAAATGGCAATTTACCATATCATGAAGAAATATTGAATACTAAAATGTAAATTAAAAAGTCAAAATGAAATAAAAGATACAAAAAGAATAAACAAGGATAAATTGGTCAATAGACAATAAAAGCTCCAGACAGAAAGGGTATAAGGGGAATTTGAGCAAATTTAATAAATTAAGAGTAAAACTGTAATTTAGTAAAATAGTTGAGAAAATAAGGATGAAATTGTAATTTTGGAAAACGAAGCAAAATTAACGACTAAAATGAAAGGAAATATAATTTCATGACGACAAATATCAGAAAGGAGAAACAGAGAGTAGAATAGTAATTATAAGCAAAGAGACAATAAAAAGGTCAGCCGAGTTAGGAAAGGAATTTAAATGTTAATTTCGTGAAACACAAAACCTAGACGTCATATTGAGAAAACTAATAAGATTTAAATGTTATTTGAACCTAAATGTTAATGTCATAAAAGATGGAAAAATTTAAGAGTAATTAAGGAATCAAGTACAATAAAATATTATTCAGTTAGCAGGGAAAGAAATTATAATGATATTGAAACTGAATTATATAAGCACTATGCACAGTAAGCTTAAGTTTTTAAATTATGAAGGAATCAGATAAAGTCCAAACAAAGTGAGATAAATAAAGTAATTAAATTAAGTGAAAGACCAGGATTAGTATGTAATTAAATAAAAATGCAGGGGCATAAAGGTAATTTAATGTCAAGAATATGAGTAACGAAGGTTAGACAGTAAAAAGGTGGAAATGTAAGAATCATAAACTCAATAAGGACTAAATGGCCGTTAGAAAATATATACACACATAAACAGATAAACAAAATAATAATAATGATAATAAAAATAAAAGTAGAAATAAAAATAAATTTATTTAAATGAAATTTTGTGTAGTTATATCCACCACTAGGCAATAGTGTTGCTTAGCACATGTTTGTTAACTTGCGCAGGGATAGGTAATCAAAGATATGATAAACAAGGATCGAAATGGCATGTACATGTGATGAATTTATGGACATGAAGATTAGACAACCTATGTATTATATTTTAGATAATTGGCATGTAGTAATTAATGTTGTATGTTGAATGCAAATGAACTGTGAAAACTAATTATATGCAGGCATATTTAAGCATATGTGTATGGAAATTTGTGGTTGTGTTGCGATGTGGATTGATGATTGATATAGAAGTGCTATGAATGTATCAGAGAATTGTAGGTGGAGGTTGCTTTTTGGGAGTGTTTATTTGCCAATTATAGGTTTTGGTAGCATGGTTTACAAGCCGCTATGTTGTAGAAATTTATACATAATAAATAGTAATCAAGTAACATTGTTAGTAACAATATACATTATATAGAAGTCATGAATGAACTTTGGGTGTTACAATAGGAGGTTGAATAATGCCTTCAAGAAGGATCATTTTCCTTTACCTTTTATTGACCAAATATTAGAGAAGTTGGCGGGTAACATATTTTATTGCTTTTTAGATAGGTATTTGGGGTATATGTAAATTCCTATAGCCCCAGAAGACCAAGAGAAGGTCACATTCACATGCACCTATGGCACATTTGCATATAGAAGAATGCCTTTTGGTCTATGTAATGCCCACTTTCAAAGGTGTATGATGGCCATATTTCATGATTTTAGTAAGAAATTAATGGAGGTTTTCATGAATGATTTTACTTTATATGGTTGTGATTTTGAGTCTTGTTTGTCTAACCTTGCATTGGTTTTAAAAAGGTGTGAAGAAATGAACCTTGTCCTCAATTGGAAAAAATGTAATTTTATGGTGAGGGAAGGTACAGTTTAGGGCATAAGATTTCTAAGAGGGGAATTGAACTTGATAGAGTGAAAGTATATGTGATTAATAAAATACCTCCCCTTACGAGCATCAAAGGCATTAGGAGTTTCCCTGGTTATGCCAATTTTTATCATTGGTTTATTACGAATTTTTCTAAAATTGCTAATTATAAGCCACTTTCTAATTTACTTCTTAAAGATATTGCATTTAACTTTGATTATGAGTGTTTGCGGGCTTTTAATTTGTTGAAGCAAAAGTTAATCACAACACCAGTCACAACATCACTGGATTGGAGTTTACCTTTTAAAATTATGTGTGATACTAGTGACTATGCAGGAGGAGCGATTTTGGGCCAAAGGACAGAGAAGATTTTTCATACCATTTACTATGCAAGTCACACACTCACAGGAGCACAAGTTAATTACACCACCAAGGAGAAGGAGTTATTGGCAATAGTGTTCTCTTTTGAAAAATTCAGGCCATATCTCATTATTTTCAAAGTCATAGTGTGGCCGGATTATGCTGCTTTGAGGCACCTTTTTGCAAAAAAGGAATCCAAACCGAGATGGATTTTGCTACTTCAAGAGTTTGATGTGGAGATCAAGGATAAGAAGGGAGCTAAAAGTTTTGTGGCTGATCATTTATCTCAACTAGATCATGCTCATATAGAAAAAGGGGAAATTTCTTATTTATTTCTTGATTAACGTATTTGTGTAATTTATTCTTGTGAAATTTCAATCCCTTGGTTCGCTGACATTGCCAATTTTTTTTACAGGAGGTTACCTTCCAAAGGACCTAACTTGGCAACAAAAGAAGAAGTTGAAGGTGGATGCAAGGCATTACTAGTGGAACAACCCATATTTGTTCAAGCTATGTCCCAATCAAGTGCTTATGAGATACATTCTGAAGGAGGAGCAAGTGGACATTATGAGACTATGTCATAGAGGAGAGGTTGAAGGCCATCATAGACCAAACCGTACAGTGGCAAAAATTTTGTAGTTAGGTTTCTTTTGGCCTTCTTTTTTTGCTGATGTAAAAACTTTTATAGAGTCATGTGATGGGTGTCAACAGGTAGGAAATATATCGAAACATGAGGAGATGCCTATGAATAATGTGTTAGAAGTTGAAATTTTTTATGTCTGGGTTATTGACTTTATAGGGCCATTTTCGAACTCATTCGGGTTCGAGTACATCCTAGTTGTTTTACACTATATGAGTAAATAACCAAAAGCAATAGCTACTAGGACATGTGATGCTCGAGTTGTGCTTGAATTTCTTAGGAGGAATATTTACACTATGTTTGGGGCACTAAGGGCTATTATCAATAATGAAGGTGTAAACATTGGGTCCTTAGGAGGGCTTTGTTAGGGTTACCTGATGAGGAAAATTGCTCATCTAAAGACAATGAATTGAGGATGACAGACTCTTGGTGGTATTAAAATTATTTTCTTGAAGCATTTTAAAAATATTGTCGAGCCCGACTTGTACGATTGAGTAGCTATAGGCAGGCAATGATAAATGTACCCTTAGCAGGGAGCTTGAAATTTGAGTTAAGAGCATCTAGAGGCTTTGCACGTGGTGCATTTATGGCCTACACGCCCCGTATGGTCGAAGAATATTCATCATTTAGGCTTGAAAGTAGAAATGTTGCCTTTTTTGGAATACACGGCCTTGTACAAAAGGAGTGTACAGCCAAGGACTCCAAAGAATCTTGCTTTTCAGGCAAGTTGGCCAGCTTTTGGAGTATACAGCTATGCAAACCAATGGCACAGCCATACACTTAAATGGTGGTGGACTTCCCTATGAACTAAGTGTTAGTGTAAGCCCTAGCCCCAATACATTGTAACGAAACACTTGAAATTAATAAAATGAGGCATTTGTTTTATCCTTTGTATTACTGTGCATATCAATTGATAAAACTATCCAAGAGTGTTGTTTCGGTTTAAGTTATCATGTGTGAGGCACATGGATTGTAAGACCTTGAAACAAATGAGACTTCATTCTAAATATCCCTAGTCAGTCATTGTTATGGGAATAACAAATGAATTAAGACTAGTATGCTCTCTCTGATACTATGAGTCCTGTCTTACGGATCATTAGGACAAGAGTGTCAATCAGAGATCATAGATACATGTTAAGGAACATGGTATCTGGATTCGATCCGCTCATGAGAACACTACATGGTACAAGTCATAAGTGTTTCTCATATGCAAGTTTTGTATCGGAGTTCTTAGACCTGAAATCTCTATGAAACTCTTTATGAATTACTGTGTACTTTGACATACACCTAACGTGCTCGTAACAGAGTGACAAGTACGGGTATGATTGGGTATGCACTGATTCATGTTAGAGAGCATGAGAGAAGTGAAGGGATTACCCCTCTCGATAAGAGAGATAATATCACCGGCCACTTGATCAGTGAACTGAGAAGTGTATGGCCATACCGAGATGAAATAATGAGTAATCGTTATTTATCTGAGAGTTCAGTGGCACTGGAATATCAAGAAAGGAATTAATATATGTAAGGATGACTAGTACCATGCCTTATATTAATTCTGATATTTATGGGTAAGGGACTATGCAAAATTGCATTAGGTCACCAAATGCCATATGCATTTTCATTTAATTTGGAATGCTATAATATCTTGCTAGAGAATATATATAGCCTTTGAATTAATTTATTAATTCATTGCCAACATTAAATGGACCTATAGGATCGCACACAAAGCATTGGGCTTAAAATGTTTAAATTAAGTATTGGGCATTAATTTGGGCTTTTAATTAAAGTCAAATTAATGTATGTAATGGGTTATAAAATTGCTATTGGGCTTTGGTTCATGAGAGAGAGAAATTCAGCCCACAAGGTTTAATTTCAATTAATTAAATGTCATGTATTAATTTAATTAATTGAGTATTAAAGCCTAAAGACATATTTATCTAATTAAATCATCTAAATATAAGTTGATGTGGCCGAAATTCCTAAGAGAAATCACAAGGAATTTCGGCACATGTATAGTTTTTATTTAAGTGATTTATTAGATTTAAATGTCTTATCTTTTTCCTAAATTAAGTGATATAATTTGATTAAATGACTTTTGATTTTATCTTGGATAAATTGAAAGAGTTTTTATCAATAAATATTACTTATTTTAATTAAGTGATAAATGCAAATATTAATTATCTTTAGCTAATATTAATTATCTAAAGATAGTATATTAGAAATCCATCACTTAAAGGAAGATGAGATATATAATCAAAGTGAAGTTGGCGTGAAACCCTAGCATTCTTCTATAGTTTTGCGCGAAACCCTCTCTCTCTCTCTCAAGAATTCTTTAGCCAATTTTCACAAGGAGAAAGGATAGTTCCTCATTCTCTTGTGATCTTGGGTAGTAATAGCAACCTAAGAGAAGTACAAAATCAAGTTTTGTAGCTTCAAACTATAACCATTACACAATACCGAAAAGGAGAGCTAGCAATCTCGATTTTAAGCCGACGGTGCAATTGTGTGTGTGAGAATAGAGGGAGTGGCGCAAAAGGTCATTCCTTGGCATTGGTGATCGAGATCTAAGGCGGACAAAGCCATCTTAGTTGCTGGCCATCACCGGAATCAAAATCGAAAAGGCATCAAAAGTTGTAAGTTCGATAACCCTAAAATTGCATGTTTCGATTCTATCTTTGGATATGTATGGTATGTATGATAAAAATTTTTGTTTTTCCGCTGTGCTATCATGATTACCATACCATGTCATATTCCATCACTAAGTGGCCAAATAGAGCACCTTTCTGAGTGTACACCCGTACATTCCCTTTATTCACCTATGCACACCTAAGTGTACACCCGTACACTCATACTTATATAATGTTCTGCCTAGATACTTGCAAAAAGGTTGGAAAATTTGATAAACTTTGAGTTTTAAGATTACATTCATAGGAAGTTTCAAAAGTCTTCCAAAATTCTTATAAGTAAAAAAGGGTTTTTGGCATTTAGCTTTTCTTGTCTTTCAACTATGTCTTGTCTATTTCAATACCACAAGGGGTCCACGAATCCAACATTTAACAGCCTAATCGAGTAAGTACACTAAAGGTAATATAAAAGACCTTTCTCGGTATTTTTGCATTATAATAAATTTAGTCATTTTTTTCATCTGTTAGTTTTATTATATATTAATTTCTGCTAGATTTAGGTTGTGAAACCCTTTAAAGGGGTATATCATTGTGTGATAGAAACTATTAGATCATCTTCTCTAACTTCTATTTTGTCTGTTTCTTTTAAAATCATTTTTTATCAAAATAAAACCCAATTTAAAAACTCTTCTTCATATTTAACTTTTCCTTTTTGCTCCCTTTTGAATCTGCTGTTGATGAGGACTCTGTCTTAAAAGGAAGAAAAATTCACCATTGTTAAGTTGATATGGCCGTGTATTGTTTGAAGTGCACTCGCATGCAAAACGGTGCATGGCTCACGATGTTTTTTCTTGCTTTTAGGATAAATGAGTTGATCGCATGTCGTTGAATGTGCCCTCGTGCATTTTTTGACATGCGTGTCGGATCTTTATTTTTTATCTTTTTCACACCTCTTGACTCAAATTAATTTTATGTATGTTTCTTTTGTGTTTTCTATTATCATTATTATTTTTGTTGTCATTGTTATTGTTATTATTATTGCTTCAAAGGAATAAATGTTTTCACAAATATGATCAGGAAAGCATTCCAGGTAAGTCTACTATCCTTTTTCTTTACTGTAAAAATACTTTTTCGACTGTAAGTAGAAAATGTCATCAAAAAACATTTGTAGTAATTAATTGGGATATTTCATAAATAAAATCGGACCAATGTTTACATTTTACCTAAGAAATTCACATGTAAAAATTCAGCTTTTAATAATGAAATGATTTTTGTATATAATTAAATAATATGGGATGTTTTTTAAATAAAACTTGGACTGACAAGTTCCTATCTTCAAGATCTCGCAATGAAATGCTTCATCAATAATCTACATACGAGGACCAAACTCCTCACCTAAATAGGGTATAATGGACTGCTCTATTTATGGATGTCTTTACAACCTTATTTTATGCCATGATTTACCACTTTCTTATGTGATTAGATGCGCCTTTAATTTCTATATTTGCTTTAATCTTGAATGAAAGGAAAGGGATAACATGATCAATTTGAATGCCGTTATGTCACAATTGTCAAGGATTAAAATAAGAGTGAAATTTCGAACCCTCTCTGGGTTTTTGGCTCACAAGGTCGGAACACCCTTTTTTCCCAACGTTTTATTGGGTGATAACTCCTTACTATTTAGCCTTATCGTGCCCAACTAGATGCCTTTCGGTCATCGATCATTAGCGATAAGATAGGGACACCTTGACATGCCATGTTATACCTTTTGAGGTTTATGATCATGGCAAGTTGAGTTGAGTCTCTTTCTTATCATGAAGTGACCATTGGCCTAGATGGGAAACTTCAACCTAGTCTTTTTCCTATCACGAAGTGACCATTGGCCTAGATGGGAAACTTCAACCTAGTTCTGACCCTAAAAGTGGGATTGAATTGCTAAAGGTCAGAGGTTTCCTCACTCAAACTCGATGATCCCTTGGTTTCGGGGTGAAATCGGGTGTCGGTGACTCGAAAAAAATGAGCCAAAAGCTATCGAGGTAAGGCGCACGTCACAATGTTGACTCCAGTGGGAACTCTGAGATTTCACTCTGAAACCACTTTTGACTTATGTGACATAAAAGGCATTCAATTAAGAAATTTTATCTCTTTTTGAACTTGCATTAAAATCATGCTAGAGCCTTAAATAAAGTTAGGCATCCCGGTTTTCTGACCTCGGTGCATTCTCGAAGTACTCCCTTGTTGTTCACTCAACCGATAGTAGTATTAGGGATAATCACCAGTCCAAGTCTAGTACCCGATGGTATATTAAATAGTGACCTAATCTGTCATTATGCTCGTGATGAGCTAGACCCATTGGCAGGGGCTATGCTTGGGTAGCCTTGTAATTGAGTACCTGGACCAAAAACCCATCTAATGACATAGAAATCTCCCTTAGGACATCTGTAATAACTTTACATTGCTTGTGATATGGATCCTTATGTATTAGGCATGCCCAAAAAAATTTAGATGTTCACTTATCAAAGGCTGTCATGCCCTGATAAGTCCATTCTGATTTGTTTAGTTTGCCCGAATATGCACCGATCAATGCCTTCTTGTGTGCCTTCGTGAGAGACGTTATGATGCTGAATTTTTTTTTGCACACTATATGTGTATTCATCAGGGTTCCCTATTGACCTATGAATTAGGCCCACCTAGGAAAAAGGACTTTGACCATGTGTGTCAGAGAAATAAGGTGGAGAGGATCTACGTGTGTGGTTGTCAATGCTGCATCTCATGATCATGCATCTATATCTGCTTATGAATCATGCTGACAACCCTGGTTTTCACAACCATAATAGAGCCGTCATTTCCCAGGTGGTTTCGAGGTTCGAACGGACTTTTGGTTAAGAAGTAGTTTGTAGAATATACAGAAGAGTTGGTATTAAGGTAGAGTTCAGAACTAGGATTTAAGTTAGGGTTAGACAGTGTCTCAGAAGAATTTTTGGATGGATTTTCAAAACAATCAGAAAGGGAAGTTATGGCCAAGCTCACTCCTCCAATTGGTTCTTCTAGTTCTCAAGACACTGAAAAGAGGATGGATGATCTTTAGAGAAAGATGATTTCGATATTTGCAAGCCTCACAGCTAGTTTGGCCTCCATATTAGCTGCTCAGCCTATCATGTGTTGGATTTTAATAGTTACATGCATCACATACATGAGCGAAATTTTAAATTTTTTAACCATTAGTTCTGATCTTGCCATGAATACACAACATAACTATATGAGAATAAGAAAAATCACCTTTGATTTTTGTTGAACAGTTGATTTTACTTCGCACCGGGTTGTCGCAAACCATAGTGTCCAAAATCGAACACCTCTAATGAGTAATCCACACTAGAGAGGGGTAAATTGAACCAAAAAATTGGTGTTCAACTAGGGCTGGCCGAAATCCAAGAGGCTAGCAATGGAAGTGGCGCAAAAGGGAGAGAGAATTAAGAGAAAAAGACTTTCCTTTTGTTTTTAATCACTTAACCCTAATTCTCATTAGTTGGCCTTTTATAGTTAGGTTAAAATTCCAACTCTTTAATGAGATTGGGCTCTTTAAAATTGCTAGAGAATTATTAATTGGGCCTCTGGAATTAATTATAATCATTTGGACTTAATTAAATCCAAATTAAATCTTTTCATAAAAGACTATGCACAAAATCCACAAACTAGGCCCTTTGTGCATCTAATTGGATTTAAATACCCAAATGGATTCCAAATCCAACCAAATTAAATATGTGAGTTCCATAACACTTATGTAACATATATAAATTAATTTGGTCGAAGAAAAAGCCCTTCAAGCCCTTCTGTATGGAGTTGGCGTGTAGCCCTCTTCTGGAGGGCTTCCTCCAACTTCTTCATTCCTTTGGCCCTTTATAATTTCTCCAATGGTCCTATTAATTATTATATCAGTCCTATAACACTTATAGTAGTCTTATAACACTTATAAGACAATAATAATTAATCATGAAATACATTATTTCATTTAGGTCCAATTTAGAGAATATTTCTCAAAAGTTCTGCGGACAATTTTATTTGATCATAATTAATTAAACTCTTTAATTAATTATTATCATATTCTCCTCTCTACCTTTATAATAATATCAAATATTATTATTGTAGCAACCTTATCCTATAATCTATACATAACACTTTATCCATCTCATTACACATGTTTTACTGTGCAACATAAACATATACCAACTATACAGAGAACATAAACTCAAACTTAATACCTAAGAGTGCTATACTATTAAAAACTTTTCAATGTACGTTAAAGTCTCTTTACAAAATACAACAACTGTTTAACATTTTTTACATACAATATCTCTAATACCACAAAATCTTTACTATATACAAAGAGCCCAAAATAAAAGTCTATAATTGTCTCTCTCGTTGACTTAAGTTGGTCATCCAGCTGCAGATATCACCCCAACAACCTACACGGATGAAACACCCATGCTAAGCTATAAAGCTTAGTGGGGAACTAAAATCATGATAAACGACCACTCACAGTGATCGTCAACAAGCACACCATATGCCTCAGTTATAATAAAGCTTGGTTTCAAGAAATGAATAAAGAACCAATAGTTAAATCATATTACGGAAATCACAAAGTTCAACAATAAAAAATTTCATTGATACTATAATCATCATATATAATAATGTAAGCTCCAAAGTCCTATGGCTTTAAATTCAAATAATTATCATGTGATTAGCTTTTGAATTGATACTAAACCGTACTAGCATAATTATCCATTATCTTTTTATCTATATTAGTATGTCTTTGATATACACTCATTAGAATTAAATGGCAAATCAACACTTTCAAATACCATGAGATCTTTATAATACTACAAGCTTACTTTATGTAGCATAAGTTACAAATACAAGCCTATCAATTAAACATAACAATTATACATCATTGCCAAGTTATTCTTATATACCCAGGTTATAGGTCTTAGTTATGCATACATCACACCGTAAATAACAAACACACATTTATTAAATGTGTACATATAAACAATGTGAACATATCAATATATTCATAAGAAAACTATTTCAAAAACAATGGTTGTTACCGTCTAACTCTTATAATCTTTAATATGAAATATGCTTATGCAATTATAAAATTGTTGCATCCATTAAATATTATAATACTCTTTAACCTAATAAAAATTTCTTCATATATCATGCATTGGCATACATCTAGAAAAAGACTTAATTATGATCACAAAGGCATATATATATCATCAATTTAATCAAAGTATTAATATAACACAAATTCATCAATTAGCAATTAGCATGCATTTTTGATACTAGTAGTATTACTTACATATATTTACTATTGGGCATTCCTATAGATGCAGGTTTTGTATGCAATAAAAGGAATTTCACATGTAGAATAATATGAAGTCAATTAAGAATTTACATGCCTTATTAAACTTTTCTTAACCTTTGACAATAAAGCCTGCACTATTCTAAAGAGGTGGATAATGGGTTATACGGTAGTACCCGAAGGTACAAAACTATTGATTATAATGGTGGCACCCGAAGGTACAAATAAGATACCCAAAGGTATTAAACGATGATCCCTTGTAGGGATAAAACTGTATGATAAATCGGTGGACCCAAACGGGGTCAATCAAATAACATGGACCGGTCAAGCGGACCCAAACGGAGTCGGCTACAACCCACACGAGGGTTGTTTAAATTAACTTTAACTTTTAAACCCAAACAGGGTCACTATACTTTTAAATTCAAATGGACCTAAAGAGGTCAAAATGTTCAAAAGCAACTGCAAGTTACCCTTATAGGCATGCCTATCTATCCACTTCCTAGACTCAACGCAGGTAGTAACATCTAATTACTTTATCTTTCATTTATTCATTCATATTCTTATATGCACATGTATTCTCTTGGGTAACTATGAATAATATACTCATACACATGTTCATCTGTAACTTTCTGTAAATCTGTGAACATGTTCACTGTTGGGTATTACTATTTTGTACTTGTAATCCCTTCAAATCAAGTAGCTATTTTACATATGTAATATATCATCATAACATCATGCTCTATTGGGTTTCTTAAATCAATGATGTGTATGATCATGTTCACAACAGTTTAACCTATATGCGTATGTATGTGTATGACTATAAATATACAATCACTGATAATTATACAAATGACTATAAATATTCAATATGCACATATATGTTCATATAAGATGATAAGGAATCTCTGATAATATACACATGAATACGAGTATAATCAGCACAATACATTTATCTATGAATGAACATATGTCACTGTCTTCATATACTCTTTGCATAGTGGCATATAAGCGCAACATATAAGTATATACATGTAAGCATAATTTCATGTAATAAATCATGTACATAAGTTTGAATATATGTGATTATACCTATCTTTATTGTCAATCATATTACATGCTATTATAATTCAATGTGTAATCATATATACACATATTTAACATAACTATATTTAAACCAAATATAGAAAACAAATTAAAATTCTTCCTACACAAATCTGCACAGGGACAGCTTTCTGGATCAAAATTAGGTGCCCTTTTTGATCTAGTAAATATTATTTTTAGGCCATGTGTCCTTCTACAATTTCATTCCCCTATATGTCTTGTTTCTACAACATCAAAATTTGTCACAATATCTCATCTATAATTCAAGATATTCAAGAAAAACCATTGGCTGTTCATAAATTCAGAAACAGTTATTTTTACCACTTGTAAAATTTTTAGAATAAAATGGGGAGTGAATCAGCCTTACATTCCTTCAACAAAATCCTGCTCCTAGGTGTCTAGTTTATGCATAATTTTACAGCATAGCTTTTTGACTCCCCTACTAAGATTTATGTCAAAAATACCACAATCTATTCCTTAACAGTATATCCAGTTTTCAAGAATTTAAAGCAAACATTAGGAACTCATACAAACATAATTAAACAAAGTTTCCTTCATACAAAATTTTAATTTATAAGTCTATTTTGCAAAGGATTCGACCTCATAGCATTCTGATCAATACACACAAAAATAAATCATTTTTACTTCAGCCTGTTCCGAAACCGAAATTAACAGCTCACTACAATTTCAAGTGAACATTTGAATAGCTTACAAGCATATTTAGCCCTTGGTATCTCCTACAAAGTTATAGGTATGTTTCTCATGTAAAATATGAAATTAGAATTAACTCAATTGAGATTTTATAACCCAAATTTTTCTGTAATTACAGCAACTAGTTCATGATACTTACATATTTCTCTTTATTAAAGATTCCTAAAATTTATTCTCATTACAATTGTTCAACATATCCTACAAAAATATTCATGTTACTTCTCTAGTTATTTACATGAAAGTATGAGAATACTAATCCCCTGTGTGTCTAATTTCCAAAACATCAAGAATTACCTTAATATCACATTTATAACTCAAGATATTGAAGAAAACTATAAGCTGTTCATAACACCAAAATAGTTTTTGTCACCAATTAGAAAATTCATAAATAAAATGTGCACAGAATTAGATCGACTTCCCTTCATAAAATTTGTGCTCCTATGTATCTAGTTTATCCAGAATTTTAAATCATAACGTTTCGAATTTTCTACTGATAATTATGCCAAAAATACTAAGATCTGTTCTTTGACAGTGAACAACTGTTCCTACGAGATTCAAGCTAATTTTAAGAGGAGTTAGAGGCCGATTTAGAAATGCTTTCCTTCTACAAAAATATACATTAATGTCTTAATAAAACATACCAACTTGAATCATTCAATTTCCTTTTCTATAACTCAAGTTATTAACAAACTAATACAGCTAGGTCAAATGAACTTAACCAAGAATTTCAAATTCATTAACTTTTCTTCTTTCAAAGGCTACTGTTTTGGGCATTTTTGAGGACCTTAGAGAAAAATTTTCATTATTGTTATTTCTATAACATTTGTAGGCACAGAAGTCCCGGTTCTAACCCAACTAATTACATCAAATTCGGAGTTCAAAAATTCAACTTATGATCAAATTAGTCATTGGAGGTCAATCCGAATTTCTGGACAGTATTTTTTTTACATTAATGTCTAATATCTTAATATAAGTCAATATACTTATAAAATCCATAATCAACACTATATTAATGCATGCAAGAAATAATAGTTCCCAAACCTGGACATGCAACTCAAATCTTCTTGAAAATTCTCCTTTTTCTCTCACTATCTTCTTCTTTCATGTTCTTAATTTTGTCCTTCTTTTCCTTTCACAATAATTTCATCCATTAACAAAAAATTCCAGCATCTAACCCAATCTACTATTAATCAAAATAAGAAGATGGAGAAGTAGAAGAAGAATTATCAAATTAAGTTAATTACCTTGTAGATATACACTAACTTGTTCTTCACATTACTACTTCTAGCCTTGATCCTTGCTAACCATCCATGCATGTAACTTAAAATGAGAGGATTTCAATCAAGTTTAATGGCTGAATTTGCAAGAGAGAATGATAAAATCTGTATTTTTCCACTATCTTTGACTTATATAGTGCTAAGGAAAATATCTCTTTTAGTCCTTAAACCTTTTGCATGTCACAATTTAACCTAGCTAGTCTTTGCATGTTAAACATTAACCCCTCCTTTAATTCCTTTCATACATTGACCTATCAATTTATTCCTTCTCTTAAATCAACCCCTCAATTATTCATTTATTCACATTTGCCCCTAAATATGTCGTATTTACAAATTAACCCCTAAACTAATACTTTGTACTTCAATTACACCCTTGAATATTATTAAACCAACAATAATAATTTAATTATGACCTTATAAAATTCATACCATATAATTTACACATTTATCACATAATTATTGATAACTTAATAACATTTTTGCCCCAATTAGTATCTTAATTCTTAATAATTCACCCAATAATGCTCAATTAGACTTTAATAACATGTAATTGTCCTTAAATTCTAATAGAGCCTATTTTGGGTCCTTATAATTATCCTTGTCATTTTACCATTTTACCCTTTTCTCTATGTGTGTGACCTATTGGGTTCCTGTCCATGTTGGCAGTATAATATGTAATTGTGAGTTCTATTCAAAAACTCACATGATTTAAACTCCTTTAAATCATTTCATCAATCTCTATTGATATTTTGATACATCATTATACAAGTTATGATTGGCCTCTAGCTAGGCATCATGACTATCCAAATGTCAGGAAAGTCATGTGGTTTGACTGTACCCTTCCATAGAAACAGTTACCGTGCAATTACTCCTTTCACCACTCTTATCTCAATTAGACTCTGAGTATGGATTTCTGTCAACTCATATAAATCTAATTATGTATGTTCTATTAATTCAACCATTGTTCCTAAAATGCCCTTCATGGATCTCCATCCATCTCGGCATATTACTCTGGCCAGAGATTCTCTAAACAAGGCAATTATAGAATCATGCGAGATAACTTCCCTTGTTAAATCTGGGATGGTGAATCCTTTGTCAATCACTTAACTATCTTCAAGTAGGTCATGATATACCCAATCTCCTAACTATGTTCACTCCCAGTTGGAAGTAATCAGTTATGGAGTCAAAGTATACCACTTGCTACTTAAGATAACTTTGGTGATCTCAAGTCTAAGGATACTTGCACAACCGCTATGAAGAGATTCCTCACTAACATAGATTTAATATCCATATGAGGATTCTCTTTGCAGGTCTCCAATGAACTTGTTCCTCTAACAAGCATCCATATGTTAGCTTTGATTATCATCCATAATCACAATTATGAGAACCATTGCTTGAACCATTCAAGAAGCATAACATGTGCTAGTCTGTCCGAATCAACAATGTCCTATCTTGTTAATTCTATGACTAGGGATATCTAGATATTAACATATTTGCATGCGATAGACATCTCACATCATGAACACCTTCATGATTGCCTTTGCACTGTGTTTATAATATCTAGGACTTCATTTATTAATTTAAGATTTACAAACTCATGTATTCAAACACAACATTAATAAATGAATGATGCCTTTTATTAAGAATATAAATTTCATACATATGAAAAACATCCCTATTACATGGGCTCTAGGGCATACTCTCTAACAATCTCCCACTTGCACTAGAGCCAATCACTCATATGTCTCAGACCCATGCTATTTATATGGTGATCATGCTTTATCTGGGAAAGTGCTTTAGTGAGGGGATCCGCCACATTGTCATCTGTGGGAACCCTTTCTATTTTCACATCATATCTAGCTACTATTTCCCTTATGAGATGGTAGCGTCTGAGAACATGTTTGGATCGCTGATGAGACCGTGGTTCCTTTGCTTGCGCAATGGCTCCATTGTTGTCACAATATAAAGGAATCGGATCAACAATGCTTGATCCAAACTGCTTCTTTAGCTGCTTCTGAAGCAGCAATGTACTCAGCTTCCGTCGTGGAATCAGCAGTTGTTTCTTGTTTGGAACTTTTCCAACTAACTGCTCCTCCTCCCATTATGAACACATAACCAGATTGTGATTTACAATCATCTTTGTCAGATTGGAAGCTAGCATCTGTATACCCGTTTACCTCCAAACTGCCCTCTCCATATACTAAGAATATATCCTTAGTCCTTCTCAAGTACTTAAGAATATTCTCGACAGCTGCCCAATGTTCCTCTCCAAAATTGGATTGGAATCTGCTTGTGACACTCAAAGCAAATGCTACATCTGGATGTGTACATAACATAGCATACATGATAGAACCAATTGCAGATGCATATGGTATTCTATTCATGCTCTCTCTATCCTCTAGTGTTTGCGGACACATAGACTTAGAAAGGTGTTTCCTATGCACCATGGGTATAAACCCTTTCTTAGAGAGATCCATATTGAACCTCTTCAATACTTTATCTATATATGTACTCTGAGAAAGACCTAGCAACCTATTGGATCTATCTTTATAGATCCTTATTCCCAGAATATAGGATGCTTCTCCAAGGTCTTTCATGGAGAATTGCTTGGATAACCATATTTTAACAGATTGGAGAAGAGAAATGTCATTTCCCATGATCAATATGTCATCTACATATAGAACTAGGAAGACAATTGCACTCCCACTGACCCTTTTATACACACAAGGTTCATCTTCATTCTGTGAGAAACCAAACTCTTTGATTGTCTCATTGAATCGTATGTTCCAGCTCTTAGAGGCTTGCTTCAATCCATAAATGGATCTTTGAAGCTTGCATACCTTTTCGCCATTTCCTGATGTGAATCCTTCTGGTTGTGTCATATACACATCCTCAGAAAGATTTCCATTAAGGAAAGCTGTCTTCACATCCATTTGCCAAATCTCATAATCATAATGAGCTGCAATGGCTAAAAGTATTCTTATAGACTTAAGCATCGCTACAGGAGAAAAAGTTTCGTCATAGTCAATACCTTCTTTTTGACGATAACCTTTTGCTACTAAGCGAGCTTTATAGGTAACTATATTACCTTCCATGTCAGTCTTCTTTTTGATGACCCATTTGCACCCTATGGGTTTTATACCTTCAGGTGGTTGAGTTAAAGTCCATACTTTATTCTCATACATGGAGTCCATTTCGGACTGCATAGCCTTAAGCCATAAATCATGTTCTGAACTGTTCAAAACTTCTTGATAGCTTGTAGGCTCATTGTCCTCTACTACAGTTATGCCTCTATCCGAATCAACGTGAAATCCATATCTCACAGTGATAGAATGCATCCTAGTAGATCTTCTAGGATTTTGTGTATAATCAGGTTCAACTGTAATCTCATCATTATGAAATTCAGTTTCGGGTTCAATCGGTTGATCATCTTCTATTTGTGGGTCTTGAACTTCACCAAGCTCAATTTTACTCCCACTGTCCTCTCGTAGGAGAAATTCTCTTTCCAAGAAGACAGCATGCCTTGAAACAAACACCTTTTGTTCTAAGGGATGATAGAAATAATATCCAAACATTTCTTTTGGATAACCCACAAATAAACATTTATCAGACTTAACATCCAGTTTGTCTGACATTGTCCTCTTCACATAAGCAGGACAGCCCCATACTTTCATATGAGAAAGCGTGGGTTTCTTGTTATTCCACATCTCATATGGAGTAACATCAACCAATTTACTAGGAACTCTATTTAACATATAAATAATAGTTTCTAGTGCATATCCCCAAAAAGACTTAAGCAAGTCCGCTCGGCTCATCATTGATTGAACCATATCTAATAGTGTTCGATTTCTCCTTTCAGATACACCATTGTGTTGTGGTGTATATGGAGGAGTCCATTGAGATAAAATCCCATTATCTCTAAGATAATCCTGAAACTCTTGACTTAAGCATTTTCCACCTCGATTTGATCTAAGTGTTTTAATACTTTTGCCAAGTTGTTTCTCTACTTCATTTCTGAACTCTTTGAACTTTTCAAATGCTTCAGACTTATATTTCATTAGATAGATGTATCCAAACATGGAATAATCATCTATGAAAGTAATGAAGTAGGAGTAACCTCCTCTGGCATGTGTAGTCATTGGGCCACATACATCTGAATGTATTAAGTCCAAAACCATTTTAGCTCGTTCTCCTTTACCAATAAAGGGAGCTTTTGTCATTTTTCCAAATAAACAAGATTCACATGTATCAAATGATTCATAATCAAATGATCCCAAATCACCTGACTTGTGTAACTTGGTCATGCGTTTTTCATTTATATGGCCTAAACGACAATGCCATAAGTATGAGGTATTCAAATTATCATATTTCATTCTTTTGGTATTCACATTATGTACTTCTTTAATTAAATCAAGAACAAATATACCATTCTCAATGATAGCTTTTGCATAAAACATATTGTTCTTAAAAATGTAACAACATTTGTCCTTCAAAGAAATATCATAATCGTTCATCAAACCACTGAAAGAAATAATACTTTTGGATAAGACTGGAACATAATAACAATTATTTAATTCCAGTACTAATCCACTAGGAAGAGGCAAATAGTAAGTCCCCATAACTGTTGTAGAGATGTTCTGTCCAGTAGCTGACTGCAAACATATCTCTGCCTTTCCAACTCTTCTAAAGCTTCTAAGCCCCTGTAGATCATTACATAAATGAGATCTACATCCGGTATCTAATACCCAAGATTGTTTAGAAGCAATAGAATAAGTATTAATTTCAATCATATGAATACCAGAAGTAGATGCAACATCTTGCTTCTTCTCCTTAAGAGAATCTAGATAGGCCTTGCAGTTACGCTTCCAATGACCATCTTTTCCACAATGGAAGCAAGTTCCTTTGGGATTCTCTTTCTTGGCAACCTTCTTCTTGGAGATCCCACCATTCTTTGGCTGCGCCTTGGTTATCTTATTCTTCCTCTGCTTCTTGCCTTTAGCAGAAGTGACAACCATGACACTTTTTGGATCTTTCTTAAATGATCCATCAGCTGTCTTGAGCATGTTGATTAGCTCAGGAATGGATACTTGGATCTATTTCATGTTGAAGTTAAGCACAAAAGGTGCATAACTTGGAGCCAACGAGTACAAGATTAAATCTATGTATAGATCATTATCCATAACATAGCCAAGTCTACTCAAATGCTCAATATGCCCATACATCTTCAATGCATGAGCAGCAGCTAAAGTGCCTTCCACCATTTTGCAACTAAATAGAGCTCGAGCAATCTCATATTGCTCAGTTCTAGCCTGAGAAGAATAAAGCTCCTCTAGATGCAAAACGATGGTTCTAGCATCCATCATTTCATGTTGCTTTTGAAGCTCCGAGGACATAGCACCTAGTATCAGACATGCTGCTGCTTCACTATCCTCCATGTATTTTCGATAAATGCCTTTGATCTCATCAATGGCATCATCTGATGGAAGTGGTGGTGGATCTTTATCCAAGACATAATGGATCTTTTCAGCCCTGAGAACAATTCTCACTTGCCTGATCCAGTTAGAATAGTTGTTGCCAACCAGCTTGTTATCCAAGATTGATCGTATATTAATGTTTGTTGTGCTCATGATGATGACCTAGATGTGAAAAAGAAAAGATATGAGAGTATGTTCATATATATGTATGCATTAATAAGGTCTTTAATTAATCCATTTACTCCCACTATTTTATTGCGAATTAATAGCCCTCACTATATAATCCGAGAAAATCCGATGGTTTTCTTAGTGGGCCAATATCCAATCCTTGATATGTAATTTGACCTTGACTGTGGTCAACAAGCCAAATTCCATACCCTTGAAAGGTAGGTATCTCTATACCAATTGTGTCTCTACACAACTATTGGATCATTAGGTTATCAACTCTTGATGCATGCGTATCATATATGCATTTCCTAATCTTGCCTCTAGAACCATTAGCCTTGACTGTGGTCAACAAACTAATGGGCTATCTAAGATGACCCATTTAATTAGATTTGAACATATTCGATATAATGTGAGCTTGACTGTGGTCAACAACCCACACTATAAAGAACTCTGGTTCTCCTCAAATTAATGGAAGGCTTATATACCTTAGTATTTGTTTGAGGGTTTTAGTTAATTAAGTCTCATCATACATGGTTGGCATACATTGGTATGCATCCTATATCTATCACATAAATATAAGCATACAAATATGGTATAGTTATGGACTTCACTACATTGATTTCCCCGAGCTAAGAGGGAAATCAAAAAGTCACACCTAGGTAGTATGCATGATTCAAACAAGAAAAATAATTACATTATCTTCAAGCTTGTTGGATCTCCATCCGGCCCATCTTGCTCCTTGAAAATGGTCTCCATCTCTATTTCTAATTCTAATCTAACTAATCTAATTACATATTACAATTTGAAATGAAATACAAACAAAAAACAAGTAGCTAGGACATGAAAGTCCTCATTAGGCCAAAACATGCATAATGCTCAATCACATTGGCCTTTGTCCATAACTATCCATCATGCTAATCATACACCCTTATATGCCTTTCTAATGCATAAAGAAATGGATTACTAACTTTGTTTCAACCTTTGAAACTATATTTTGAGTTATTTTAATGATGTGATCAAATTAGGAAACTTTTTCCATTTTGGAAACTTTCATTTTAGGAAACCTTTTTGCATGAATGTGTTCTTGCCTTAATAATCAATCAAATTGATTATTAATTAATTATAAATTGATTATTTTATTAATTAATCATATTAAATAATTAAAAGAATCAATTTTGGGCTTAAAATAAGTGTAGGCCGAAACCCACAGAAGAAAAACCCTAAGTGTGTTCACACACAAACTAGTTTTGTGTCATTTGGACCATTTGGGCCTTTTGGAATGAGCCAAGCCCACTCCAGCCCTTAAAACCCATTAATAAACTTAATTTGTGTTTATAATAGTTAGTTTAAATCAGCTCCTTGGGCCCACCAAGTCATTCACTAATTTAAACCAAGTCCGTAAACATAATTAAGCCCATTAAGTGGTTTTAATGAATTAAAATTAATCAAATTAATTTAAGGCCCAATTTAATTAATCCAATTAATTAAAAACACTTTAATATATCATATATATCAAATTTAGAAGATCAAAAGTCGTTCTAACCATGAACACATGTAGAACACCAATTTATCGAACTTTTCGACAAAACTAGTTTTCATGCAAAACTTGTTCGATTTTAATTTCGTTCGATCCTACGGCTTAATATCACATATTAAACACATAAAATATCATCTAAATGATTTTTAAATGGATCCATAAGAAATTAAATTAGAAAAGCCCCTACATTACCTAGGGTTTCATGCCAAACCCTAATGGGTTTCATGCCAAACCCAAATCACTTTTCTTCAAAAATTTCGGTTTTGTTTCCACCAAATTTATTTGATCACAAATACATCCAGAAATCAATATTTCTCATTCATGAACAATTAAATCTCATATTTTAAAGTTCATGAAATAAATAACTCAAAATAAAACAAAACTTATTCCGCAGAATAATATAGAATTATATATCCATGGCAAAACCGTGGCTCTGATACCATGTTGGATTTTAACGGTTACATGCATCACATACATGAGCGGAATTTTAAATTTTTTAACCATTAGTTCTGATCTTGCCATGAATACACAACATAACTATATGAGAATAAGAAAAATCACCTTTGATTTTTGTTGAACAGTTGATTTTACTTCGCACCGGGTTGTCGCAAACCACAATGTCCAAAATCGAACACCTCCAATGAGTAATCCATAGTAGAGAGGGGTAAATTGAACCAACAAATTGGTGTTCAACTAGGGCTGGATGAAATCCAAGAGGCTAGCAATGGAAGTGGCACAAAAGGGAGAGAGAATTAAGAGAAAAAGACTTTCCTTTTGTTTTTAATCACTTAACCCTAATTCTCATTAGTTGGCCTTTTATAGTTAGGTTAAAATTCCAACTCCTTAATGAGATTGGGCTCTTTAAAATTGCTGGAGAATTATTAATTGGACCTCTGGAATTAATTATAATCATTTGGGCTTAATTAAATCCAAATTAAATCTTTTCATAAAAGACTATGCACAAAATCCACAAACTAGGCCCTTTGTGCATCTAATTGGATTTAAATACCCAAATGGATTCCAAATCCAACCAAATTAAATATGTGAGTTCCATAACACTTATGTAACATATATAAATTAATTTTGTCCAAGAAAAAGCCCTCCATGCCCTTCTGTATGTAGTTGGCGTGTAGCCTTCTTCTGGAGTGCTTCCTCCAACTTCTTCATTCCTTTGGCCCTTTATAATTTCTCCAATGATCCTATTAATTATTATATCAGTCCTATAACACTTATAGTAGTCTTATAACACTTATAAGACAATAATAATTAATCATGAAATACATTATTTCATTTAGGTCTAATTTACAGAACATTTCTCAAAAGTTCCGCGGACAATTTTATTTGATCATAATTAATTAAACTCTTTAATTAATAATTATCATATTCTCCTTTCTACCTTTATAATAATATCAAATATTATTATCCTTGTCATTTTACCATTTTACCCTTTTCTCTATATGTGTGTGACCTATTGGGTTCCTGTCCATGTTGGCAGTATAATATGTAATTGTGAGTTTTATTCAAAAACTCACATGATTTAAATTCCTTTAAATCATTTCATCAATATCTATTGATATTTTGATACATCATCATACAAGTCATGATTGGCCTCTAGCTAGGCATCATGACTACCCAAATGTCAGGAAATTCATGTGGTTTGACTGTACCCTTCCATAGAAACAGTTACCGTGCAATTACTCCTTTCACCACTCTTATCTCAATTAGATTCTGAGTATGGATTTCTGTCAACTCATATAAATCTAATTATGTATGTTCTATTAATTCAACCATTATTCCTAAAATGCCCTTCATGGATCTCCATCCATCTCGGCATATTACTCTGGCCAGAGATTCTCTGAACAAGGCAATTATAGAATCATGCGAGATAACTTCCCTTGTTAAATCTGGGATGGTGAATCCTTTGTCAATCACACAACTATCTTCAAGTAGGTCATGATATACCCAATCTCCTAACTATGTTCACTCCCAGTTGGAAGTAATTAGTTATGGAGTCAAAGTATACCACTTGCTACTTAAGATAACTTTGGTGATCTCAAGTCTAAGGATACTTGCACAACCGCTATAAAGAGATTCCTCACTAACATAGATTTAATATCCATATGAGGATTCTCTTTGTAGGTCTCCAATGAACTTGTTCCTCTAACAAGCATCCACATGTTAGCTTTGATTATCATCCATAATCACAATTATGATAACCATTACTTGAACCATTCAAGAAGCATAACATGTGCTAGTCTGTCCGAATCAACAATGTCCTATCTTGTTAATTCTATGACTAGGGATATTTAGATATTAACACATTTGCATGCGATAGACATCTCACATCATGAACACCTTCATGATTGCCTTTGCACTGTGTTTATAATATCTAGGACTTCATTTATTAATTTAAGATTTACAAACTCATGTATTCAAACATAGCATTAATAAATGAATGATGCCTTTTATTAAGAATATAAATTTCATACATATGAAAAACATCCCTATTACATGGGCTCTAGGGCATACTCTCTAACATCATGATGGTTGCTGCTCGAGTTGAACTGACCCCTATCAGGGAGACTCCAATAGCTCCTATCGTGATAACCCCACCTACAGTAGATGTCAGGAATGTTACTCCGCTAGGAGGAGAAAGGGATGTCACTCGAGTGTGTCCTAAATGTGATTTTATAATTGATTAAGAGGATAAGTTATGGGCCCCTCAAATGTTGAAGAACTTGGTCCCTAAGGAGGAAAACCCCATTGTAAGAAAATGGAGGAAAAGTTGGAGGCTTTAACTAGGATGTTGTTGGTAGGAAAGGGAGTCAGTCTTGAGGATATCGTTTTGGATGGCGAAGATGCTTTGCATAGTCAATTTAAAATGCCTGACTTGATAAAGTTTGATGGAACCTCTGACCCCTTACCTCATATAAAGTAGTATATCCTGCTTATGAAAAGGACTGCCCTTACTAAAAGGCAAAAGGTTGATCTATTTAGCCTTAGCCTAGTGGGTCCTTCTATTGATTGGTATCATAGTTTGGACAGGAAGAAAAAAGAGGATTGGGAGAGATTGACAAAGGAATTCTTTTGGCAGTATAATTGCAGCACATGTATGGAGGTCACCCTGAAGGATTTGGAGCTATTACAACAAAAACCTGGAGAGTCCTTCCACGAGTACCTTACTCGATAGAGGAATAGAGTAATGGATATGAAAAGAAAGCCTACCACATAGGATCAAATCCGCCTGTTCATTCAGAACACTAGTCCTTATTTCAAAAAAGGCCTCATGATGAAAGGATTGAAGGATTAGGAGTCTTTGAAGGACCTAGCAATTGAAGCCGAGGGGGAATATTTGGCAAAGAAGGCTAGCGCTGCAAGTTCGAATAGTATGGGATATAGTGGTAACAAGAAGGGTTTTAGAAACTTAGGATTTGGTAAGAGTACTAGTAACAATAGTGGTAGTGGAAGTAACAGTGGAAGAAATGCCGAGGTATCGGCTATGGGAGTCAATCAACGTCGTTACTCTGAATTAGGCAAGTCACTATCCTGGTATCTTAGCCATTTGATGAAGGAACATAAGTTACAACCGATGCCCTCTAAGCCTGCAAGGAGTCAGGGTCAGCCTGGGCATAGATCTGATTAGTTTTATGCCTTTCACCAACATACAGGGCATGAGACTAATTACTGTTGCACCTTGAGGGATCGTATCCAAGATTTGATTGATTCTTGATAGATTCCTGATCCAAAAAAGAGGGCTAAGAAGAAAGAAGCTTATAATGTTGTGCCATCGCTGGTATTCATTGTTGGGTCTGGGTTGCCGAAATGGTATGTCCTAAGGGATTTGTATGGAAATGAGTATTTGCCTATCATGCGCAAGGCTCAAGGAAGTGCTAACAGTCCAGACGTAGGTGTAGAAAGGTCAGGAGAGATAGGGGAAACAATCTAGCTAGTAGATATCTGGGATACAGACAGTGAGAAGGGTTCAGTTAAATTCAACTAGTAGTAATTCAAGTAAGAGCTAAATTATGAAAAATTAGCAAGTGTAAAAATCTATATAAGGAAAAAGTTGCTTGAGATCACTCATCCACCCTATACCCAATTTGAATCAATTTTACCTAAAAGCATACATGAACGAATCTGAGATAACCCTCTTAACCCAAGCATCCCATTCCGGAGTAAGCTACTCTAATTGCCAAGCATCCCATTCCGGAGCAAGCCTAACAACTAGCCTAAGCACAGGTCTAACATCCTAAGTTCAGTTTGCTTTCCCATTTCGGAGCCAAACAACCCAAAACCCATCTATTTCACTCCACACTCTAGTCTTAAAACGACAAACATTGCACATCTAGAGTCCCATTTTGGAGCAATAAAAAATAGATAGCATTCATGATAGAAAAACTGAGCAAAATCATTCATAGCATCCAATCCACTTAAGCTCAATACCCATCAAAGACATGATAAAAACCATTCATCCATGCATGGAAGATAACTTGATAGATTGAAAACCTGTGAGATAAAAGTAAGTAACAGTGAAATAGACCATTCATTTATGTATAAATCAAAATATGTTCAATATTTACATTGTGAGTAGGGGATTCAAAGATCCCCAAGCAACTAAAAGACTACTCACTATCCATAATGTAAAGAAACAAGTAAAGTAAAAGAAGAAACCATAAAACCCATTTGAAGTTGATGAAGCTCCTTTTGTCTTTCTCCAAACTGCACTTTGATTGTAAGCTATAACTTGAAGTAAGTAAACTAAAACTAAAAGAGTGATTTTTAGTTTGTAAAAATAGGCTATTTTTGTGTTCTTGAAGTAAAACTAAACTAAAAGAGTGATTTTTACAAGTAAAACTATGAAATTATATAAGAAAAGCTCTTAATATGTAAACTACATTTTTCTCTCTACAAAATAACCTCTACACGAAACCCTAAAAAGATCTCCTTAAAAACATACAACTCTACAGCTTTTGTACAGGTATCCAGAAGATATGGCTGGGACACTTTTGCCTCAGTGAGACATGAAAAGATAGAATGGTACTTTACTTTGGCCACGGGTGAGACACATTTGTCTCAGTTGAGGCACCCTTCTGGATATTTTTATCTTTGCAGGATACATTGGCCATGACTGGGACCAATTGGTCTTAGTCACGGCCTTTGGTGAAATGGTGAGTTTTAAGCTTCTACAAGGGACACTGTTGGGACCAATTGTCTCAGTTGTGCTTTAGCCTATTTTTCTACACAAATTTCAAATTAATACCACTAATCACCTAAAAACTCTAAATTTATCAAAATAACTAAAATAAACATAGCAAGAGCATTTTATCACTAAAAACACAAAAAACATGCAAGATGAGACACTAAAACACACAAAATTATCCTGAAAAAAAACATTAAAATCAAAGCTATCAACTACCCCACACTTAGCCTTTTGCTTGCCCTCGAGCAAATGAATCATCCACAATCTTGAAAACTCAAACTGCAATTCAGAATAAAAAGATTCAGAGAGTCCAAAAAAATGCTCAGTAGAAGACACTCAGATAAAGAATTCAATCAAACAGACTCGGACTAATATATATCAAACAATTTCTCGTGTGTGTGTGCTAGGCCAAAATAGATTTATCACTTACAAAATCAAAAATTACCAGTGAACCTCAGTAATCAAGCAACAGAAATATATGACGGTTTCATACTTGAAACTCGAAACATCCATAAGCCTCTCCATTAGCACCTGAACCACAAGGGTCATCTCCACCAAACAACTCAAAACAAAACAGGATCACCAGGTTTTCCATTAAGGTTGTAATAGGGGGGAAGGTATTGGCTCCAAAGAATTGATAAAGTCAGCAAGATAGAATCAGCCACACTACCTAAAAACAAATACCACCTAACTTTCTTAAGAAAAATAACTCTTCAAAATTTATACCCTCTTACTATCAATCGGGAAGATGAATTTTAGGACATGAGTTCTTAAAATTTTAGGGAGTAAGAGCTAAAATCTCCTAACTTAACTAATTAATACTTCCCTCAAATGCTAGGTACCCCACACTTATTTTCTACAGTATGAATCAAATGGAATTTCTGCAGCCTATCCTTATCTTTTTGGATTTGTTTTTTTAACAGTGAAATAAACCTTTATTCAATTACTAAGTGTACCAAAAGCATTAATTCTTGTCATCCATGTCCTAAAATTTTTTAGAAATTTAAGTTTACAAACCCTTAAAATTTTTCAACTTCCCCTCACTTCTTGATTGACAAGCAAACATTGCATCAAATCCAACATGCAATTTTCGTTACCCAACCTAGAGTGACCAATTCCAAAATGGGAAAGACCACCCTCTAAGCAAAACCCTATTTAACTGATAATTTGATTACTATTAATCATGCTTATGCAATATATTTGTTTAACTATCAATTTGCCCTTAATCATGTCATACGGTTCATATACTTATATAAGTGCTACTAGTATATTCCTGTATTGAATTTCATACTTAGTATCATGCATACTATACTATACGAATATTACTTATGTATATCACATGCACGCATACTCTTCATAGTTTTACTACCTGTGAGTTACAGTATCTCTCATAAGTTATATACATCTTATAACATAACTGGCCATAATGCAAAACATATGATAACACTATTACAAATACATCCTACATCAAGATTAACAGTCGGTAGTTGGCCCTTTCTGATGTAGAGATTGTCCCTGAGTAAAAGTATTGGTAGCAGTACCTATATGGATGAATAACCCGTGCTAAGCTGTAAAACTTAGTTGGGAATATCTATAGATGGATGACCACTCACAACGGTCATCAAAATATACATACAATGTGTATAATAAATAACATGTACAACATATCATGTCATTAACAACAAATACTTTAAAGCATAAAACATATTCTCATGTACCTAAACATTGTACCCAAAATAAAATGATGACAAGTATTCTCATATTCATAATTCATATAGACATCAATTTCCATGTAAACATATTCAAATGAAACATATTACCTGTGGGCAAGCCAACAATGTAATCCACAATATCAATCTTCAGTCAAATAACTTAAACTGTTTAATTTTTTTATCAATACTATGAATAACGTTTAGCCTGCCTTAGCTTTATCCGTGGATAACGGGAACTATGGATACACACCAGTATCAAGAAGAAGGATATCCGAAGATATCAGATCTATAGACCCAAATGGGGCCAAACTGTACTATGGACCGGTCAAGCAGACCCAAACGGGTCGCCTATCAACCCAAACGGGGCTGATCATGATCCAAATGGGATCATATATACTATGGACCCAATTGGGCCAAACTATGGCAGCTGCAATTTCCCTATAGGCGCCTATCTATCCACATCTAAAACTCTATCGCAGGCAGAACTATATTCGTGTTCAATTCACATATTAATACTGTATTCATAGTATAATGTTTGTACATATATAGAGTCTTGTAAAACTATAAGTTCTCTAGTGCATAAACAAATATATGCACATTTCATATGTCAAGTTATTCATCTTGCTCATACCAAATCTGTATGACTATATCATTTGCATCATAACATATAAGCATGACTTATAATCATCATATCATATACTTGATCATGTTCTCATTAAGCATATCACATGTCCATAGTCATGATAAAACATCTTCTATCTCATAGGGCAATTACATGCTCATATACTCATATACATAATCATAAATGTACATACCTGTGGGTACATTCGCATATAGTTGACTGATTCATATGAGCATGTTACCAATATATATATATATACCTTTATCATCATTCAAATCATGTACTATACAAAATATCAACATGTTTCCATATGGGGCATATACACATGCCAAGATCATACTATTATAGTCCCTAGCACAAGTATATGTCGAAATGTGTACTTTCATGCCATAAGATTTACATGTGTATATATATCATTTTGGTATATGACCATCATGCACAAACCTAATTACATTTATAGGTTCGATATTTCATCACTAGTCTTTATTCATATACACAATTGAATGCATATGTATTCATATAAATCCTTCATTAATAGCCATATTACATGCTCTATCCAATTAACTTTACTATCACATAAACAAATATCTGCCTCAATTTATTAAAAAATCATATTATCAAGTGTAGCAACAATCAGCACATAATAGTAAATTATGTTTCTATGAGCATTTTAGAAAACTAGTCCAAATTAAACCCTAGATTCCATGTACTTAGAGACAGATTTAAGGTTAGGTTTCTTCATATGAAATATAGGTATAAGAAGTCTATTTTTCAATGCAAAAAGAATCACTCAATTTGCTATTATGTTACTTAATTTATGAGCAAAACAATCCATATGGTTCATTCAATCGTGAAGGGGCGTTCGACTTGTGAAGAGCTTTACGAGTGAAGCAAAAAGGGCAAACCTCACAACTCGTGAAGGAGTTCACAAGTGGAGAAGAAAGGCATATATCACAACTCGAACTAAAATTCACCAGTGACCCAGGATAAGGAAATGCACGACTCGTAAAGAGCTTCACGAGTCGGAAAACAATTCACGACTTGTGAAGTGCTTCAGGACTCGGCAAAACACATGTTGTTCTTCAACCTTTCATCGATAAAATCCAGCAAATACAAACTTAATTTCTGTCAATCTTAATAAAATTTAATAATTGATCCAACATGCAACATGATTAGCCTAATTCCCATACCTTGGCTGACAAATCCCTATATCTTCAATCTCTAGCAATATTCTTTCCTTTGCTCCTTCTTCCCTCCTCTTCTCCTTCACAAATATCATCATCGTCATCATCATTTTCCAGCACATTTACATTTTCCTCAGTCAACGTGAAAAGAAAAAGAAGATGAAGATGATGAAGGGTTACATTAAGAGTTTAATTACCTTAATTTACTGCACTATACTCATGATTAACCCACAACATTATCATCAAATTGCTTAAGGTAATTCAATGAAAATCAAAAGGATGAAGAAGATGATTTTTATGTTTTTTTCCCTCACACTTGCCGATCTCAAAGTCTCACACAGCCACCTTCCACATTCCACTAACTTCTTTCTATTTATATAAGTGGCAAAATTTCCCTTTTACTCCCTCAACATCTTGCATGCCACACAAATGCCACAAACCCTTTATGCATGATAGACTTTAATCCCTCCACTAACTCTTTTTCAACATTGACCTATCCATTTAATCATTCTTTCAAATTAACCTTGAATTAAATGCTTCTATTTACAATTGGCCACTAATATGCCACAATTACAAATTTACCCCAAATTAATACCTTTTACTTCAATTACACCCCTCAATTAATATTAAACCATACTCTTTTATTTTATTTTCATGCAATTAACATAATAACATCATAATTTACCCCCCTTACTTAAACACAAAAATATGCAAAGTAAATTAGGGTCATGTTATGGGCCTTACAATTCTCTCCCCCCTTAAGAATTTCGTCCCCTGAAATTCATACCTGTTTTGAATAAATGAGGATATTTCTCCTTCATAGCTGTTTCTGGCTCCCAAGTAACTTCTTGTAAATCATGATGTTGCCAGAGCACTTTAACAAGTGGAATTTGCTTATTCTTTATCTGTCTAACTTCTCTAGCCAGAATTGCTATAGGCTTTTCATCATAAGTGAAATCCCGGCTGCACTTGCACATCTTGAACTGGTATCACATGGGATTCATCTGATCGATATTTCCGAAGCATAGAAACATGAAACACATCATGAAGTTTGGCTAGTTCCATTGGGAGAGCCAACCTGTATGCCACTGGCCCAACTCTTTGAAGAATCTCATATGGGCCGATAAATCTCGGGCTCAGTTTACCCCTTTTTCCCAAATCTCAATACTTTTCTCCAAGGGGACACTTTCAAAAACACTTTGTCACCCACTTGATATTCAATGTTTTTCCTTTTTAAATCAGCATACAACTTCTGTCTATCACTAGCTTCCTTTAATCTCTGCTTGATAACTTGTACCCTTTCTTCTGTATCTTTAACAATATCTGAACCAATGACTCTGCGTTCTGACAATTCAGTCCAGTAAACAGGAGTTCTACATTTTCGGCCATACAAGGCCTCATAAGGTGCCATCTCGATGCTCCTTTGATAACTGTTATTGTAAGCGAACTCCATTAAAGCTAAATATCTATACCAACTTCCTGTAAAATCCAAAACACAACCTCTCATCATATCTTCTAAGATTTGGATAACCCGTTCCGATTGACCATCCATCTGAGGGTGGAATGTTATACTATAACGGAGCTGAGTTCCAAGTGCTTGTTGCAAATTATGCCAGAATCTCGATGTGAATCTCGGATCTCGATCAGAGATTATTGACACCGAAATGCCATGCAGTCTAACAATCTCATTTACATAAAGTTCTGCCAGTTTATCCATAGGGTAATCCATCCGAACTGGTATGAAATGAGCTGATTTAGTCAGCTTATCAACTATAACCCACACTGCATCATGCTTTTTCTGTGTAAGGGGCAATCCTGTTACAAAGTCCATGGTGATATCCTCCCATTTTCACTGCGGAATCGGGATGGGATTCAACAAACCAGAGGGTAACTGGTGCCCTGCTTTCACCTGCTGACAAGTCAAACATTTGGAGACATATGCTACAACATCTTTCTTCAAGCCAGGCCACCAATAACATTGCTTCAAATCCTGGTACATCTTATTCCCACCAGGGTGCATAGTAAATACTGTATTGTGAGCCTTATTCAGTACTGTTCTTCTTAATTCTTTGTCATCAGGAACATACAACCTATTCTGGTAATACACACCCCCATCCTCTTTCACTGAATACTTAGACTGGGTCCCCTCATGCGAAGACTTCAAAATCTGTTGCAACCTTTCATCATGTTTCTGAGCATCGATCACTGCTTGCTTCAAACAAGGTCTAACCTTCAACTGTGCTATTAAAGCACCATCATATGCATGTTTCCATCTACAGCGATGTGCAATCATAGCAGCCATCATCTTACGGCTCAAGGCATCAGCTACAACATTAGCTTTGCCTGGATGGTAATCCACTATACAATCATAATCTTTAAATAGTTCTAACCATCTTCGCTGTCTCAAGTTATGTTCCTTTTGAGTGAGCAAATATTTGAGACTCTTGTGATCTGTGTAGATTCTGCACTTTTCCCCATGCAAATAATGTCACCAAATTTTTAAGGCAAACACTACTGCTGCTAACTCTAGGTCATGGGTTGGATAGTTCTGTTCATGCAGCTTCAACTGTCTAGATGCATAGGCAATTACTTTACCATCTTGCATTAACACACAACCCAAGCCAACTCTAGAAGCATCACTATACATAGCATACTCCTTTCCTGTAACTGGTTGTGTCAACACTGGAGCCTCTGTCAAAAATTTCTTTAACTGATCAAAGCTTGCCTGACACCGGTCAATCCACTCAAACTTTATGCCCTTTCTCAACAGTTTAGTGAGTGGTGCAGCTATAACTGAAAAGCCTTTCACAAAATGACGTTAATAACCTGCTAAGCCCAGAAAACTTCTCACTTCTGTCACATTCCGAGGTGGCTTCCAATTCACCATCGCCTAAATTTTTGCTGGATCCACTCTAATGCCTTCAAAAGATACCACATGACCAAGGAAAGAAACTTCCTTAAGCCATAAATCACATTTTCTTAGCTTAGCATATAACTTGTTCTCCCTCAGAGTCTGTAAAACAATTCTCAAGTGTTCAGCATGTTCTGCTTCATTTCTCGAATACACCAAAATGTCATCTATAAATACAACAATAAATTGATCCAAGTAGGATCTAAATACCCTATTCATAAGATCCATAAATGCAGCTGGTGCATTTGTTAACCCAAATGGCATCACCAGAAACTCATAATGCCCATATCGGGTTCTAAAGGCTGTTTTGGAAACATCCACATCCTTAACCCGAAGTTGATAATAACCCGTTTGCAAATCAATCTTGGAAAACACTCCAATACCTTTCAACTAATCAAATAAATCTTCAATTCTAGGTAAAGGGTACTTATTTTTCACTGTTACCCTATTTAACTGTCTGTAATCTATACACATCCTCAAAGACCCATCTTTTTTCTTCACAAATAACACTGGTGCACCCCAAGGTGATGCACTAGCCCTAATGAAACCTTTGTCAAACAACTCTTGAAGTTGAACCTTTAGTTCCTTCAATTCCAAAGGAGCCATCCTGTAGGGTGCCTTCGAAATAGGAGCTATACCAGGTAGAATTTCTATAGACAATTCAACATCCCTATCAGGTGGAAGACTAGGTAAGTCTTCAGGGAACACGTCAGGAAATTATTTCACCACTGGAATCTCTTGGAGATTCACAATCTCTTTTCTTGAATCAAGCACAAGTGCTAAGAAATCTTCACACCCTTTTCTCAGAAATTGCTTAGCTTGCATAGCTGTTATTACATTAGCTATGGGTTTAGATTGAATACCCCTAACTAAGGTTTCTTTACCATCAGCATCAATAAGAGTTACAGTTTTAGCTTCACAATTAATCACTGCATGATGTCTAGACAGCCAATCCATACCTAGTATAATATCAAACTCCCGAAATGGCAATTCAATAAGATCAGCAAGAAATTCTTTCCCTTGAATTACAATAGGACACTGTTTATGCACTCTATTAACAACAACACTGTGATCTAAAGGGTTGGTTACAAATATATCATATTCCAGTTCATGCACAGTAGACTTATTTCTACCCATACCCCCAGTGCAAATATAAGAATGAGTGGAACCAGGATCAATTAGTGCATGCATGTCAAAATCAAAGAGAGAGAAAATACCAGCTATAACTTCTTGAGCACTCTGATCCTCTTTAGCTTTCATTGCATAAGCCCGAGTAGGAACAACTGGAGCTGTGGGTCTGTCAACTAATTCAGAAATGTTCCTGGACTAGGATCCCTGATGCCTCAATCCCCTATGTCCTCTTCCTCTGCCTCTACCTGAAGATGGTGCATTATAAGTCCCTCTACTGCCCTGCTGTCCAACACTCTAATCCCTCTCCGAAGGACAATTTGCCATGAAGTGATCGGTACCACCACACTTGAAACATGCCCCAGTCAATTTCCTGCAACTATCCCAATGTTGCCTAGAACAATGGGGACACACTGGAGGTTACCCCCCACTCTGTTTTTCTGAAGCTCCCTTTCCCAGCTTAGACACTGCAGAAGATTCTTGTCTCCTGTCCCTTTTTGCAGAACTACAGCCAGACTCAGCTGGCTGATTTCTTTGTGCTCCTTTAGCTCTCTTTCCTGTAAAAGATCCACCCTTGGACCCACTTCTTCTCTGTTCTCTCTCCCTCTTTGCAATATCATTCTTTTCAACTCGTAAGGCTGCTGTAACCAGTTGAGTGAAGTTAACCACTTGCAAAGATGTAGACCTAATCAACTTTTCTTTGATACGATCATTCAACCCATCTTCAAACTGTTTACATTTAAAAGCATCAGTTAACATCTCATCAGGAGCATATTTACACAGGTGACTGAATTCTTTCTCATACTCAGCCACAGACTTAACTCTCTGTTTCAAGTTGAGAAATTGCTTTAAATTCTCTTGCTTGTACACCTCAGTAACATACTTTTTCTTGAATTCAGCTGTGAAAAATTCCCATGTAAGAGGATCCGGTAGCTGGGGTTGCTTCAATACTAACTTCTACCAATCATAAGTAACCCCCTGTAATAAAGACACAACACAAGATTGTTGGATTTTAACGGTTACATGCATCACATACATGAGCGAAATTTTAAAATTTTTTAACCATTAGATCAGATCTTGCCATGAATACACAATATAACTATATGAGAATAAGAAAAATCACCTTTGATTTTTGTTGAACAGTTGATTTTACTTCGCACCGGGTTGTTGCAAACCACAGTGTCCAAAATCGAACACCTCCAATGAGTAATCTACACTAGAGAGGGGTAAATTGAACCAACAAATTGGTGTTTAACTAGGGCTGGCCGAAATTCCCAAGAGCTAGCTTAGGATTTGGCGCAAAAAGGGAGAGAGAATTAAGAGAAAATATTTTCCTTTTGTTTTAATCACTTAACCCTAATTCTCATTAGTTGGCCTTTTATAGTTAGGTTAAAATTCCAACTCCTTAATGAGATTGGGCTCATTAAAATTGCTGGAGAATTATTAATTGGGCCTCTGGAATTAATTATAATCATTTGGGCTTAATTAAATCCAAATTAAATCTTTTCATAAAAGACCATGCACAAAATCCACAAACTAGGCCCTTTGTGCATCTAATTGGATTTAAATACCCAAATGGATTCCAAATCCAACCAAATTAAATATGTGAGTTCCATAACACTTATGTAACATATATAAATTAATTTGGTCCAAGAAAAATCCCTCTAAGCCCTTCTGTATGGAGTTGGCGTGTGGCCCTCTTCTGGACGGCTTTCGCCAACTTTCTTCATTCCTCTGGCCCTTAATGATTCCTCCAATGGTCCTATTAATTATTATATCAGTCCTATAACACTTATAGTAGTTTTATAACACTTATAATACAATAATAATTAATCATGAAATACATTATTTCATTTAGGTCCAATTTACAGAACATTTCTCAAAAGTTCAGCGGACAATTTTATTTGATCATAATTAATTAAACTCTTTAATTAATTATTATCATATTCTCTTCTCTACTTTCATAATAATATCAAATATTATTATTCTTGTCATTTTACCATTTTACCCTTTTCTCTATATGTGTGTGACCTATTGGGTTCCTATCCATGTTGGCAGTATAATATGTAATTGTGAGTTCTATTAAAAACTCACATGATTTAAACTCCTTTAAATCATTTTATCAATCTCTATTGATATTTTGATAAATCATTATACAAGTCATGATTGGCCTCTAGCTAGGCATCATGACTACCCAAATGTCAGGAAAGTCATGTGGTTTGACTGTACCCTTCCATAGAAATAGTTATCGTGCAATTACTCCTTTCACCACTCTTATCTCAATTAGATTCTGAGTATGGATTTCTGTCAACTCATATAAATCTAATTATGTATGTTCTATTAATTTAACCATTGTTCCTAAAATTCCCTTCATGGATCTCCATCCATCTCGGTATATTACTCTGGCCAGAGATTCTCTGAACAAGGCAATTATAGAATCATGTGAGATAACTTCCCTTGTTAAATCTGGGATGGTGAATCCTTTGTCAATCACTCAAATATCTTCAAGTAGGTCATGATATACCCAATCTCCTAACTATGTTCACTCCCAGTTGGAAGTAATCAGTTATGGAGTCAAAGTATACCACTTGCTACTTAAGATAACTTTGGTGATCTCAAGTCTAAGGATACTTGCACAAACGCTATGAAGAGATTCCTCACTGACATAGATTTAATATCCATATGAAGATTCTCTTTGCAGGTCTCCAATGAACTTGTTCCTCAAACAAGCATCCACATGTTAGCTTTGATTATCATCCATAATCACAGTTATGAGAACCACTGCTTGAACCATTCAAGAAGCATAACATGTGCTAGTCTATCCGAATTAACAATGTCCTATCTTGTTAATTCTATGACTAGGGATATTTAGATATTAACACATTTGCGTGCGATAGACATCTCACATCATGAACACCTTCATGATTGCCTTTGCACTGTGTTTATAATATCTAGGACTTCATTTATTAATTTAAGATTTACAAACTCATGTATTCAAACATAGCATTAATAAATGAATGATGCCTTTTATTAAGAATATAAATTTCATACATATGAAAAACATCCCTATTACATGGGCTCTAGGGCATACTCTCTAACAAAGATGCCTTATGACCCACTGGATAGTGGATTTCATCGAAAATTCTCTCTAGCTTTTCCAACCAAAATTTAGCTTCCTCAGACTGTTCCAGATTAGTGCCTAAAAACTCTTCAGCACCATGCTTCCTAATTTCAGATATTAGAGCTTTAGGTGCAGTCATCCTTTGAAGAATTTGAGCCATATATTGTGATATCTTTAACAATGCTTCTGCAGGGATGGCTGCTGGAACCTCATTTGGATTAGATGATGAAGATCCAGGATTGGAGGGATTGGTTCTACCCGGCCTGTTACTTTCAGCCGATTCCTCAAAAGCATCCCTAGAGCTCTCCATCATCTATCTATAAGAAAACAGGGACTTCTGCATCAGGCCAACAAAACATTATATCATACTATAGAAAACTAGGTTTATTTTTACCCAGAAAAGGCTAAACCTAGGCTCTGATACCACAAATTGTAGCACCCTCTAAGCAAAACCCTATTTAACTGATAATTTGATTACTATTAATCATGCATATGCAATATATTTGTTTAACTATCAATTTGCCCTTAATCATGTCATACAGTTCATATACTTATATATGTGCTACTAGTCTATTCCTGTAATGCATTTCATACTTAGTATCATGCATACTATACTATACGAATATTACTTATGTATATCACATGCATGCATACTCTTCTTAGTTTTACTACCTGTGAGTTACAGAATCTCTCATAAGTTATATACATCTTATAACATAACTAGCCATAAAGCAAAACATATGATAATAATATTACAAATACATCCTACATCAAGATTAACAGTCGGTAGTTGGCCCTTTCTGATGCAGAGATCGTCCCTGAGCAAAAGTCTTGGTAGCAGTACCTACACGGATGAATAACCCATGCTAAGCTATAAAGCTTAGTGGGGAATATCTATAGATGGATGACCACTCACAACGGTCATCAAAATATACATACAATGTGTATAATAAATAACATGTACAACATACCATGTCATTAACAACAAATACTTTAAAGCATAAAACATATTCTCATGTACCTAAACATTGTACCCAAAATAAAATGATGACAAGTATTCTCATATTCATAATTCATATAGACATCAATTTCCATGTAAACATATTCAAATGAAACATATTACATGTGGGCAAGCCAACAATGTAATCCACAATATCAATCTTCAGTCAAATAACTTAAACTGTTTAATTTTTTTATCAATACTATGAATAACGTTTAGCCTGCCTTAGCTTTATCCGTGGATAACTAGAACTATGGATACACATCGGTATCAAGAAGAAGGATATCCGAAGATATCAGATCTATAGACCCAAACGGGGCTAAACTATACTATAGACCGGTCAAGCAGATCCAAACGGGGTCGCCTATCAACCCAAACGGGGCTGATCATGATCCAAACGGGATCATATATACTATGGACCCAATTGGGCCAAACTATGGCAGCTGCAATTTCCCTATAGGCGCCTATCTATCCACATCTAAAACTCTATCACAGGCAGAACTATATTCGTGTTCAATTCACATATTAATATTGTATTCCTAGTATATTGTTTGTACATATATAGAGTCTTGTAAAACTATAAGTTCTCTGGTGCATAAATAAATATATGCACATTTTATATGTCAAGTTATTCATCTTGCTCATCCAAATCTGTATGATTATATCATTTGCATCATAACATATAAGCATGACTTATAATCATCATATCATATACTTGATCATGTTCTCATTAAGCATATAACATGTCCATAGTCATGCTAAAACATCTTCTATCTCATAGGGCAATTACATGCTCATATACTCATATACATAATCATAAATGTACATAACTGTGGGTACATTCGCATATAGTTGACTGATTCTTATGAGCATGTTACCAATATATATATATATACCCTTATCATCATTTAAATCATGTACTATACAAAATATCAACATGTTTCCATATGGGCTTATACACATGCCAAGGTCATACTATTATAGTCCCTATTTCATAGCATAAGTACATGTCAAAATGTACACTTTCATGCCATAAGATTTACATGTGTATATATATATCAATTTGGCATATGACCATCATGCACAAGCCTAATTACATGTATAGGTTAGATATTTCATCACTAGTCTTTATTCATATACACAATTGAATGCATATGTATTCATATAAATCCTTCATTAATAGCCATATTACATGCTCTATCCAATTAACTTTACTATCACATAAACAAATATCTGTCTCAATTTATTAAAAATCATATTATCAAGTGTAGCAACAATCTGTACATAATAGTAAATTATGTTTCTGTGAGCAGTTTAGAAAACTAGTCCAAATTAAACCCTAGATTCCATGTACTTAGAGACAGATTTAAGGTTAGGTTTCTTCATATGAAATATAGGTATGAAAGTCTATTTTTCAATGCAAAAAGAATCACTCAATTGTCTATTATGTAGCTTAATTTATGAGCAAAACAATCCATATGGTTCAGTCAATCGTGAAGGGGCGTTCGACTCATGAAGAGCTTTACGAGTGAAGCAAAAAGGGCAAACCTAACGACTCGTGAAGGAGTTCATGAGTGGAGAAGAAAGGCATATATCACGACTCGGACTAAAATTCATGAGTGACCTAGGATAAGGAAATGCACGACTCGTGAAGAGCTTCACGAGTCGGACAACAATTCACGACTCGGCAAAACACATGTTGTTCTTCAACCATTCATCGATAAAATCCAGCAAATGCAAACTTAATTTCTGTCAATCTTAACAAAATTTAACAATTGATCCAACATGCAATATGATCAGCCTAATTCCCATACCTTAGCTGAAAAATCCTATATCTTCAATCTCTAGCAATATTCTTTCCTTTGCTCCTTCTCCCCTCCTCTTCTCCTTCACAAATATCATCATCGTCATCATCAGTTTCCAGCACATTTACGTTTTCCTCAGTCAACATGAAAAGAAGAAGAAGATGAAGATGATGAAGGGTTACATTAAGAGTTTAATTACCTTAATTTACTGCACTATACTCTTGATTAACCCACAACATTATCATCAAATTGCTTAAGGTAATTCAATGAAAATCAAAAGGATGAAGAAGATGATTTTTTTGGTTTTTTTCTCTCACAATTGCCGATCTCAAAGTCTCACATTGCCACCTCCACATTCCACTAACTTCTTTCTATTTATATAAGTGGCAAAATTTTCCTTTTACTCCCTCAACATCTTGCATGCCACACAAATGCCACAAACCTTTATGCATGATATACTTTAACCCCTGCACTAACTCTTTTTCAAACATTAACCTATCCATTTAATCATTCTTTCAAATTAACCTTGAATTAAATGCTTCTATTCACAATTGGCCACTAATATGCCACAATTACAAATTTACCCCAAATTAATACCTTTTACTTCAATTACACCCTCAATTAATATTAAACCATACTCTTTTATTTTATTTTCATGCAATTAACATAATAACATGATAATTTACCCCCCTTACTTAAACACAAAAATATGCAAAGTAAATTAGGGTCTTGTTAGGGGCCTTACAAAGGCCTTTAGGTTATATGATTAAGCATTAGTGCATTTAAAAGAATAAATCAAGTAGTACACTTTTAGCGTACCTATTAAGCTCAAAAGGGTTAACAATGGAAAAATTTACCCAGGGTAGGTCAAAAGTCATTTGAAAATTGATTGCAAAGGAAAGGCTGCCTAGGTCATATCCTAATCTTGCCTGAGTTGAATGTTCATCTTAAAGGGTGAGGAGGAAGGTTCTAGCTATTCCAAAATTCCTTCACTCAATTGCTCTCACTCATTATTTTTTTTCCATTAATTTCACAAAACTTAGCTTACTGTGCTCATTAAGTAAGAAATTGGATGATATATAATTTGTCAAGATCAATTCAAAAGAAAAACTTTACTGAATAATGCTACTACTCTCTGACTACTCAGACCTCCTAAACAAGCAGTTCAAAATCGAGTTCAAATTGACTCATTCCAAGATTAACTAACAAGCTCAGGCTAACTGCAAAAGTAATTAACAACTCAACAAACACCATTTTCTAACCAAATTTAAAAGGAAAACAATAAAACAATAAATGAACTTGAATTAAAAGGAACTACTCTAAATCAAAACTCAAGGAACGCAAAATGCATAAACTTACTAATAGAGAAAGATTTAAAAATATTGAAAAGAAAATCATACTAGAAGCTACTTAACAAAAATTAAACTTAAATACTAAAGATAAAAACTACAACTAAAATCAAATAGACAAAATAAAAGCTACAAAAATATGACAAACATAAAAGAAATCTGATTAACAAACTAAATTTATAAAACAACACAAAAATCTAAAAACTATCAACATCCCACAATTAAAAAGAAACAATATCCATAGTAAACAGTTAAATAAAGAAAAACTAATTTGATTGTTCATCATCCTTAAACCCTCACCCCACACATAACATTTTGCTCTCCCTAGCAAAAGACCAAAAGAGAATCAAATACGAATGATAGGTTGAGGGAAAATACTTGAAATCATGATCATTACGATAGAGGGGCGATAGGGGTGGAAAATGGCTATCAAACCGAGATTGTAACATCCCTAAAGCAGTGACAATATCACCCATGCACTGTGTGATTGAAGTAAAGCCAGAATCCATATTCTGATTGATGTTATCAAATCGATTGTTAATAGCGGTGTACTGTTCGATGGATAGGATAATTGTAGCAGACCCAGCTCTTTTTAACTTCATGGTTCCCTTGTGCATAGCCTCCCTATACAAAGCTCTGTTTGAAACCACCAAATGCCCTTGCCTTGGAAAGCAAGGATCGTTAATACGGACCGCCATATTTTTCATCATTTTGTGATCAATTGCCATGGGGTTTTCCACCGACGTGCCAAGCTTCAGATGCTGGTGAAAGCAGGCCAATGTAGTGACAAAGCCTCCAAGTACCAACTTAGAATCCCTCTAAGTGAAGGTGCACAGGTCTGAAACTTTTTGTGCAATGAATGCAGCTCCATTCAATCGGATTCCATTATGTATAGCATAAAGAATGGTGACCTCATTTGCATTTACATTTCCAGGCCGTCCTAGGTGGCTGAAGAAGGCTAAGGCCAAGTAGCGATGCATAATCCTCATAAGGTGATCTCTTAAATGATGAGCCTTGGTGTTGTTAAGATTAAAGGTGGTGGGGTCCTCGGGATCACAAATTCCTATCCAGATTTCTTGCCTGTTCAGATCAAGAATGTCCTTAGCAGCATATTGATCAAATCCCAAGACCTCGACGAAAGCATTGAAAGACATTTGATAAGGTATGCTATCGAGCCAAAAACTCATATGGCCTGGGTCAGCATGACTATCTGCTCTAATTCTAAATTTTACTGTGGCCAAGAAGTCATGGACCAAGTGAGGATATACCTTCTCATTTTGTTAAATGAAAACTCTCCATCTTATGCCATCAATTAACCTGTCTAGTTTATTTTTGAATCCCAATTCCTCCATCAATCCCATGTCTAAGCGAGGGGTGGCTAGATATTCTTGCTTGTTGAAGAGAGTCCAAAAATCTTAGAATTCTTTTGGAACCCACGCTGGCACCTTTGTCTTAGAGGATGCTTGCAGAGCAAAAGAGGATGATCTAGCTTCAATACGGGCATGCTTGGGTGCCATTGCTCCTATAACAACAATCAATATAAAATAAATGCACTAAAAAGAAAACACAAAACAAAACAGTGTACTTGAACAACAAAAACTATATAGGTAGATTGTAAATAGAAACTAAAAAGGAGAATAAGTTACTAACAAGCATAAAAACAAACAAACATGATGAAAATCGAAGGAAAAGTTGCACCAAGTACGTGGCACTCAACCATGATGAACAAGCATCCTTTGGAAACCAGTAGCCCGCAAGTCGAATAGTTTCAAACTATATACTTTTGGTACAATTAACACAAAATGCATAAACAATGCATATGGAAACATAAATGCATGACTCAAAAGCATGCACCTCCCAAAATACAAAAAAAAAGGAAATAAACTAGGACTACATTGCTTAACCACACAAATTACCATTAACAAAGTATAATTTTTATAGAGTAAACAAAATCATGCATGAAATTAACTAAAATCACAAGCAAGAACAAAAGGAATAAACAATAAACTATCAAAATGTTCCTAAAATATCAATTTACCAAACACCTAAATTAGCCTTTCTACCATTTGTTAAGCATAAATACACATTGAACACTCCTAAGGGATGTGTTGTTAGGCAAATGATGAACATGCAACAAAATAACTAAATAGAAATTAATGTCTCAATTCTCTTAGGCATTTCATCAAATAGTAGGTGCGCAAAGTTTGATTTTTACAATCAAAATACACATAACATAACTTTTAAGCATAAAACTCAAAGATTATATGCTAGAAACTACAACCAAGCCTAAAATCAAGAATTAAGAAGCAAGACAAATGAAAATAAGAACACAAAATGCAATAAGATAAACCCTAAATATGGAGAAAATAGGTACATTTAGGCACAAAGCTCTACCATAAAACTCAACAACTAAGCAAGAAAAATCACACTAAAATGTAAAGCAAAACAAGAATTAAACCAAAATAAAGAGAAAAGAAAAGAAAACTTACTTGTTTCTTGATGCAAGGGGATAGAGAATGCAAGGAGATGAGAGAAAATGAGAGATAGTGACCCGATTCTAGAAGATAAAAATAGAGAAAAATGAAAAAGGAGGTGAGGGGGTGCAACCGGTTGGGGCTATTTAAAGGCGGCCATGATGGGATCCCTAAGCGGCACAGCTGGGACTAAGCTATCTCAGCTACGACCAGCATAAAAATAAAACACCCCATTTTGTCTCAATCATGCTACTCCTCTGGACTCAAAGGTAAACAACAAGATACGGCTGGGACTTACTTGTCTCAATCGTGCGACAAGGAATTCCCCTACTTAAATTTTAAAACATCCACAACTGGAACACATTGATCTCAACCGAGCCTCTCTTTTGGACTCCCAACATATATATGGGCACGGCTGGGACAATTTGTCTCTATCATGCACTATTAAGATTCAAGATTCCCTCTTTTTTTGGGGCACAGCTGGAACATAAATGTCTTAGCCGTGCTTATATTCTACCTCATGAGCAATGAATGGGACACAGCTGGGACTACTTTATGTCAGCCGTGGCCAATAGAAATTTGCACTATTAGACTTAAATTTCTCCCTCTCCTAAGCAAAAGTCTTGAAAATTTCCACTCCAACAATGTAGCACCATTATCCTATAATCTGTACATACCACTTTATCCAACTCATTACACATGAGTTACTGTGTAACATAAACATATAATCAAACTTAATATATAAGAGTGCTACACTTCTAAAAGAAACTATTCAATGAACGATAAAGTCTCTTTTACACATTACAACAACTGTTTAACACATTTTTTTTACATACAATATCTCTAATACCACAAAATCTTTACTATATACAAAGAGCCCAAATACAAGTCTATAATTGTCTCTCTTGTTGACTTGAGTTGGCCATCCAGCTGCAGATTTCACCCCAACAACCTACACGGATGAAACACCCGTGCTAAGCTACAAAGCTTAGTGGGGAACTAAAAATATGACAAACGATCGCTCACAGTGATCGTCAACAAGCACACACCATGTCTCAAATACAACAATGATTTATCACAATGAATAAAATTTAACATTCATATCAACTTATGAAATTCATAAAAATTCAATGGTAACATTTACATTTATGCTACATTTACCATGTATAATAATGTAAGCTCAATGTCCTATGACTTTAAATTCAACTAATAATCATGTGAATAACCTTTGAATTAATACTAAACCATACTAGCATAATTATCCATTATCTTTTTATCTATACTCGTATGTCTATGATATAAACCCATTAGAATTAAAATGGCAAAACAATACTTCCAAATGCCATGAGATCTTTATAATATTATAAGGTTACTTTATATAGCATAAGTTACAAAAACAAGCCTATCAATTAAACATAACAATTATACAACATTGCCAGATTATTCTTATATACCCAGGTTATAGGTCTTAGTTATGCATACATCACACCGTAAATAACAAACACAATTTCATTAAATGTGTACATATAAACAATGTGAACATATAAATATATTCATAAGAAAACTATTTCAAAAATACTGGTTGTTATTGACTAACTCTTATAATCTTTAATATGAAATATGCTTATGCAATTATAAAATTGTTGCATCCATTAAATATTATAATACTCTTTAACCTAATAAAAACTCCTTCATATATCATGAATTGACATACATCTAGAAAAAGACTTATGATCACAAAAGACCCACATATGTATACCATCAATTTATCCAAGGTAACTTTGGTGTACAGCCTGCACTATTCTAAAGAGGTGGATAACGGGTTATACGGTGGTACCCGAAGGTACTAGGTCACCCGAAGGCACCAAAGAGATAATAGGTCACCCGAAGACACCAAAGAGATACCCGGAGGTATAAATTGATTGATTATAACGGTGGCACCCGAAGGTACAAGTCTGTTTAGTCACCCAAACGGGGTTGACTACAACCCAAACGGGGTTGAAAATGATCCAAATGGGACCATGTCTATTTAGTCACCCAAACGGGGTTAACTACAACCCAAACGGGGTTGAAACTATCGCAGCTGCAAGGTACCCTTATAGGCATGCCTATCTATCCACTTTCTAGACTCAACGCAGGCAATAAAATCAATTTACTTTATCTTTCATTTAATCATCCATATTCTTATATGCACATGTATACTCTTGTGTAACTGTAAACAATATATTCATATACACAATCATGTGTAACTTTCTGTAAATCTGTGAGCGTATTCGCTGTTGGGTATTACCATTTAATACTTGTAATCTTATTCAATCATGTAACTATTCTGCATGTCAAGACTATACTTATATAATGCCATTTGTACCCATACATATTTATGTAAATATATATATAGTCTCATATCACATTGCCATTGTATGCTTTAATAAGATTTCTATAATTTAGTCTGTAGCACTGTAGATTTGTATTTTTGCATGTTAACATGTAATAGCACATATGCCTAATCATGTCATTTCAATTAAGTAAAGACATATTCATATATTTCACTTTAACATATTCTTTGAATCATTACTCTAAAATAGTTTTCAAGCTTCGAACCCAACCATGTAAGATCATACATATCTATATATATGCACACATATATTCTACTAGTCACATTACTTCTTTTCTTTACAGGTAGAGTTAATATTTCAAACCATAAGTATCATATGAACAGTCATGGGTGTTAGAGAGTATGCCCTAGAGCCCATGTAATAGGGATGTTTTTCATATGTATGAAATTTATATTCTTAATAAAAGGCATCATTCATTTATTAATGCTGTGTTTGAATACATGAGTTTGTAAATCTTCAATTAATAAATCAAGTCCTAGATATTATAAACACAATGCAAAGGCAATCATGAAGGTGTTCATGATATGAGATGTCTATCGCATGCAAATGTGTTAATATCTAAATATCCCTAGTCATAGAATTAATAAGATAGGACATTGTTAATTCGGACAGACTAGCACATGTTATGCTTCTTGAATGGTTCAAGCAATGGTTCTCATAATTGTGATTATGGATGATAATCAAAGCTAACATGTGGATGCTTGTTAGAGGAACAAGTTCATTGGAGACCTACAAAGAGAATCCTCATATGGATATTAAATCTATGTCAGTGAGGAATCTCTTCATAGCGGTTGTGCAAGTATCCTTAGACTTGAGATCACCAAAGTTATCTTAAGTAGCAAGTGGTATACTTTGACTCCATAACTGATTACTTCCAACTGGGAGAGAACATAGTTAAGAGATTGGGTATATCATGACCTACTTGAAGATAGTTGAGTGATTGACAAAGGATTCACCATCCCAGATTTAACAAGGGAAGTTATCTCGCATGATTCTATAATTGCCTTGTTCAGAGAATCTCTGACCAGAGTAATATGCCGAGATGGATGGAGATCCATGAAGGGCATTTTAGGAACAATGGTTAAATTAATAGAACATACATAATTAGATTTATATGAGTTGACAGAAATCCATACTCAGAATCTAATTGAGATAAGAGTGGTGAAAGGAGTAATTGCACGGTAACTGTTTCTATGGAAGGGTACAATCAAACCACATGACTTTACTGACATTTGGGTAGTCATGATGCCTAGCTAGAGGCCAATCATGACTTGTATAATGATGTATCAAAATATCAATAGAGATTGATAAAATGATTTAAAGGAGTTTAAATCATGTGAGTTTTGAATAGAACTCACAATTACATATTATACTCCCAACATGGACAGGAACCCAATAGGTCACACACATATAGAGAAAAAGGGTAAAATGGTAAAATAACAAGGATAACAATATTTGATATCATTATAAAGGTAGAGAGGAGAATATGATAATAATTAATTAAAGAGTTTAATTAATTATGATCAAATAAAATTATCCGCAGAACTTTTGAGAAATGTTCTGTAAATTGGACCTAAATGAAATAATGTATTTCATGATTTATTATTATTGTCTTATAAGTGTTATAAGACTACTATAATTGTTATAGGACTGATATAATAATTAATAGGACCATTGGAGAAATTATAAAGGGCCAAAGGAATAAAGAAGTTGGAGGAAGCCGTCCAGAAGAGGGCTACACGCCAACTCCAAACAGAAGGGCTTGGAGGGCTTTTTCTTGGACCAAATTAATTTATATATGTTACATAAGTGTTATGGAACTCACATATTTAATTTGGTTGGATTTGGAATCCATTTGGGTATTTAAATCCAATTAGATGCACAAAGGGCCTAGTTTGTGGATTTTGTGCATAGTCTTTTATGAAAAGATTTAATTTGGATTTAATTAAGCCCAAATGATTATAATTAATTCCAGAGGCCCAATTAATAATTCTCCAGCAATTTTAAAGAGCCCAATCTACTTAAAGAGTTGGAATTTTAACCTAACTATAAAAGGCCAACTAACGAGAATTAGGGTTAAGTGATTAAAAACAAAAGGAAAGTCTTTTCCTCTTAATTCTCTCTCCCTTTTGCGCCACTTCCATTGCTAGCCTCTTGGATTTCGGCCAGCCCTAGTTGAACACCAATTTTTTTTTCAATTTACCCCTCTCTAGTGTGGATTGCTCATTGGAGGTGTTCGATTTTGGACACTGTGGTTTGCGACAACCCGGTGCGAAGTAAAATCAACCGTTCAACAAAAATCAAAGGTGATTTTTCTTATTCTCATATAGTTATATTGTGTATTCATGGGAAGATCATAACTAATGGTTAAAAAAATTTTAAAATTCCACTCATGTATGTGATGCATGTAACCGTTAAAATCCAACATGGTATCAGAGCCCTAGTTTTGCCATGGATATACAATTCTATATTATTCTGCGGAATATGTTTTATTTTATTTTGAGTTATTTATTTCATGAACTTTAAAATATGATATTTAATTTTTCATGAATGAGAAATATTGATTTCTGGATGTATTTGTGATCAAATAAATTTGGTGGAAACAAAACCGAAATTTTTGAAGAAAAGTGATTTGGGTTTGGCGTGAAACCCTAGGTAATGTAGGGGCTGTTCTAATTTAATTTCTTATGGATCCATTTAAAAATCATTTAGATGATATTTTATGTGTTTAATATGTGATATTAAGCCATAGGATCGAATGGAATTAAAATCGAACAAGTTTTGCATGAAAACTAGTTTTGTCAAAAAGTTCAATAATTTGGTGTTCTTCATGTGTTCTTGATGTGTTCATGGTTAGAACGACTTTTGATCTTCTAAATCTGATATATATGATATATTAAAGTGTTTTTAATTAATTGGATTAATTAAAATGGGCCTTAAATTAATTTGATTAATTTTAATTTATTAAAACCACTTAATAGGCTTAATTATATTTACGGACTTGGTTTAAATTAGTGGATGACTTGGTGGGCCCAAGGAGCTGATTTAAATTAACTATTATAAACATTAATTAAGTTTATTAATGGGTTTTAAGGGCTGGATTGGGCTTGGCTCATTCCAAAAGGCCCAAATGGTCCAAATGACACAAAACTAGTTTGTGTGTGAACACACTTAGGGTTTTTCTTCTGTGGGTTTCGACCTAAACTTGTTTTAAGCCCAAAATTGATTCTTTTAATTATTTAATATGATTAATTAATTAAATAATCAATTTATAATTAATTAATAATCAATTTGATTGATTATTAAGGCAAGAACACATTCATGCAAAAAGGTTTCCTAAAATGAAAGTTTCCAAAATGGAAAAAGTTTCCTAATTTGATCACATCATTAAAATAACTCAAAATATAGTTTCAAAGGTTGAAACAAAGTTAGTAATCCATTTCTTTATGCATTAGAAAGGCATATAAGGGTGTATGATTGGCATGATGGATAGTTATGGACAAAGCCCAATGTGATTGAGCATTATGCATGTTTTGGCCCAATGAGAACTTTCATGTCCCGGCTACTTGTTTTTGGTTTGTATTTCATTTCAAATTGTAATATGTAATTAGATTACTTAGATTAGAATTAGAAATAGAGATGGAGACCATTTTCAAGGAGCAAGATGGGCCGGATGGAGATCCAACAAGCTTGAAGCTAATGTAATTATTTTTCTTGTTTGAATCATGCATACTACCTAGGTGTGACCTTTTGATTTCCCTCTTGGCTCGGGGAAATCAATGTAGTGAAGTCCATAACTATACCATATTTGTATGCTTATATTTATGTGATAGATATAGGATGCATACCAATGTATGCCAACCATGTATGATGAGACTTAATTAACTAAAACCCTCAAACAAATACTAAGGTATATAAGCCTTCCATTAATTTGAGGAGAACCAGAGTTCTTTATAGTGTGGGTTGTTGACCACAGTCAAGCTCACATTATATCGAATATGTTCAAATCTAATTAAATGGGTCATCTTAGCTAGCCCATTAGTTTGTTGACCACAGTCAAGGCTAATGGTTCTAGAGGCAAGATTAGGGAATGCATATATGATATGCATGCATCAAGAGTTGATAACCTAATGATCCAATAGTTGTGTAGAGACACAATTGGTATAGAGATACCTACCTTTCAAGGGTATGGAATTTTGCTTGTTGACCACAGTCAAGGTCAAATTACATATCAAGGATTGGATATTGGCCCACTAAGAAAACCATCGGGTTTTCTCGGATTATATAGTGAGGGCTATTAATTCGCAATAAAATAGTGGGAGTAAATGGATTACTTAAAGACCTTATTAATACATACATATATATGAACATACTCTCATATCTTTTCTTTTTCACATCTAGGTCATCATCATGAGCACATCAAACATTAATATACGATCAATCTTGGATAACAAGCTGGTTGGCAACAATTATTCTGACTGGATTAGGCAAGTGAGAATTGTTCTCAAGGCTGAAAAGATCCATTATGTCTTGGATAAAGATCCACCACCACTTCCATCAGATGATGCCATTGATGAGATCAAAGGCATTTATCAAAAATACATGGAGGATAGTGAAGCAACAGCATGTCTGACGCTGGGTGCTATGTCCTCGGAGCTTCAGAAGCAACATGAAATGATGGATGCTAGAACCATTGTTTTGCATCTAGAGGAGCTTTATTCTTCTCAGGCTAGAACTGAGCAATATGAGATTGCTCGAGCTCTATTTAGTTGCAAAATGGTGGAAGGCACTTCAGCTGCTGCTCATGCATTAAAGATGCATGGGTATATTGAGCATTTGAGTAGACTTGGCTATGTTATGGATAATGATCTATACATAGATTTAATCTTGTACTCGTTGGCTCCAAGTTATGCACCTTTTGTGCTTAACTTCAACATGAACTAGATCCAAGTATCCATTCCTGAGTTAATCAACATGCTCAAGACAGTTGATGGATCATTTAAGAAAGATCCAAAAAGTGTCATGGTTGTCACTTCTGCTAAAGGCAAGAAGCAGAAGAAGAAGAAGATAACCAAGGCGCAGCCAAAGAATGGTGGGATCTCCAAGAAGAAGGTTGCCAAGAAAGAGAATTCCAAAGGAACTTGCTTCCATTGTGGAAAAGATGGTCATTGGAAGCGTAACTGCAAGGCCTATCTAGATTCTCTTAAGGAGAAGAAGCAAGCTGTTGCATCTACTTCAGGTATTCATATGATTGAAATTAATACTTATTCTATTGCTTCTAAACAATCTTGGGTATTAGATACTGGATGTGGATCTCATTTATGTAATGATCTACAGGGGCTTAGAAGCTTTAGAAGAGTTGGAAAGGCAGAGATATGTTTGCAGTCAGCTACTGGACAGAACATCTCTACAACAGTTGTGGGGACTTACTATTTGCCTCTTCCTAGTGGATTAGTACTGGAATTAAATAATTATTATTATGTTCCACCCTTATCCAAAAGTATTATTTCTTTCAGTCATTTGATGAACGATTATGATATTTCTTTGAAGGACAAATGTTGTTACATTTTTAAGAACAATATGTTTTATGCAAAAGCTATCATTGAGAATGGTATATTTGTTCTTGATTTAATTAAAGAAGTACATAATGTGAATACCAAGAGAATGAAATATGATAATCTGAATACCTCATACTTATGGCATTGTCGTTTAGGCCATATAAATGAAAAACACATGACCAAGTTACACAAGTCAGGTGATTTGGGATCATTTGATTATGAATCATTTGATACATGTGAATCTTATTTATTGGGAAAAATGACAAAAGCTCCCTTTATTGGTAAAGGAGAACGAGCTAAAATGGTTTTGGACTTAATACATTCAGATGTATGTGGTCCAATGACTACACATGCCAGAGGAGGTTACTCCTACTTCATTACTTTCATAGATGATTATTCCAGGTTTGGATACATCTATCTAATGAAATATAAGTCTGAAGAATTTGAAAAGATCAAAGAGTTCAGAAATGAAGTAGAGAAACAACTTGGCAAAAGTATTAAAACACTTAAATCAGATCGAGGTGGAGAATACTTAAGTCAAGAATTTCAGGATTATCTTAGAGATAATGGGATTTTATCTCAACGGACTCCTCCATATACACCACAACACAATGGTGTATCTGAAAGGAGAAATCGAACACTATTAGATATGGTTCGATCAATGATGAGCCGAGCGGACTTGCCTAAGTCTTTTTGGGGATATGCACTAGAAACTGCTGTTTATGTGTTAAACAGAGTTCCTAGTAAATCGGTTGATGTTACTCCATATGAGATGTGGAATAACAAGAAACCCACGCTTTCTCATATGAAAGTATGGGGCTGTCCTGCTTATGTGAAGAGGACAATGTCAGACAAACTGGATGTTAAGTCTGATAAATGTTTATTTGTGGGATATCCAAAAGAAATGTTTGGATATTATTTCTATCATCCCTTAGAACAAAAGGTGTTTGTTTCAAGGCATGCTGTCTTCTTGGAAAGAGAATTTCTCCTACGAGAGGACAGTGGGAGTAAAATTGAGCTTGGTGAAGTTCAAGACCCACAAATAGAAGTTGATCAACCGATTGAACCCGAAACTGAATTTCATAATGATGAGATTACAGTTGAACCTGATTATACACAAAATCCTAGAAGATCTACTAGGATGCGTTCTATCCCTGTGAGATATGGATTTCACGTTGATTCGGATAGAGGCATAGCTGTAGTAGAGGACAATGAGCCTACAAGCTATCAAGAAGTTTTGAATAGTTTAGAATGTGATTTATGGCTTAAGGCTATGCAGTCCGAAATGGACTCCATGTATGAGAATAAAGTATGGACTTTAACTCAACCACCTGAAGGGATAAAACCCATAGGGTGCAAATGGGTCTTCAAAAAGAAGACTGACATGGAAGGTAATATAGTTACCTATAAAGCTCGCTTAGTAGCAAAAGGTTATCGTCAAAAAGAAGGTATTGACTATGATGAAACTTTTTCTCCTGTAGCGATGCTTAAGTCTATAAGAATACTTTTAGCCATTGCAGCTCATTATGATTATGAGATTTGGCAAATGGATGTGAAGACAACTTTCCTTAATGGAAATCTTTCTGAGGATGTGTATATGACACAACCAGAAGGATTCACATCAGGAAATGGCAAAAAGGTATGCAAGCTTCAAAGATCCATTTATGGATTGAAGCAAGCCTCTAGGAGCTGGAACATACGATTCAATGAGACAATCAAAGAGTTTGGTTTCTCATAGAATGAAGATGAACCTTGTGTGTATAAAAGGGTCAGTGGGAGTGCAATTGTCTTCCTAGTTCTATATGTAGATGACATATTGATCATGGGAAATGACATTTCTCTTCTCCAATCTGTTAAAATATGGTTATCCAAGCAATTCTCCATGAAAGACCTTGGAGAAGCATCCTATATTCTGGGAATAAGGATCTATAGAGATAGATCAAATAGGTTGCTAGGTCTTTCTCAGAGTACATATATAGATAAAGTATTGAAGAGGTTCAATATGGATCTCTCTAAGAAAGGGTTTATACCCATGGTGCATGGGAAACACCTTTCTAAGTCTATGTGTTCGCAAACACTAGAGGATAGAGAAAGCATGAATAGAATACCATATGCATCTGCAATTGGTTCTATCATGTATGCTATGTTATGTACACGTCCAGATGTAGCATTTGCTTTGAGTGTCACAAGAATATTCTTAAGTACTTGAGAAGGACTAAGGATATATTCTTGGTATATGGAGAGGGCAGTTTGGAGGTAAACAGGTATACAGATACCAGCTTCCAATCTGACAAAGATGATTGTAAATCACAATCTGGTTATGTGTTCATAATGGGAGGAGGAGCAGTTAGTTGGAAAAGTTCCAAACAAGAAACAACTGCTGATTCCACGACGGAAGCTGAGTACATTGCTGCTTCAGAAGCAGCCAAAGAAGCAGTCTGGATCAAAAAGTTCATAACCGAACTAGGAGTGGTGCCTAGCATTGTTGATCCGATTCCTTTATATTGTGACAACAATGGAGCCATTGCGCAAGCAAAGGAACCACGGTCTCATCAGCGATCCAAACATGTTCTCAGACTCTACCATCTCATAAGGAAAATAGTAGCTAGAAATGATGTGAAAATAGAAAGGGTTCCCACAGATGACAATGTGGCGGATCCCCTCACTAAAGCACTTTCCCAGATAAAGCATGATCACCATATAAATAACATGGGTCTGAAACATATGTGTGATTGGCTCTAGTGCAAGTGGGAGATTGTTAGAGAGTATGCCCTAGAGCCCATGTAATAGGGATGTTTTTCATATGTATGAAATTTATATTCTTAATAAAAGGCATCATTCATTTATTAATGCTGTGTTTTAATACATGAGTTTGTAAATCTTAAATTAATAAATGAAGTCCTAGATATTATAAACACAGTGCAAAGGCAATCATGAAGGTGTTCATGATGTGAGATGTTTATCGCATGCAAATGTGTTAATATCTAAATATCCCTAGTCATAGAATTAACAAGATAGGATATTGTTAATTCGGACAGACTAGCACATGTTATGCTTCTTGAATGGTTCAAGCAATGGTTCTCATAATTGTGATTACGGATGATAATCAAAGCTAACATATGGATGCTTGTTAGAGGAACAAGTTCATTGGAGACCTGCAAAGAGAATCCTCATATGGATATTAAATCTATGTCAGTGAGGAATCTCTTCATAGCGGTTGTGCAAGTATCCTTAGACTTGAGATCACCAAAGTTATCTTAAGTAGCAAGTGGTATACTTTGACTCCATAACTGATTACTTCCAACTGGGAGTGAACATAGTTAGGAGATTGGGTATATCATGACCTATTTGAAGATAGTTGAGTGATTGACAAAGGATTCACCATCCCAGATTTAACAAGGGAAGTTATCTCGCATGATTCTATAATTGCCTTGTTCAGAGAATCTCTGGCCAGAGTAATATGCCGAGATGGATGGAGATCCATGAAGGGCATTTTAGGAACAATGGTTAAATTAATAGAACATACATAATTAGATTTATATGAGTTGACAGAAATCCATACTCAGAATCTAATTGAGATAAGAGTGGTGAAAGGAGTAATTGCACGGTAACTGTTTCTATGGAAGGGTACAGTCAAACCACATGACTTTCCTGACATTTGGGTAGTCATGATGCCTAGCTAGAGGCCAATCATGACTTGTATAATGATGTATCAAAATATCAATAGAGAGTGATAAAATGATTTAAAGGAGTTTAAATCATGTGAGTTTTGAATAGAACTCACAATTACATATTATACTGCCAACATGGACAGGAACCCAATAGGTCACACACATATAGAGAAAAAGGGTAAAATGGTAAAATGACAAGGATAATAATATTTGATATTATTATAAAGGTAGAGAGGAGAATATGATAATAATTAATTAAAGAGTTTAATTAAGTATAATCAAATAAAATGGTCCGTGAAACTTTTGAGAAATGTTCCGTAAATTGGACCTAAATGAAATAATGTATTTCATGATTTATTATTATTGTCTTATAAGTGTTATAAGACTACTATAATTGTTATAGGACTGATATAATAATTAATAAGACCATTGGAGAAATTATAAAGGGCCAAAGGAATAAAGAAGTTGGAGGAAGCCGTCCAGAAGAGGGCTACACGCCAACTCCAAACAGAAGGGCTTGGAGGGCTTTTTCTTGGACCAAATTAATTTATATATGTTACATAAGTGTTATGGAACTCACATATTTAATTTGGTTGGATTTGGAATCCATTTGGATATTTAAATCCAATTAGATGCACAAAGGGCCTAGTTTATGGATTTTATGCATAGTCTTTTATGAAAAGATTTAATTTAGATTTAATTAAGCCCAAATGATTATAATTAATTTCAGAGGCCCAATTAATAATTCTCCAGATATTTTAAAGAGCCCAATCTCATTAAGGAGTTGGAATTTTAACCTAACTATAAAAGGCCAACTAATGAGAATTAGGTTTAAGTGATTAAAAACAAAAGGAAAGTCTTTTCCTCTTAATTCTCTCTCCCTTTTGCGCCACTTCCATTGCTAGCCTCTTGGATTTCGGCCAGCCCTAGTTGAACACCAATTTGTTAGTTCAATTTAGCCCTCTCTAGTATGGATTGCTCATTGGAGGTGTTCAATTTTGGACACTGTGGTTTGTGACAACCTGGTGCGAAGTAAAATCAACTGTTCAACAAAAATCAAAGGTGATTTTTCTTATTCTCATATAGTTATATTGTGTATTCATGGCAAGATCAGAACTAATGGTTAAAAAAATTTTAAAATTCCGCTCATGTATGTGATGAATGTAACCGTTAAAATCCAACAATGGGTAGCATTTTTACTATTGACTATCATGTATGTATGCATACCCACATTTGATCTCTATTGCAGGCAACACTATGTTCATGTTCATTTCATACTTCAAAACTGTACTTATAGTATACCATTTGGACGTGCATATAATCTCATCTATTAAGTGACATTCAGTCATTTTCTATCTCATAGGGCAATTACATGCTCATGCACTCATAAATATAATCATAGATTGTACATACCTATAGTACATTCGCATCTAGTAAGCTTGTTCTTGTAAGCATGATTATCAATATGTATACCTCAATCACTCATCAATCATATGCTATACATATATCAATATGTTACCATATGTCACACACATTTAACTTTCATCATGAACTTATACTTGAACATATGATCTTTAAACAACACATCATGTCACAATCATATTATCATACACATATATGATTAACAATAATTTCATAATTATTCATGGTACTATAACTTAACTATTAATGCACAATTTCCATGATGCATAGGTATACATTCATAGACAATTTTCAATGTAAATGATACAAATCATGCAAATCTATATATATATCCTTTGATACCAATCTATATACACATGAGTTTAGAGCTCTCGTATACTTGCATTCAAGGCCTATTTTGTTCAGTTATATGTGTATCACATGGGGGTAGCCAAATATACTCATAAAGGGGAATAAAAATCAAAGTTATGGGTAGAAATCATGGTGTCGCGCTCGCGGCAAGTGTCGCGCTAGCGACAGTATGTCTGGCCCTACGACTTTTACACCCTGTTCCCAGAATCCTGCAAACTGCTTAATAACTTAATCTTGTACTTCATTTTTGATATAGTAAACAGCCTTTTTAGAAATAGTTGTCTTCTACAAAGTTATAGATATACATTTCTCGTTTCTAGAAAATCAAAAATATTTGCAATATCATATGTAGAACTCGAGATATCTTGAAATTACTAAAGACTGTTCATGAGCACAAGACTGCACACTTATCCGATTTTCAAGCTAGATTATGACCTATTTAGAGACCGAATTTGAGTGTGATTTCTCTTATGAAATATTTGTATGTAAGTCTAGTTTAATACCCAATTGGAATCATCTAATTATCTATTCTCTAACTCAAAATATGACCAAAATAATACAGCTAGGTCCAGTGAACTCAAACCCAGAATTTTTAAAACTCACATGCATGTTCCTTTAAACATCAAAAATTGATGTTATATTTCAATTTACTCATCAAATATAATTTCATACATTAGATTATAACTTTATATATTAACATCACTTTAAAATAAACTCAAATCAAACTTTTAACAATTTATTTATCCTAGCTATATCAAATAACACATGCAAAGTTAAAATCTTACATTTATATCTCTAAAAACCATATCACCAACTAAAAATGCATCTCTCTCATATATAAGTCCACAAATCCATCAATAATAGCCTCATGCAGCTAGAGTAACATTTCCAAATATCACACTATATCCATTTTTCAACACAAATAATACATGCAAGAAGAGAAAGATGTTCCCAAACCTGTTTTGAAATTCCAACTCTCTTTAAAATCTTCTTTCACTCTTCTTAATTGCTTAAACCCTTGAAAGCATCTTTAAATCCAGACTTCCTTCTTTGCATAAGATAGAAATATGAAGATGTTCTTGGAGTGAAAGGAGCCGGATTTTATGGTAGAGAAGAAGAAATTTCAATCTTTTTATGAGAGAGAGAGAGAGCAAGGTCTTTAAAAGAAAGAGAGAGAGAAATGAGTAATTTGTGTTCAATTTATTATTTTCTTCATCAAAGAAATGTCCCTCTCTCCTTCAAATCATCATTTTTGCTCTCTTATTTGCATTAATTCAGATTTTATATTGCAATGAAAATTCTCCTTTTGATCCTTCAAAGTTTTGCATGTCACACTAAAGACATACAACTTTTTGCATGCTATAAAGTGACCCCTCCACTAACTCTTTTTCTTAAATCAACCATTCTATTTAATCCATTTTATGAATTGACCTCTTAATATATGATTTTATCCACATTTGACCCTTAAAATTCCATATTTATAAATTGACCCCTAAATTAAAACTTCATGCTAAACATACTCACTTTCTACTACTCACTATCCGATTTTTGCATAATATTTTTCACATGGAAAACGACAATTTTCAAGAAACTTTTATTCTTAACAATTGATACTTAAGATCTTAACTATATGATATAAAACTTTCAAGTCATTTTGATGTATATCCCAGGAGTTATAACATAAGAAACACCTACTGTTCCAATGACCCGCCAAATGAAAAAGGGCTACTATTTTGGGCATTTTTTTGAAGACCTTAGAGGCAAAATTTCATTATTGTTATTTCTATAACATTTGTAGACAAAGAATTCCCAATTCTATCCCAACTAAAATAATCAAATTTGGAGTTCAAAAACTCAACTTATGATTAAAATAGTCATTGGAGGTCAATCCGAATTTCTGGACAACACTTTCACATTAATGCCTAATATCTTAATTCAAGTCAATATACTTATAAAATCCATAATCAACACAAGTATTAATGCATGCAAGAAATAATAGTTCCCAAACAATATCTTAACTATATTTTTGCTCTAATTAAACATACTATGCTATAATGTCATTTGACTATGGTATACTCTATCTCTTAAAACTATGAATCCATTAGATCATAAGTACTACTAATTTATCCCCTAATGCTCAATTTGACTTTAATGACATATGTTTGCCTTTGAATTCCACTAGGGCCTCTTTAGGGTCCTTACAAACAAGCACAACTAATCACCATTCTCTAGACAAAAATTAACAACACCAGACATCTAAACTTAAAAGAAATTGAAAGCAAACTAAAAAGAAAAGCAATTGAGTTCAAAGGTAAGAAAAAGTTCTGGGTTTAACAAGTCACCAGCTCAAATTTGATAGCTCTCATGGGTCGTCTTCTAGAGTGAGGATCACTAATGTAGCCTCAAATTTTAAACAAAAATATGGCTTTAATCGATGACCATTGACTTTAAAATCATGACCACGACCCTCTCCTGGATGTTTAATAGTTATTGCTCCATAGCTAGAGAACTTTACAACCTCAAAAGGCTTTTTCCACCTTGATTTCAATTTTCCGACAAACAACTTCAATCTGTCGTTATAAAAAAGTACCTTCATTCCGGGCACAAAATCAAAAGGCTCCTTCTTGGTTCTCTGCGATCATGCCATTTCTTTGTGTTGTCTTTGTACTTCTTGGGATGTTTATAGGCCCAAAATCTAAGTTCTTCCAACTCATTTAGCCGTAAAGACCTACACTTTCCTGCATTTTTAAGATCAAAATTCAAAAACTTTATAGCCCAATACGCCTTATGTTCTAACTCCGCCAGTAGGTGACAGGACTTACCAAACACTAACCTAAAAGGTGACATCCCTATAGGTGTCTTAAATGCTGTCCTATACGCCTACAAGGCTTCATCTAGCTTAAGATATCAATCTTTTCTCGAGGCATTGACTATTTTCTCCAAAATGGTCTTCAACTCCTAGTTAGATGCCTCAACTTGACTATTGGCTTGGGCATGATAGGGAGTAGTGATTTTGTGCCTCACTTTAAATTTTTTCAATAAGGCATTGAATTAGTTGTTAACGAAGTGTTTCCCACTCACTAATGATGGGGCTCTATAACGGGTGAATATGTTCCTCCTTAAAAACTCTAGGACAACTTTTGCATCACACATCCTAGTGGCTATAGCTTTTACCCACTTACTTATATAGTCTACTGCCACCAGGATATATTCAAACCCATAAGAGATCGAAAAAGGTCCCATAAAATCTATCCCCCACAAATCAAATAACTCTACCTCAAGCACATTGGTTAATGGCATCTCGTCTCTCCTAGATATATTTCCCACCCTTTGACATTGATCACAAGATTGAATAAACAACATTACATCATTGAAAAAAGTAAGCCAATAAAATCCAGAAGAAAGAATTTTTGATACCGTTTTGTTAGGTCCATGATGCCCACCAGCTTCTCTACTATGACAAGCTTGGATAATCTCCCCTTCCTCTTCATTCAGGATGCACCTTCTTAGCACTTCGTTAACACAAAGGCGAAAAAGATAAGGATCATCCCAAATGTAGTGCCTCGCTTCATCTTTCAGCTTCTTCCTTTGTTGCCATGTGAAGTCCCTCAGTATATAACGTCCTGCGAGAAAATTAGCAACATTAGCGAACCAAGGCTCTAAAACTTCACAAACAAACAAAGCAAAAATATGCTCATCTAAAATAAATCTAAAATCTCCCCTTTTTCAACATGATCATGCTCCAATCTAGACAAATGATCCGCCATATAGTTATCTACTCCCTTCTTGTCTTTGATCTCCAAATCGAATTCTTGCAAAAGGAGCACCCATCTTATCAATCTTGGCTTGGACTCTTTCTTGACAAAAAGGTGTCTTAATGCTGCATGGTCAGACCACACTATAATTTTTGCACCTAGCAAATACGATATGAACTTCTCAAAAGCAAATACAATGGCAAGAAGTTCCTTCTTAGTTGTGGTATAGTTGACTTAGGCTCCTGTCAACGTATGGCTTGCATAATAAATTGCATAAAACATTTTCTCTCGCCTTTGTCCGAGTACCGCTCCCACTACAAAATCACTTGCATCACACATTAGCTCAAAGGACAGATTATAATTTGAAGATATGATCACCAAAGCTAAAATAAATATTTGCTTCAATAATTCAAAAGCCAACAAAAATTCATCAGTGAACTAAAAAAACATCTTTCATGAGCAAATTGGATAAAGGCTTTACAATTTTTGAAAAATCCTTTATAAACCTATGGTAAAAACCTGCGTACCCTAAAAAACTCATAACTCCTTTGACATTAGTTGGTGATGGGAGTTTCTCTATAACTTCTACCTTGGCCTTGTCTACCTCAATTCCCTTCTCAGAAATTTTGTGCCTTAACACAATGCCTTCTTTCACCATAAAGTGGCACTTCTCCAAATTTAGTACTAAGTTGATTTTTTCACACCTACTTAGCACCAAATCAAGATGATTTAAATAGCTCTCAAAATCTAGCCCATAAATGGTGAAATTGTCTATAAATACCTCAATAAATTTTTCTATAAAGTCATGAAAACTTGCTATCATGCACTGCTGAAATGTAACCAGCACATTACACAGTCCAAAAGGCATTTTTCTATAGGCAAATGTGCCATAAGGACAAGTAAAGGTCGTTTTCTCCTTATTTCCGAGGGCTATAGGGATTTACAAATATCTCAAATACCCGTCTAAGAAACAATAAAACCTATTCCCTGCTAGCCTCTCTAACATCTTGTAGCAGCCTTATCCCTTAACCTACACATATCACTTTATCCTTCTCATTACACAAGTTTTATAGTCCCACTTAAACATAAACTAACTATACAGAGAACATATATTCATACTTAATCCATAAGAGTGCTATACTATGAAAACTTTACAATATACATTAGAATATCTTTACATAAAACAAATGATAAACATCTATAAATGCCATATTTCCAATTCCACAAAAAAAAAACTTTATTATATACAAAAAGGCCAAAATAAAAGTCTACACTAGTCTTTCTTGTTGACTTGACTTGGCCATCCTGCTGCAGATATCACTTTAACAACCTACACAGATGAAACATCCATGCTAAGTTATAAAGCTTAGTAGGAACATAAATCATGAAGATGACCACTTTAAAAAAAATCGTCAAAATGCAAATACATACAAGTATAAAGTTCACCACTTATAAGTTCATAAATCATCTACATTTACATATAAGATGTTGCATTTCATTTTCCAACAGTGATCAATAAATGAGCAACTATAAGAAAATCATATAAGACAATGTAACAATTGAAAGGTATCACCAAACATACATACTTTTAGATATCCTTTGCATTTCTAGCTTTACATAAATCAAATTCACAAGTTATATGTTATTAAATGATTTATTATTATCATACAGTGAGTCATACTACCTCTCATCTCATTTACATAATGCTCAATAATTAACATGTATTTATGGTGATATACCTTTACTTATAAATACTATAGCAAAATAGCACATTATATAAATACAATTTCATATATCATGCATTTCTAAATGTAGAAAACATATTGAATCCATCACAAGGATTTTCATAATTACAACAACATAATGCTCTTTCACTCTACATTTATGTTTTTCCACAGGCTATACATTGTTGCTTAGGAAGGTAACACACACACACACACACACACATATATAGTCTTGTAAGAAGCATTTGACTATAAAAGATCATGTATTCCTCAATTAGATCAATGATAATACATTAATATCAATCGAGTTCATATGCATGACTTCTTGGTCTAACATGAATAAGTGATTCTAATTTGCCAAGTACCCGTATTTGTAATGTAGTCTCATATATATATCCTACATTCCATGTACCATATTTAATCATCATACTATAATAACTATAATGTATTCATACTTTAGTTTAGCCTACTTAAGTTATAAAGGTGGATAACAAGAATGATGGATACCCAAGGATATCAAAAAGGTGGATATCCGAGGATATCAAAATTTTAGACCCAAATGGGGTCGATTGTATGATGGACCGGTCAAGCAAACCCAAACGAGGCTGTTCATGATCCAAACGGGATCAACTATAATTTAGACCCAAATGAGGTCAACGGTAGCAGCAGCAATATCCCTATAGGTGTCTATCTATCCACAGTTGAACTCTAATAGCAGGCAAATACTTTGTTCATATAACTTTCATTTACCATGCTTTAACATTTCTAAATCAATTTCATGGATGAATATTCATATAAAGATATACACTATCCTTTCAATCAATCCTTTTACATGCAATTATATATATATATATATATCCTTACTTTATTTTCCATGCTTTGCTTTACTTTGTTCAATCACATACATATGTGTATATGAAAACTCATGTGTAATGATGTCCAAGGTTATCATATCCATGTTCATGTAATACTTTCTTTAAACATGTGATTATACACACTACTGAGCATTGCTATTCTCTACTTGAAATCAGTTCAAGGCATGTAATCTCTTTTCAATAATGCCTATATATATACACACATAGTTGTATAAATCTATTTAAAACTATGATTAAGCTAATCATAATCATATATATATATATATATGTACAAGAATGATTTTCTATAACACTAGATCATGTTCATGATTAAGCGTCTTCATTCCATGCTTTACTCTTTCGTCATCATATACTTATAGGTAACATACATATATATATTCATGTTCATGAATAATTTTATATATATTCCATAACATGCACACCTTGTGAGTAATACCTTACAATACTTGAAACTTGCTTTAAAGCATGTAATTCTTTCACATAAAATCTTATATTACATTCAAGTACTTGTACATGAACATATCTCATTGTTTTCATATGCTTTAGCATAATAATTCATACACATAACATATGTAAGTATGTACATGTTATCTCAACTAAATAATAAGTATAATAGTTCATATATTTGTTATATGACATGTTTCATTTTACAAAGAAATGATATCCTATATTCTTAAACATACACTTTATATGCACATGTATAATCGTAAGATAGATATATTGTTACTATGGCATAATTATGTATGCAAAGTTCATATAATGATTTAAATACTTTTTAATATGCTATCATTAGATATCACATATTAGCATAATCATGCTATGCCAATCAAGTAATGTATCATACCTGTTCAAGTGCCTATCATAAAACATGCCTCATTCTTAAAACTTTACAATATAGCTCATCATATGTAGGTGATCATATAAAAAAAAAGATACACAATCCCTAGTGTATATATACACATGTATTCATATAGTCATATAACAATACGAGTATCGAAAATTGAACATATATCATCGTAATTATGCACTTTAACATGTTATCATTCAAGTACCACATGTGAACATGGTCATAATAAAGAATTTCTTATTTCATATTATAAGTGCATGTTCAAATAAAAATTTACTCTATCATAATAGTACAAACATGTAAGAATAATTGCATATAACAAGCATGTACATAAGTTTAATCATGTATAAATATTTTATATCATTAACATTAATCTTTACTTATGTATATACAAGATTATATATATAGACCATTATCAAAAAATCATATTACATGCCATATATAATTCAATGTGTTTTCATATAGGCATATATTTAACATAACAACATTTAAATAATAATAGAAAATATATTAAAAATTTTGCCTACAAAATTCTGCACAGGGGTAGCATTCTGGATCTAATTTGTGTGCTATTTTGGATTTGGAAAATGTTATTTTTAAATCAAATGACCTTCTACAAATTTATTCCCCTATATGTCCAATTTCTAAAACATCAAAATTCATCCTAATATCATATCTGTAACTCAAGATATTTGAGAAAAACCATAGACTATTCATACTACCAAAAATACTTTTTTATAACAAATTATAAAATTCATAGAATAAGATGAGGACATAATTAGACCAACTTTCCTTCATCAAAATTATAATAATAGGTATCTAGTTTACCTAGAATTTTCCAGTATAGTATTTTGAATCTTCTACAAAGATTTATGCATGAAATACCAAAATCTATTCCATAATAGTCAAAATAATTTCTACAAAATTCATGCTAAAATTTGACATGCTTGAAAATAAAATTAGGCATTACTTTCTTCATATGAAATGTATATTTAGAAGTATATTTTTCATAGAATTAACTTCATAGCAATTCAACCACTTTGCATGAAAATACATTATAATTTCAACAAGCTATTCTAGAACCGAAATCAACAGCTCATATGAATTTTAATTTCATATTTGGATAACTTAAAGGAAAATTTAGTGTTAGGTCCCTTCTATGAATTTGTAGATATATTTCTTATGTAGCATTAGAAATTAGAATGGTCTCAATTAGATTTTTTTTAGCCCAATTTATATTAAAATTACAGCCATCAATTCTTATGGTTTTCATGTCTTCACTTGTTATAACACTTCCTAAAACTATTTCTCCTTTCAATTGATCATATTATACAACAATTAAATCATAATTCCACTCTAATTATCTATATGCAAGTATGAGAAACCTAATTCCCATACCTTGGCTGAATTCCCCTTTGACTTCAATCTTTGACAAGGCCTTTCCCTTTGTTCTTTCTACTTTCTTCTTCCCTGTTTACAACAAATTCATTCTTTAGACTTAAATTTCCAGCATCTTTCTCAACAACATTCAGCAAAATAAGAAGAAGAAGAAGAATAAGAAGAAGAAGAAGAAGAAAAATAAGATATGAACCAAAATAAAATTGTTACCTTAATGATTTACACCTAATTGTTCTTGAATAATCAACATGCAAAAGATCTTCTTCATTAATTCTTAGAGATTGAAAGAATTTAAGAGACTGAACGAGGAAGGAAGAAGCAAAAATTTGTAATTATTTCTTAAAAATTCGTCCTCCCTTCTTTTTACACACTAAAAATGGGCTTTCTTTCTCTAACATGCAATGCAACAAATTGTAAAGTGAGATTAGGTTCTCAAACATTTTACAGTCCAAAAATCCTCCCCCACTAACTTTTTCATCACAATTTCAACCCCTTATATTCTTTCTCTTATGAAATTAACCCCAATTAATACTTCTTTCAACATTGGCCCCAAAATTTCTATCCTTTTTTAATTTAGCCCTCAAACTATTTTTTTAAATTTATTCCCTTATAAATTCATACCACATAATTCACACATTTATCACATAATTAATTACAACTTAATAACATTTATGTCCCAATCAATATCTTAACTATATTTTATTCCAATTATGCACACTATATACGATAATATCAATGACTATTGTATATTCTATCACATAAGACCACGAAATCATCAGATCTTAACTACTAATAATTCATCCAATAATGCTTAATTAGACTTTAATAACATATAATTGCCCTTGAATTCTATTAGGGCTTATTTTGGGTCCTTACACATCTGGTCAATAAGCGGCAATGGGAAATGATCTTTCTTAGTTGAATGGTTCAATATCCTATAATCTATGCATTCTCTTCAACCTATAACTGTACAAGTTAGAGTGAGTTCATCAAGTTCATTCTTAACCACTGTCATTCCCCCCTTTTTAGAGACACAATATATCGGGCTAACCCCCTTACTATCATAGATTGGGTAAATTATACCTGAGTCAAGCAATTTGAGTACCTCATTCTTTACAACTTCCTACATAGCCGGATTGAGCCTTCTTTGGGGTTGAGCTACTGGTTTGCATTCTTCATCCAGAGGAATTTGGTTAGTGTAGTAACTTGGATTGATACCCTTCAAGTCTGATGTCTCCCATCCTATCACTTCTTTGTGATTTTTCAACACCTCAAGAAACATCTCCTCTTCAAAACTTAACAACAAAGAAGAGATAATTATCGGCTTTTCTTCATGCTCTAAAAACATGTACTTTAAATAAGGAGGAAGGGGTTTAAGTTCATATTTAGAATCTCCCCTTTTTAGAGTGGTCCCATCTTACTTTGATTCCTCTTTTCCACAGTCTTTATCTACAATTGCTATCAATTCTCTTTCTCTTTCATCCAACTCTTCATTATCCAAAGAATGCATCAAGCTCAATTTCAATGGATCATTTAGCAACAGGTTTTCTTGAGTATCCTCTACACATTCATCCATCTTGTCCATGAAATAAATCGATTCCTCCAAATCACTTAATGGATACTTTTGAGCTTTGTTCATATCAACCATTAACCTTTCATTGTTAAATCGAAGGGTGAGCTTTCGACCATGAACATCTATCAATGCTTTTTTCATGTTTAAGAATGGTCTCCCTACAATGAGCGATACCTTCCTATCTTGCCACCTTCACCAATAGATCCTCAATCACCCATCTTGGTTTTCTCATTGATCTATCCGTAAGTTGAAGCCTAATTCCTATCTCGTTGAGATCACCTAGATTGAGTTTCCTACACATTGAATATGGCATCAAGTTAATGTTGGCCCCTAAGTAACACAAGTCATTCCCAATAAAAGTTTCACCAATTTCACAGGGTAAGGTGAAGCTACCTAGATCTTTTAGTTTTTTTGAAATCTTGTTCATGATAATTGCACTACAATTTTCTGTCTATTGCATAGTTCCACACCCTTCTAACTTCTTTTTATTAGAACAAAGTTCTTTCATGAATTTAGCATAGTTGGGCATGTGAGCTAAGGCTTCAGCAAAAAGTAAATTGATATGCAATTTCTTGAACATTTCTAAAAACCTAGATAATTGCTTATTTTTCTTTTCTTTCCTAGCTATAATAGGAAATGGAAATCTATTTATGTCAAGATCCTCTATGGTTGGGCTTACTATACTCCTTCCTTTGTCAATCTTTGGAGCATCTACATCTACCTCTACTTTAGGATTAGAATAACTTACCTTTAGTGTCGACTCCTCCATATGAGATGATGAAGTTGGTGATTTACCTTTTTCTTCTTCTTATATTACCTCCTTGCTACTTCTCAATGTAATGTCCTTGGCCTCATCCTTAGGTTATGGTCCACATTAGAAGGAAAAGTTCCAACTGTCCTTGTAGACAAAAAATTTGCCTACTGCCCAATCTGTGTCTCCAAGTTCCTCATAGAGGCATCTTGTTTCGATTCCATTGCTCTTGTGATTCCCTTGTTATTTCCTGGCCTGTCATAAATTATTGTTGGGCTGGTTTGATACTCACTTGGACAAGTCCTGTATGTATGAAGTTATATTTCCCGTCTCGATGTTTTTATAAAATTTTTTGTGAGAGAAGATTAACAATTTCAAAAGGTTTTGAGATTTTAACATCTTTTTCTTTATTGTAATTATGAAATCAATTTTAAGAAGGTTTTGAAATAAACTATTTTCATAAACTTGATCTCGTTTGATTTTTGGAATTTTCCAGTTGTTAATTGATTTTTGAAAATCTTTAATAATGATTTCTTCACTACTGACAATCTTTGAGTTTTGATCTTCCATTCAATTCACTTAACATATTAAGATACACTTTATTAATACCATATAACAAACATGCATATTTCTATATATGTGTGAGCTATAGCCATTATATTTCCAATCATTCCTTTTACACATATATTCATCTAATGTGTACTTTATTCATGTCAAACCTTAGTATATATCTACCTAAAACCTGACCTCATCATCATGAATTAATCACATTAGTATTCATGTATACTCATATAGTTATCGAAGTATGTATTCTATACATATTCTTGTTACAATACATCTTTTATGTATTCTATGTATATTAAGTCTTATTTTACCTTTATACATATGTTTGCAATGTTTCATAAACATTTGAGAAGATTTGGATGCGATTTGGTGACATCTTGGTGAGAAAATCTCATTAATAGGCTGAAATAAGGTGAGGCACGATACAACTCAATATCATTCATTTCCATATCAACAAATATCAACCATATTCAATAATTATCACAATACAACTCAATGTCATTCTTCTAAAACATCCATGAAATCTAAAATTTCTCGAAAATAATAATACATATACCTAAGTTGACTTCATGAAACTTACTCTTCATACATATACATGCCACATATACAAAGTTTTGGGATATGTCCATGACTCACGAAATGATAAATTGGCCCCGATATAATAGAGATAATATTGGAACATGAAATAATTTATATGAAATTAGTTCCATATTAGGTTTTCCCTTAATTAGGGAATCTACCATTTATGTGTGCATTAATATAAATATGGACAGTTACATATTAATTTTGTAACTGCCATATTTATTATTTCCTTATTAATTTGTAACTGCTGATTTAATTCATCATTATTAAGGAAATTAAGTATTCCTTATTGGAGCCCTATATAAGGGCTTAGTTTCTTCATTTGAGAAGGGGAGGAAAGTTAGAGATATCGAAACTTTGTCAGTTTGTCTCCTCACATATTCTCTTTGTCTAAGGAATTTTTAGTTCGTGGATTTATGCTTTCATCACGTAGTTCGTGACACATGGGTGATAAGCTTTGCCTGTAACGTGAAACATTTGATTTCTGCTTTCGCTTCAACGATCTGCGCTTCAAGAGGTATTTATATCTAATTCTTGTAATATATCATGATATATATAATTTCTTGCATTGGTATTAGAGCCATATTTTTGCATTATAGTATATCTATAATGCAGATCTGATTTTTTGTGAAAATTCAGATATGTTTATAGGCTGAGTTGATATGCATATTAGATATGTTTTATATGTACTTTTTTTTAATTTTGGTCTGAATTTTTTTTTGATTTTTGGACACCGAAATTAAATAATTATTTAAAAAATCTGTAATTAAAATTTCGAGTGAGAATTTTTTATTTTTTGACCATACCATTGGACTCAGGGACCTCGTAAACCCCACCCTAGAAAAAAATCCAGCGGCCTGAAACCACCGAAAAGGCGGCGCGTGGCTTGCATGCACCACCATTGTGCTAGGTGCGTGCCAGAGGGCGCATCTCCAGCACGTGGCCCAATGGGGAAGCAACATGTGGCGTTATGGTGAAGCACCACATGTCAACTGACGTGTCAATGGGGGTCCACATGTTGCCACGTGGACCAACCACATGATGACATATGTCACCACGCGGCAGCCTGTTGGGGCTGACACATGGCATGGGGGGGGTCCTACCATATGGCATGACGTGTCCTACCACGCAGCATGAAATGTCATTCCACCTAGCATCCATGTGGTAGCCTACAGTGCTGACACCGTGGCTTATTGGTGCTGACATGTGGCTTATTGAGTCATGCCACGTTTCGACACGTGGGCCAATGACTGGCTGACATATGGCAGACCGTGATCATGCCACTTGTCAATTTTATCAGTCCACTTTGTCCACATGGCATCCACGTGGACCAATAATTGCATGCCACATGTCACATTTTCTTGCCACGTGGATGCATGTGGCCTAGTGAAGTCGCACCACGTGGCAAAAGGTGCTCTGCCTGTGCGTGACACCTTTGTCGCGCGTGGGTGTGTGATGGCCACTCCCACCGGCGCGTGTAGGCTAGTGAGGGCTCCTCCGACCTCCAAATCAGCTCAAATTTTTTTTAATATAATTTTCTCAATTTTTCTGATTTTTTGTAAATTTTTTAAGGGACCAAAAAATATTTTTTGATTTTATTCCTATAAAAATTATTCTAAAATTGATAAAAATTGAGAAAATTATTTTTTTTTCACCTTCTTAAATTTTCAAATTTGTTTGAAAATTATATTATGTGAATATTTTATTGTTTGGTTGATTGAAATGAGTTTCAATCATATGTGTATTTGTACATGAGTTTATTAACTATTTATATTCTATTATGAGTAACAATTTGTCTTTATCTTTTGGATTGGAATGAGTTTCAATCACACATGATTGTGCATGAGTGTACTTACTATTTAATTTTATGTTATGTATAACAAAAATGATGAAGATAAGGACTTCTAAATGTCCACACATTTCTCAAGAAATTGTAAAAATCGAAGCAAAAGTGCAAATGATTTGCAAAATGAGAATGCATAAGAAGGTTTGAGCTGATGACATTGATGCAATAATGCATCATATTCTGTGTATGCATGAAAAGATGCAAGAGTGCATTTGGGCTGATGGCCTGGACCGAGGAGGTGTTAACAGGACCTTGTTTAAGGTGATGAAAGACTCTTTTGATTGCCATCCAGATATGAGAAACTGGTTGGTTGATGGCTGGATCAAGGAAAATGGAATTTATAAGAAAATCATTATCCAGTTTTTGTATTTAGTGACCAAAAGAGGAGTGTTGAGAAACAACATTAAATCTGAGATTGTGCTCAGAAGCGGACATTGTGTGTATCGTCTATGGCTTCATCATCGATTTTATGGCATACCTCTCGATTTGTTCGAAAGGGTCGAGAAATCATTTCCAGTGACGAGACTAGTTTTGTCACATTCTAGGTTCCCTGAGTTATTGACATGAGTGTCAAATTTTTAATGGTTAACGGATTTGTAGTTTAGATTTATGTTTCCTATTACCAGATTAAAGACAAGTGTGTTTTTATCTTATTTTAAATGTTTTCTCCTTTTGAGATTGTTGGATATTTAATGATTGATTAAATAAATGAGTTTATTTATCTTTTGGATATTATATTGGCATTTAACATTTATTATGAATGTGTTTATTTTATTGTTAATTTCTTAGCAATATTTTATATGTAAAATGATTGCATGATAATTGAGTTAAGACTTAGATTATCTTATATATAATATCCTGAATTAAGTTTAAGAACTTAATGCCAACAATCAACATTTGCTATGCATGAAATTTTAACCGATAAGGTTAGACATTAGGACTTAGAGGGAAATTGGAAACTTTAAGTAACCTTTTCGAATTTGGGCCTAATAGACAGCTTGATTAGGTTATTTTTTTCAGATGCATAGTAAATAGCATGTATTGCTTGATCTCCTTAATATTGTGCAATAATTACTCCATTAGTGATCAGAGGATCCAAATGAAATATGCACATCCAATATATGCTTGAAGAGCAAGAGGTTTAGAAACCTTAAGTTTGATTATGATTGAATCTAAGCATGGCACTGAAGTCTAAAATAAGCAGGACCGAGATACCTATGTGGCATGGAAAAGAGATGTTCCACTGCTCGTACCATATTGCTAAGTGCAAATGGATGATGATATCGTTAAGAAAATTTTATAAGTGTCAAAATGCAATGGATCTGTGGATCGCTTTGCAAAAAAATTCGGGGATATGTTTCTAACTCAGTTTCGATCATTAGTGATCAAATTTTGATACTAATCAGAAGAGTCTGATCATATAATGCGGAAACATCTAAGAGACTGGATAAGATGATATGTGAATTTAGTGAATCTGATCATAAAATGATCAATGAGCAATAGGTCCAAGTTATTATCCATTCTTTACCCTAAAGTTGGGAGCATATAAAGATGCAACTAACTCATATGGATAAGATTAAGAAATTTAAGAATGTCGCTTGTCATTTTGAGCTTGAAAAGGACTGTATGGTGGTGATTAAGATCAATGTCGTAGTACACATGGCACAGTTATATTCTATGTAGAATAAGTTCTAACCAGAACAAGAATAGAAGCTTTAGTGGTAAGGGTAAACGAAAGGCTCGAGAGTCTAAAAAGGCAAAAGATAAGATAGAATCACATAAGGTCCAAAGGTAATAAAAGGATAAATATTTCAAGAGTGAAATATTTCTTCAACTGCCAATAAAAGGATCACTGTGTAAGAGACTTTAATGTGTCCAATAGCTACATTATCTTGAATCATGAGTGAGTGATATCTATGTATCTAGTCAAGTCTTTTTACTAAATTTCATCCTTTATGGATGATAGATCCAAAAGTAATGGACCTTGTGACAAAAAGTATTAAGATTCTTTTGTCTGGTTAGTTTCTATTTTTGCTTTAATAAAACTAGGTTTCATTTACATTTTAAGGATAACAATGCATGCTTATGTTTAGATGATGCTTAATGTGGTTCTGGTTTTGTTTTGAACATTTTCATTAT